>JARKIC010000684.1:0-212326 GCA_029378375.1 Mycena olivaceomarginata | reverse complement strand
CAGCGAAGCTAGAGAGCAGAAAAATGTGGCCACTGGTGTGAGGAAGACACATATTCTCCTGAACTAAAGACAGGAGCCTACCTAGCAGTTCTAAGCTATGGACAGGATGCTGACCCTCCGGCCAAAAACGGTACATATTGATGATCTGTTCGGCTAGTGGAGATTGCCCTTTGAGCTCGGCTGTGTTCCTTCTTAGCTGGATAAGGTGTTTTCTAACTTCAAGTCGCACAGAAACACAAAAACGAAGTGTAGAAACAAGGGATTTTGGACATAAATATGCCAATTCAGGTGTTTCTGCACTTTGGGAGTTTCTGTGCTGTACTCAAGAATTACGCCTAGGTCAGCGAAACTAGCTGTTTCTGACATGGGGTGCAAACATAGAAACATACTTGAAAAGTTCAGAAACAGGGGACTTAACAAAAAAATCCGCTATAAGTCCTGCGTTTCCAGACTTTAGGGTGTTCTGTGTTTGACTTAAGTCGAAATTACTTTGTGACTGTTCACTCGGAAAAATGAGAAAACAACGTCATTTATTCGATATGAGTTGTTTTTCGACTCGCTACAGGATGTACAATGTATATTTCTTCCCGTGTGTGTAGGCTTATCTACGCGATACCTATCGCACCAGGGAACACAAGAAATTGAGAAAAATGCAGCTTATATCTGGAAAAGTGTTCGGGTTAGCAACAGGAGTAAGAAACGAAGGGATAGCACACAGTGTGGAGGAAACAGGACTACCCATCTACTCGCTCGGGGGTGCGCTTGCGCTTCTTGCGAGGAGACAACTTGGAAAGACTCTGCCTGCTCGGCTGTCTTGTCCACCTTGCCCTCCACATCCTCGTCAACCCTCACCGTCTTCCTTCTCCCCCGCCTCGGTTCCTTCCCTTTGAGAACGACCCTCTTGACGGGGGACTTGGAAGCTCGGTGTTGTCCTTCTCGTCGTCGAGAGCTCGTAAGGTCGAAGTGGGAGGTGCGCCGTTTTGGGGTTGTTTAGTGATTAAAGGCGTGGATAAGCGTGTTAATCTGCCCGCGGGCGGTTTGCATGCAGGAGTGTAGACTTGAACTCCTGTCGGAATGCTCCTCCCCCGGACACGGCGACGTAATTGCTAACACTGGAAAAAGAAGGCGCAAAGGGCCCCGGTTAGATCGTTACGCAAAGAGCTGTAAGCTTGCGTGCGGTGGAGGACCTGGTCGATCAGGTGTGGAATCATGTTAGGCACGATGGGGGCCTGGGTGAAGTCAGGAAACAACGAAATGGAGAGAGACGGGCGGAACCTACCTTCGGGGAACATATCCCGCGTAGCTCCTCAATCCACCCATGACCTCTCGCACCTTGTCTGCCGCCAAGTGTGGTCGCAGAGGGTGTGCATGTTCTTCTGGTTGCAGTGCGTTGCAGGCTAGGCCGAACACTGTGGGGTTGCAGGTGAGGCCATACATGAGGCAGAGGAGGGCAGGTGCGGGTGGCCTGAGAAGGATTGAGGAGGAGTGAAAAAGAGTAAAAGGGGCGCACCTGAAGGACCTGTTCGCACTCGATCGCTGAAAAGCGAACGAGTTCGACAAAGGGCTCCTTGGGGGGTTCACTCTTGTCCTTGGGCGGGGGCGCGGGTCTGAACATGTGTTGGGAATATACGTCCGGTGTCCCCTGAAACGCGGATAGATGTGTAGTGTCAAGGTTGTTGCGAGTCTCGTTGTGGCGGATGTAACCTGGGAAGAAGAGTTAGGTTTAGGAAGGCAGGACGAAACAGCACTTACGAAAACCCTGCTTTTTCTTCTCTGTCATCATCTCCCGCAGCTTCTCACGAATTTCTGGGGATAGGGACAGGTGTACCAGACCCTTCTTAGGTTTGGGCGCGGTGGTCTCCGACTTGTTCGAAGAACGCAGGCGTCCGACACGCTGGAGGTGCTGGGTTCCGCTTCCTTCCCCTTTGCTCGCGTGTCTTGGCGTGCTGAAGGAACGGGGGGTGGACGATGAATAGGCCGAAGAGACGAAAAGGGGATGAGAGACTTACCTTGGTGGGAGGTTCCTCATCCTCGCTGGACTCGTTGTCGATTGTAGCAGGAGACTTGTGCATCCTAAAAAGAGAAAGTGAGGACAGGGCAGGGGCAGAGGGGCGGATCTAACTCACTGAGGCTTGGATTTGTGTTTATTGGCTGTGGCCGACTGGGAATCGAGGTCTCTGCGGGAGGAGGGCTGTCCGCCACGGCAGGAAGGCGACTTTGCGGGCAGACGACCTTGCTCAGGTGTGGGGCATTGTTGACCTGGTCCTTGGACGGGACCATCCGTGAGGGAGGATGGCGCGTGAAGGGGACTTGTCCGGGGCGTAGGTGGGAATCTGCGAATGGTTAGCGGAATTCACCTAGCAACGGACGAGTCGGGAGGCTGGACGTACTATTTCGCTTGGAGGAAACAGGAAAAACTCCCATTCCTTAGAAACAGCGGGGTTGTCCGTCACGAGGTATTGGATGCCAGCGAGGGCAACAGTGATATCCGGAGGGAGACGTCCCTTGGCGCTCAAAGTGGAGGTGGCGAAGCGCTAGGGAGGAGGAATTAGGGAGAAAACAAAGGAAAACAGGGATAGGAAGACACATGAAGGAGGGCAAAGCCTTGTTGACGATCTGGTCAGCCACTTTGTCGTCTATCTCGTGTTTGGGGTGACGGCAGACCGCCACGAGTTTAGCCAGTGGGCGGCCAGTAGCGGACGAGAGCGCGTTCCAGAACACATAGGGAGGAAAGGGAGGCGCTTTCTCTTGCTCGGCGAACTCGTAATACGAGAAGTCGTAGCGTGGCATGAGTGTAGGGGAGTCCGGACAGGGGGTCCCAGTAGCGTTTGAGGTGCGGTCATCGTCAGTGAGAGGGGCGAGGTCGTTGGAGTCGGCGACAGACATGGTGGTAGTGGGGAAAAAAGCATGGGAAGCAGGGACTTGTGAAAATTTTCACAAGTCAGGTGCTGCTGCGGGGAACTCGTCGCGGCTGTTGCAAGAGCCTAGAAACAGGTGTTTTGGAATAAAACATATTCCAAACTCTGTTTCGCGCTTCTAATTTGAATTGGGCTATAATTAGCCAATTCTAGCGTCAGGGACGGCGGAGATACAAGTCTGAGTCCAACATGAGGTGGAAACAGAACTTTTGGAGAAACATACGGGCCGGAAACAACTTTGTAGTCGTTCAGGGATGTGGAACCAAGAACGGACACTTGGACCTACTACTATGTGGGCATCCGTGATCGGCGTCTTGAGGAACCGAGGCATGATCATGTCATACGGATCCGGTATTCTAATTTGGATGCCGGCGGTACCTCGGCACTTGGACATAAGTGACAGGCCGTGAGAGTATGGCGTCGCAACAGAAACACGGGGTATTATGCCGAAGTCTTTGACCGCTTGACCGAGGGCGGTCAAAATTTTTAAAATGGGGGAGATGATAAGCCAGTAGTTGGGCCATGGTTAGATACACGTAATTTTGCGTGTTTCTGATCGTGCTCATTGCTGAAACTGTTGTTTCTATGCAACAGTACTGGTTCCTGTAGCCTGTTCGGCGAACCCCATAGAAACGGGTGAACGTTCTAAGGAATTAGAACGTTCATGGCTAGTCTCGCCCTGAAAACCTGTAAGGGAAATGTGCAGCTGAATAATAAGTCAAGGAACTTCTTTTGACTTGTTTCCAACATCCACTTAAGCAACGGAAAGGGTCAAAGGAACGGGAGTTGGCAATGTGTTGTGTTGTGTTGAGACGCTAGGGAGACGTGCTTGGTCACGAGTGTTTCGGTTGCCAGAGTTGCCGGTTTCCATTGAATGCGGATACACCGAAACAGGTGGTCGGCTATTCTGAGGATCCGGATCACAACTCTAAAGGTGTTCTAAGGTTCTTTCTCAAGAACCCTTTCTGGGAAACCCTAGAGAAACAGGTATCTACCGAGACCTACAAGGAGTATTATCAAGTTCCGTGCTTGGAACCAAGGGGAGACTTGAGTTTGAAGCAGAAACAGGGTCGAATGGGATGCAGTGCCAATCTATCGGTGATCAACACACCCTCTGAATAATACAGGGGTGCTGCTGACAGGTTCCTGCCTCGTAATTGGCAAGGGAACATGGTGTGCTCGCAGTTGGGAACCAATGGGAGGCGACGCTCGGAAGAACAACCGACGGAAACACGGTTAAAGAGGCGGATAAACGGACTTTTGCCTCATTGGGATTGTGTTTTGGGCTTTGTAACAGTGTCTTGGTGGTTGTATAAGTATCCAAGGGTGTTTCTACGATGGACACAGCATCTTCCCCCGAACTAGTAGACTATACGCTTGTGCATTGGGTTGATCTGGGATCCTCGGCGAATGCACTCTTATAGAGTAGCCACATTAGTCGAAATCTTAATTATTTCTGAATCATATATTATTCTAGAAACGCACTTGGGCTTTGCCTGGAAACTGTCTGAACTCTGAGAATCTGTTGGAACTGGGACTCTGTGGAAAGAAGTGTTATTGTTGTTGTTTGCAGAGCGGGTTTCAGAAAGTACCGTCAAGGGAAAGCTTTGGAAACATGACTGCTGGCGTTGCTCAGAAAGTACCTCTTTAGGGAAAGCTCTGTGAACGTTCTTGGCCTATAAACTAGGGGCCTTACTTGAGTCTACAGGACTACTTTAAACTTGTTTCTCTGTCGCTTGGACACACACACACGCTGCAAACCTATAAATCTACTTTGCTTGGAAGCAATGTTTCCACTGTGTCTAGAAACATGTTCTATGCAGTTTGCTCTACTGTCTCTTTGAGATACGAAACCTCTCCCTACAACCTTTACAAGGCCCTGTACCAGGGGCTGTAACTCGTCGGGATCTTCTGGAAACGTGCATATATTGTCCTTTGATTTGTTTGTTGGTTGTTGGAACAGTCTCTGGACTGTTTCTGTGCCGCTCTCGAGTCAAGTGGGGTTATTTGTGTGTTTCCTATATAGGTTCTGAGCACATCAATCAACACTATTTTCTCTTGCAACTGTGCACCGACTTTGCCCGCAGGACGTGCTGTGCATGTCTCCCCAACACGACCCCATTTGTGCAATTTTGACACAGGCCAGCATCTAAATTTGCCTGTTCTTACAACTCCTCCACTCATGGCGGCACCGACAACTCACTGCTTGGTCCTCCAGGGTATCGTGCGACAAGGCCCGTGTCAACAAGGCCCGTCTCTTCTGTCACTTTCAATGGTTTTCATTTACTTTTTCCCGTTTAGATCAGGTTCCATCGTCCGAAGAAGAAACTGTGTCTTATTCCCACAATAACACACAAGCTCAAATCTTGAACAATGTCAATGCCGTTTGGGACAACGGCCTATTCATAACTTTTGGTTTGCTTCCCAATGTCATTACAGTCCGTTTTCCTCTACCATACCACTCACGATTAAATCCCTCAATGCAAATTAGCCAAATTCCGACCGGTATCGTACAGATCGATGCCTAGAAATAATGCGGCATGCGAAGCGAGCCCCGGTTCTTTTCATTTGGATGAAGGCCGCAAGTTTGCTTCTTCAATTTTCAGTACCAAATGCGGTATATGCCGTACTTTTCTTCGTCTCGGCCTCCGGCCCTTTTCAGTCTCTGGACCTGTCCTACATTTTGCTCCATTTCATGGACAGGTATATCTGCAGTGGAAAATACAGCCGCTTCAACTTGGTTTCCCTCTCGTACAAGCTCGGCCCCTCAGGATCTTTCGGTATCTTACTTTTGGGACAATGGCCTGCGCAAGGCATATATGCAAGCGCGCCTGAGGGCAAGAAGTTCTCGGAACACTTTCCGCCGCAGCTTCGATTACCCGATCTGCACTTGGCTGAGCAATGTGACTCATTTGAAACGACCGGAAGTAATTATGCAGCTCATCAGAGGCTTGGAGTTCAGGTTCACTTCTTCTGATGCCCCGCGAACTCACGCAAGAGATTCCGTTTAGGGGAATCTACAAGAACAAATGTGACTTACCATGAGATTTAGTTTAAACAGATAATAATCCTCTTTCTTATCTGCCGGAGCGAAGCGAAGGCGTATCTTGTTCTGCGTAACATTGCCGCGTCGCCAAGTCGCTCCTTGACTTCTCCTTCTTCTGTCTCCCCGAGTCTCTTGCTCCGTCTGCCTTCAAGAACTCGCAACAATCCTCGCTTGTGTCCCTCAAACCCTTCCCTCAAACGGTCGCAGGGATTCCTGTCTTCGGCAGCTTCGGATTCGGCTGCTATGTGGTACGTACTGTAACATCAGGGAAAGCTCATACACTGACTGAGTTGTCCAGGCCTAGAACATGGTGTCCAAAAGGCATAGTTCGGGTGCCGGGACGACTGGGGCATGGGGTTGGCACCGGTACTTGTTCCTTATTACAGGATTTTACGGAGGTGGAATCGAGTAAACGAACTCGAACTGACATCATGTTTTAGATGAATTCCGACTCAAAGTTAGAAGCATAGTTATCAGAATCACTGCCCAGAGCTGAATAAGGAGAGGTGCTGACCAGAAGCAGCAGCAGTGAGCTTGATTGAATTTGAAGTGTGAGTTGAGGAGTGCTGCAACGAATCCGGGGAAGAATATTCCGACAAAAATAATTGCAGAACCAAAAATAAATAAATAAAACCATAACGCACCCGCAGTTTTCCCCCACTGACGTCAGTCCGGAGTCGAAGAGCGCTGCAAGCGTGAGCGGGGCGCTCTGCGGTTGCCAGGACCGAAGGTGCCCTCCAGGAGTTTGTGAGGCAGTCCGGGATGGTGGGTGAGTTTTATTAATCCAGCCTTGTCCTCCCCCATTTGTTCCGCGCCATTCGTGAACGAGCGGTGCTCAGAGTCTTTATTTAGCCTCCGCAGCATACGTGCCGCCGAAGGAGCACACCCCGCCCTCCGCATCGTGGTTGGATGGAGGGATGTGTGTGGGAAGCAGCTGAGCTTTTGACCACAGCACGACCACTCTTTGAAGGGTCATCTCAAGCGAAGCAGGTTCAATGTGTTGATGAAAGGCTTGGTGGTATTGGCAGTGATGTTCTGGAACAGCACAAAGAGAACATTGCTCACCTGGTAGAGCTCAATGTCCCCTCTGGCAATCCACGTGATATTCAAGATGAGGAGCAGGTAGGATTAACCGATGAACCTCATGAGCAGGTTCTAGTGTAAACCTTTACAGCTCATGTCTGTGTCCAAGTTCGGGGCTACAAAGAAAGTCTGGATAGTTACAACTTTGTTTTATTGCACCCCTGCCATGGCATTTCGGTGGCACACACATTTTCCCTATGAGTAGAGGGTAACATTGGGGGGGAATGATACCCCCTACTTAGAGGTGATTTGTGGTAGTATCAGGTGCAAATTGATGTGTCAATATGTAGACAACCACAAAGATAAACAGACTGGGCCCGGAAATAGTATCTAGAGCTTGCCAAACAGACTGTGATGCTTCAGTTTCTGGGTATTTTCTGAAAGTGAAAAAAAAAAGATCATGTAGGCACTTAACCTTTCTTCTTTCTCAGATTTAACGGGGAATGATACTCACTGGACTGCCGAGACCAGCTGAATTTAAATAAATAAATAGTATTTTCATTTGAATCAGGTTCACAGAACACAGACAAGTAAAACAAAATTGTAGCTATCCAGACTTTCTTTGTAGCCCCGAATTTGGATACAGACACAAGCTGTAAAGGTTTACACTACAGCCTTCTCATGAGGTTCATCAGCCAATCCTACCTGCTCCTCATCTCGAATATCATGTGGATTGCAAGAGGGGACATTGAGCTCTACCAGGTGAGCAATGTTCTCTTTGTGCTGTTCCAGAACATCAATCCCAACACCAGCAAGCCTTTCATCGACACATTGAACCTGCTTCACTTGAGATGACCTTTCAAAGAGTGGTTGTGCTGTGGTCCAAAGCTCAACTGCTTTCAACATGTCACCCCCGACTTTTCGAAATTTCACCAAGTCTGAGCATACATTCTGCTCTGTTGCGATGGACATCCATATATGTGAATCCCTCAAGGGCAACAGTAAATAAGGTTATGGCAGTGTCCACATCCTTTTGATAAAGAAATATATCCCCGAGGAATTGTAGAGCTTTATGGACTTGGAGGCGCTTTTTACACTTGATTGAATATACCAAGAATATGGTCGTCCATCCAGGTATTGATTCATCTTGATCCCAAGAGTTGATATTTCCCAATCGTTCAAGACAGAATGACTTGATCTCATCATCTTCTGGGCCGAATTTCAATGACTTTTGAAGAAGTGTCTTTGCTCTTGGGAGATCCTGTTCCCTGAGATACAGATCTGCAAGTGTAATATCACAGTAGATTATCCATGACTTGCGACCTGTGGTGGTAAATATCAATTGAGCAAGTTCAATGTTTGGTTGCACATTATGCTTTGCAATACCCATCAACACCCCGACTTCAGCAAGATTCAGCAATGCAGTTGCATGGGTATAGGGGTCATCTGCAGAGATCTGAAGTATCTCAGAGTGAATTTTCCAAGCCTCACTATATTCTGATTTACACTTGTGGACCTCAGCCTGATGGTTCATGATGTCAAGATTGGCCTCACTACCAGACATACCACACAGACCAAGAATATCCTTTGCCAAACTGCACAAAGAGAGGCTTTGTTTGTAGTGCCCAAGTTCTTGCCAGCACCGGGCTTGTGTACGGACAGTCTTTGCTTCTGTACATAAATTCCCGGAAACCCTTGCAAGCTTTCGGGCCTCATATGCATACACTTGGGCTACAGAGTATTTCCCGAGCTGAATGTTAATCCATGCAAGTTGAGCCAAAGCTTGACTGTGTCTCTTGTTGTTACCAGTCAGAATTGCCAAGGATATACTTTTTTTGCACATATTTGCAGCCTCAACAAGGTCATTTTTGAAGTACTGATAGTACCATGCTATAGTGTTATACAATCTGCCTAAATAGTACAAGACATGCCTTCGCTTCGCTCCGGCATAAGTGCTAACTCTGCCACCCTCGATGTGACAGCCAACCAACCGTCGTTGAAAAACTATTGAAGGACAGTGTACTGTCATTATGTGCCCCGTCAACTCCCTGACAGAGGTGAACAGCTGTTCAAAAGTCTGGACGTATTCAAAAAATTCATGAATTCACTCAAAGTATTTACATAAATAGTGTGGGCCATACATCCAACGTTCGAACTCGCCTCTTTCATCGGTCACAATTGCAGATTACTGCATGACGCACCACTAATTAAATCAGGGAGCGAACGCAGAATGGTGGGCAAAGAAATAAGCTCCCATCCACGGGCCAATAGAGACTAAAACGACTAGCAAAAACTGGATGGTCAGCCAAAGGAGCGGTGTGAAAAGATGCATCTTACCAGAGCGCAGCTCGAATGAGAGTGACCTATAATACCAATGTTGACTTGCTTGTGAGCATTGTGCACGAGCACATATGAACTTGTTTCGATACTCACCTTGCTGGCAGGGCTCAAACGTAAAACTGCGGTGCGGATGTATGCATTCCGGAATAAGTTAGTATAGTATTTACGGGGTTGAGTAAAAGATGAAACATCACACCAACATCGCATACCATCTCTTGCAGGAAGAGCAAAACGTCATACTCAAAGATATTTTGATAGTCCTCGCACACGTCGCGGATACGCTCGGACCGATACGGGGGCAGCAGGTGATGAATTGAGTACAACAGACATACATGATCGAACTTGACAGAAATGGTATGTCAGTATCGGATTCGATGCGAGAGCATGAAACGGCTTGCCAGAAAGGTATTCTGTGGGCGCTCGTGAGAACGTTCAGCGCCGAAATCGAATCAGAATAAACTGCGTCTGGCAGACGTGTTGAGGGTAGAGCTGATGCGGTCCTTGATGGACAGCGGGAGGTCGATGGCGATGCCGCCCAAATCACAAAATCTGAATGTTAGCATCACATTGGGTTGAAGGAGCTGTGAGAAGGGACTTAGTGGAGGTAAGGATCAACGAAACACGTAGGGCGGCTCACAGGAATGCGAAAATCGAATAAACCATTTGCATTCTGCCCTACTGTGGCACGGGGATGGCACGACGTCGCAAAGGGTTCGACAATCTGAAGTTGAAAATGTAATTCAAAGTATAAAAATTGGAGCGGACTCACGGGGCGCGTCGGAAGTCAAGAAATGACACGAATATACACTGAAAGACCACTAGAGGAACCCAAGGGCACGAACACATTACCTCATCGATGCAGGACATTGCTTATCTCAGCGCGTGCGGCCACGGCGACCGGCTGCGACCAGCCCTATACACACAACCAGGATGGTTAGATAATTGAGGCGGGGATTGTACGAACGGCGAGATGAGCGAGAGCGCCGTAGGGAAATTCGCTAATAGAGTGGAGAAGCAATAAGAGGCCGAGGGGAGCCTAGCCTTTGAGCGCGGTCAGGACGATCGACGAGGTCCTTCTTTCGCAAAAAATAGAAAGAGCATACTGTACCAAGTGTTGTGAGACAATGTGTGCTCTTAAGGTCGCCCTGGGATAGTTGTAGTCAGTGGTTGGGTTCGAAAAACCATGTGGAACTGGAAAGGCGGCGCACCGAATCGTGGGGATGATGGTTAGGGAGATTTGGGAACAACCGTGCCCCGGCCTATTGTGCGGGCTGATGAATCAAATATGTGATGATTTCGACGTCATAATTTACGCACTTGGATATAATTGGCGGTTCTGTGGCCAAGTGTTATCGCCTCAATGCACAGCGGTATCATCGGACCAGAGCAAACATGGACAATCTAATTCGAGGCGTCTGCGAGTAATCTTGACGTTCCTTGAGTTGGGTCTGGCGGGCCGGGGATGATTCAGAGGGCAAGATCCATGGCATACGTGGCGTGGAACAGAAGGGAGCACGGGGGGAAGAAGTGAGAGCGGAGAGGCGGAGATGATGGTGGGAGAACAAAAGGAGCGATTTACTCGACAGCCTGCCTTTTACACGGCCCTGAAGCGGCTGATCGGGGATGTTGGAGTTGGTAAGCGCCACGGCGTCTGGGCTAAATTTTGATACAGTGGGTCAGCTGAGATAGCAATTGGGGTAATGTCGGCGGAACAAAGAGGTGCAATCTGATTCGAGGCATCTGCTTAATACATGAGGTATTTGTGTCAGTTCTTGTAGAAAAGATTTAAATGGAGAGCACACATTTAAGATCTGGATCATCAAAGTGCTTGAGGTGCTCCAAGACTCGGAAGGCTAGAGCCTCGGGATCAGAGCTTGGGAATAATCTCAATCGTTCCAACAACTCAATCATAAAGTAAGCTTTGAGTCGATCATCATGGAGCTGGGGAAGGATATCCTGTGCTTGGCCAATCAACAGAGTCAGTGGGTACATGCTCATGCGGCCAAAAAGGCTCAGATGGCATGCACAGTAAATGCTTTTTGAAAGGGTTGGTTGTTTCTGTTTTAGACCCCACTGCAGCACATTCTGGATGTTGGTTAAATGTGAGTTTATTGGGCAACCGTTTTGAAATTTGACTGGGTTCCACTGTAGTCCCAATAAAATTTGAGCATCTCCTCAAAGTATTTGAAGACCTCCTGAACCAGATGATCATCAGGGGGCTGGTGCTGTTGCAGATATTCTCGGATAGGCATCAGTACCTTTAATCTTTTATGCTCATCACTGTAAGCCAGAGCAGTAGACTCCAGTGCTGATTTGCATTTGAGAATATTGTCAATGGGTAATTTGCTTTGAATGAGATCTGAATCTGCCAGGCCATCCGGGAGCATCGACAAGAGGCTCAAGAGTTCCTGTGAATGGGGAAGCAATTGGATCCGAGGACTTGACAACGACAGAGAAATGGACAGGTCCAGATTGGATCTTTTGTCAAAGCCTTCGGAGATTAGGGAGGTTTTTTCAGTTTCCCAGCGGGACAATACATTGGAGCAGCCATCAGTGTCAGCCAAATGGGCAAGAAGACTGATTGCTAGTGGCATGTTGTCTGTCAGGGAGAGGATTTGGTCAACCTCCTCCTGACTGTGTCCACTATCTGCAATATCAGCAAATGTGAGACAAGCTGCCTGTTGATCCAATGGTTGCAAGGTTCTCAAAAAAGGTCTAGTCCATAGGACTTTAGCAGGTCGTTCTGCTCCTCGCATGGTAATCTGAGATGAGTGAGCTGGGAGTATTATTCAAAACCTATCTAACTTGCCATTAATGCAAGATTCTCCACACCTGTGAGCAGTGACAGTAATTCTTCAATGTCACCACGAGAACTTGCTGGCTCCCACAAGGTTTCGAGCTCATCTAGAATCAAGAGACTTGGTGGATTGCTTGATAAATGCTGCAGTACTGCTTGGGTGAGGTCTTTGCTCGGCC
Organism: Mycena olivaceomarginata; assembly: GCA_029378375.1. NCBI lineage: Eukaryota > Fungi > Basidiomycota > Agaricomycetes > Agaricales > Mycenaceae > Mycena > Mycena olivaceomarginata. The sequence continues at coordinate 200,023 of JARKIC010000684.1, read as the reverse complement.
TCAGTCCCAGATGGGCTCCAATCAGGTTCACCAGTTCAAGTTTGGTTGTTGCAGAGGTGCAAGCAACAAAGAACCTATTCTGTGCGTATCTGGATATGATGTCTGGGTGATGCAAGACAGCTTGTGCAAGGGAGGTTTTTCCCATGCCACCTGCACCCAAAATTGCTATCCTTGGAATTCCGTTCTTGAAAAGGTGAATAATGTCTGAGAGCTCTGACTCTCGGCCATGGAAAATCTTGGGCTCTGGTGGCAGCATTGAGATGGAGGTGGAGCTTTAAAATCAAGACATCCAGTCAGTATAATCCGAAGACATTCTGGTGAAAGTGGATACTGTACCTATTGGAGAAACCACAATAATGTCTGCTGATCTGTGAAACAGTAAGTGTAAATCATGTGAAACACATTCAAATTATATACTGTGGATGCCCGTTCTGAAGCAGTTGCTTCAGAGAGCTTTTCAATCATCTCAAGTACTTCTTGATGTTTCTTTTGTGCATCTTTCTGCATCTCCGTGATATCTAGTAAAACCCTGGGTCCCTCAATCTATGAAGACATGTATCTATGAATTGTTGCTACATAGAACTGGCAACAGACCTGAAAGAAGGCAAAGCTTTGTTGTAATCCAGCTTGACAGTCTTTGAGTAGTGTGCCAAGTTCACCCTGGTGGAAGAAGCTTTTCACTCTGTTGCCCTTTTGTTGGGCCTCCACAAATGTGTAGATTTTGTGAAGAATCCTGATACCCTTTGTCAGTATATGATAGGTTATAAATGGACCAGACAAGTACTTGGTGAACTTCCCAACCTGATCCAACACTTCTATAGGCAATTCTGCATCTGCCTTGATATGAAGAATCATAATTGCATCCAGTAATTTGTGGATTTGCTCCATAAGCTGGACACAGTCTTCTTTGTGTTTGTTAACAGTCTAGAGGGTTGGTAAGCTTTATATTCACTCAGAGCATCTTCAGCCAAGCTAACCTGGATATTTTTCAAGATAGCATTGGTTGTGTTAATTATAGCACCTAAGAAGGGAGTCTTCACGCTATCTGCAACGATTGCAGGCTATTTATAGCCATAGTCAAGCATATTGCCACATTTTCCAGTCGGGTCTGAGTAACAGTGGATGGGGGCATGTTAGTGGTGCAGTGCCTGTGTGAGGTCATGGTCTTTTATGTTCCTATCCATGTGATACCGATACCAGTGTCACCTGGTCTTCCATTCCATCATCAGTCTGCCAGGAATAAAACACCACCATGATATCTTACCACCCCCAAGATGGAGGTCCTCATGCCGACACATGATCAACCTAAATGTGTGATTTTCTATTTTCGGGGCTACTGAAATTCGAGAGCATCTGTCTTGGTTATTTGGAGGCAGCTTTGCCTGGTTCGCTTTGCACTGAATCCACTGTATTTAACACACATCAGTGTTCTATATCAGATTCTGTTACCACCGTGGGGAGATAATAATAATAAGATCTTCCGCACCTGACTCGGCTGTTGCTCCACCCCACCCTTTGTAATGTGTCCAAAATCCCTGTCCAAAATCCCCCCCTTGGATCCTGATACTGTTCTTCGATATATGAAGAGTACCTCTTCTGAATCAAGGGGCAGGTCACCACTTCCGCACTCCCGCAGGTCCATCCGAGTATGCCCGTCCTTGATCACTGATACTCACACCACTGTTTCCGATATTTAGATATTTTCTTCACACAGACTGCTGTGCTTTGATATCTGGGTGATTTAGCACTAATAATCATATCATTTGACCATTGATGCAAGGGGCATCTGAGATGCCGGGGGAGTGGTATCTGGATTGGAGCTTTTGGCCTGGTCAGTGAGCAAGAACCAACTTGCGCCGAAACTCGTACCGTGATCCTCAAAGTTCGGCGGCCGAATCAATTATCTGCCTGACTGAGCCAGCAACTCGAGTCCACATACCAGCGGTCTCGCCACATCATCATATCTACAGCATTACTGAAACTTGATAATAATAGAAAAGTACTCGAGCTCATGATATGCGGACAAGTAAAAATACCACGTCCAACCATCGTCTATGATGTATCTCACCTCGTTGCTGTTCCTCGTCCAACCCGAGGTGTAGAGATGGTTGACAGGTCGTATAGTCGGACGCGAGTGCTGCGAACTGTTATCGGGCCCCGCATCAAGTAAAATAATGCCACGCACCTCGTCGGCGCTGTCGGTCGATGGATTGCCGCCATCACGCTCGACCTTCCCTAGTATATTTTAGCGGAGTCACAGCGAAGTGAAAATTGTGCTCCAGACGTACAGCATCTCCCGTTGCAGATCTAAATCTCCGAACAGTACTACTTATCTGATCCGCTGTGCAGGCACAGCTTTTTTTCTAGGGGATAGAAAAGCTCACTGAGGTGAGGTTGGAATCCTGAGTAAGGCCTACCTGGAATCGCGCCTTTCGCGGGTCGATTGGTAGCCCTTCAGTCGTTGTTGTTGTTGCGAATGCGGAGGTTCCAAAATTCAAAGGAGGGGTTGTCTTCAAAGATCGTTGCAGACATGGGACTTGACTAGAGGGTGCCAAGCTCGGCTACGGTGACGCTTGATATGCGCAGGCACCACGCGTCGCAGGGTATCGCGATCACAGAGATCGTGAGGCAATTATTGAACATCCTTCCAGTACTGAACCCAGAGTCAACAAATTAACGTTGTCAACGATACGAGGACCTACCACTGTTACAGTAATGACCAAGTTATGCATGAAGGTGGATCTAGAATCGATATTCGAGTTGAAACTCAAGGAGATACGATTTGGCAGTGAGGAGTGAAACACGCACAAGTGTGAAAGGCTTCCGAAGCAGATCCCGAAGTATGCATTCGTGTCCAACCGAGGTCAAGAGTTAAATTCGTTATCTGTGTGCAATTCGTCTGGGTTTCGCTGTCCATGAGAGAGGAAGATGTACTGGGCACGCGAATCACGGAAGGGGCACGCGAATGACGGAAGCCCACGCGAATGCCAAAAGCTTGAAGAACGCCAATCTGATCAGGAGAGTCTGGCTCCAGCAAAGATTTGCGGGACAGAGACATCAACACGTACCATTCAGCGTTCAATATTCAGAGTTTATACAGCTCTCAGCATGCCGGTGGACGGCACGTCCATCTTAGCCCAGAGTCATGAGCAAACTCAGGTCCACTTGCGGAAAAAGGGCAGAACATAAAGCGCCGAGGAAGAATCGGACAGCGAAAAACTCCAGAGATGTGTAGACGTTTGGGATTCCAGAGAGTAGGTAGAACAATTGGACGAATGAAAGCCGGGAAAGATGTCACAGCGGCCTGCATGCTTCAGATTCCGGCGCAGCGGCAAGGTTAGGGCGGGATTATTCATTTCAAGTCCATTCCTCTGCTGCGTCTCCGACGGTCGGCGAGGATTCGAACGACCCAGGAATTCGTTTAAGCGAGAGAGAAACTCCGGGTCCAGTCTAAAAAGCGGACAGTCAGTGCAGGTTGAGCGGGTTGGTCGTTGGTCGTGGCGCTAAGCAAGTGGTGAGAGGCATCCACAGAAAAGCGGGGTATCCGACCCGGGGAAATTCCGCAGATACACGGAGGTTTGAGGTTCCAGAGGGTAAGCCGCCAGAAGAATCGGGTTTACTCTCCTGGGAAAGACACTTTTTAAGGATTTTGTCGATTCTCTGCGTATCGAGTAACCGCCGGCGGGGGATTGAAGGTGCCAAGAATCCAGTTTCGAGCGCCAGGAGAGCAAGGTCCAGGAAACGCAGATGGAACGGGCGTTGAATGAGCGTGCTTGAGTTGTCGATGGTCGTGGCGCTGAGGCCGCGGCGAATGCCGCATCGGCCGAAGTCGCCCGATCAGTTTCAAGCGGAATCAGGCCAGCGTACACAAACACGCACAGCTTTCCATCATGCTTCCGCTTTCAACGCTGTTGCTGACTTTCTCACATTTCTTACCCGTTTGTGTGAGCTCATGGCTCTTGGTGGGACCATAACCGACCTGGAATCAGAGATGAAATTGGAATGCCCGGCCTCCACTTGCACTCGGCTCCTCGGGTTCCCCACACTTGCGGCGACGTCGGCGGCGGGAGACAAGCCGCGCACAGTGCGGCACGCGGGAAGTACTACGTTCTTAATGTGTTGGTTCGGCAAGTGAATTCTGGGCAACGTGAACTTGAACCGCTGTGCTAACCAGAACTCGTTTACGGGACATATTATTCGCTCAATACAGGAGAAAGGCGCAGGGATCATGGAGACTTCTTGTTTGGGTGCGTGCGGGTCTTCCTCCCTTTCTTATCTCCCGTTTCCATGCTACCTACCATTCGTTGTCACAATCCCTCTGCCCTACCCATTCCCTCCTCTCTACGCCTCCTCCCTCCTTCCTCCTTCCTCCTTGGTCTACAACGAGTCGACGCTGACCTGACCTCTCCAGCGCATTCTTCTTCCCCGGCTCCCTCTCTCCCGGGCGCACCCCACCGTAACCCACGAGCAGCGTGAGATCGACAGCCTCCGCGGGCTCGACGGGGCCTCCGCTTAGGCTCGTCTGCGATCCCTCGGCGGCGGCAGCCACGGCGAGCGCGATGGGGGTGCGGTCTGAGTGTTAGGCGACTAGGATACGGGCCCAACCAACGAAGGCGTAACGTTCGGCGGTCTGGCTCAGTTCTTGTTCATTTCGTGAGTGTTATCTCATGCACACCAAATAAAGCAAAATTTCTATGTGTATAGAAACTCAGATTGATTTCCTAGGAATCTATGTAAAAATCAGTGCTGTTAAGATTGGGGATATCAAGGTGCACGGAAACTCAAAGAGAAAGTATGAGAACCAACACCAGAATCAGCCACAAAGAAACAAAGCACTTTCAGCTGTGCTGAAAGGGCCATTGAAAGCTCTAAAATCAGTGCGCATTTCAGCCACGCTGAAATTCTGAGCCATTTTTTGCCATCGGCCTGCTATTTATACCCTCCACTAGCAAAATTGCCTCAGGATTTCTGCGCGACTGAAATGCGCACTGAATTTGTAACTTTCAATAGCCCTTTCAGCGCCATTGAAAACTCCTTTGTTTCTCTCAAGCTGATTCTGGTATTGATTTTCACACTTTCTCTTTGAGTTTCCGTGCACCTTGATATCCCCAATCTTAACAGCACTGATTTTTGCATAGATTCCCGGGAAATCAATCTGAGTTTCTATACGCATTGAAATTTTGCTTTATTTAGTGTGATGTCCAGTTCTTTCCGTGTTCCCTTCCATTTCCCTCGCATTACCACCACTGCACCTTCCCTCCCTGCCGCCCCCTTTTTTCCGCCTTTTCCTTCCGTTCTCACCTTCACCACCGCTATTGGTTTCTCCTTACCGTCGCTTTCACTTCGCGCGACTCTGTCCTCGCCTGCCGTTCCATTTCGCATTCGCATTCGCTTTCATATCCTCCTCCTTAACATCCTCTCGTCCCATTCCTTTCTTTTCTCTCCTTTGCTCTCCTGGCATCTCAACCACTTCCGCGTCACTCTCCCTCTCCCTACCCGCAACAACCTCTCCCTTCCCCCCTTCCCCCTTTCCGCTCTTCCCATCGTCTCCCTTCCCTACTTCTCCCCCTTGCTCTCCCAAGACTTCCTCATATCTTTCGTATCAACATCCTAACGACTCACCTGAAGCCCCTCCTTCACTCCCTCCCCTTCATATCTGCTTTGTCGTCTTTTGTTCCCGCCTTTTCCTCCCCCTTTCATCACCGGGCTAACAAGATGCATTACACAGCACGTCCTCTGCCTCATCCTCGGCACGCTATCACCGCTTAGCACCCGGAAGTCTTCGGAACTGCTGCGCTGCTGCGTTTCACGCTCGCGGGCATGGTGCGGTCGGCTACGGCTCCTTTCTTTCTCTCGTCATTGTTTCTTTGTGTTTCTCATTTGTGTCGTCAATATGTCGGTTTACTTGGTATTGATGTTTGTGGAGGAATCACATTGGCGGAGTATCTTGCCGACTACTCGTTGTTTCGGTGAGGAGCCCCAACGAGCTACATGGAGGGCGGCTGATTTATTTTCCTTGTTTCATGCACATTCTTTGCTTTGCTTCTGCTTTCCTTCACTCCGCACACTTGGATTATTTTTTTTTTTTCGGATGCCTGGTTGCGGACGCTTCATATGCCTGGTTGGCCGCCCCCGGTGTCGAGCTCAAGCACTTGTCCCCCGCCGCCGGCGTTGCCCGAAATAATGCCCACCTCCAAACTCCTGGTTGTCCTGTATCTGTGCCGGTGGATCTCCAATCATGCCGCCCCGCTCCGCATCACCTGTATCTGAGCTGCTTGCTCTGCCGGCGCCGCTCAGATCTCCTGGATCGATGTCCGCTACTCCTGTGCGGCATCCACACCAGCGTGCGGCCGCCGGCGCTGGGACCGCTGGGTGCGCGGTACGGGGCTGGCTCGATGGAGGGAACGCACCAGTTCACGGACTCGTAGATGACGCGATGCGACTCATTAAATCACCCATGTGCCGGTCTTCGATCTTCAAGGCGCGGATGGTCTCGTTGCCGTCCGTCCTGCCGCCCACGGATACCGCTCTAACAGTATCCCCCACCGGCTCGGAAACTTCTTGATTTCGGAGGGAGACACCTCACGCTCTGCTCGCATCTACTTTTGTTGCTGTACGGGGAACGCTCGGTCCCTATGTTGCGCTCCCCTCCAACCTCCCTCTCCTCCTCCCATTTGTACCCTATAAATTTCCTTTTTGGGTACTCAGCTAGTCGCGGGACGACTCGATGTCTCATCTCGTACACTCGACATACAATTCGCCCTCGTTGTGCTAGACCAAATATACCCGGGATGAAGTGCGCTCGGCGCCGACCATCATGATCTATCCATCCCACCGCCTCAATTATTGAAGAGGGCCCGCTATGCTAGGACCTGGTTATCAAAAGCAATATGCGGCCTCATCATTGGGCCTTGACATGCAGGGAGACATATCCAGCTTTTGCGTCCCTCTGAGCTCAAAATTCTGGCTTCCGCAGCCCCGTTCCTTCCCTGAGTCAAATCACCAGAATAGCGAAATTGCGTCCCCATCGGCTGAAGTGAAATCACAATCACCGCGCAGATGGACATGAGTAGATCGCAAATTTTACTTGGCGTGTCAGAGAGAATATCTATGGAAAATCTCAATTGTCTTGTCATTTGAAGTGTCTACCCCACAGCGCCCATTTGGACGCCGGATGTCTCAAAATCGTGATTGGCACGTCAACATCTTGAAATTCGACATGACCTTTGAATGAACCTGCCCGCTGTCGCTATGGGCGCAAACATTAGGTGCACATCTCTTGGTGAGTCCACACTTGAAATCTTCGAGTTCTACCAGGTTCTGTCAACATTGTCCGTGTTGTAGCCGATATCAAAGAGCAAGTTGAACGACAGTTGGTGCCTGGCGTAACGGGATAGGCATCTCGACATTGATCAGATGAGTCTATTTGCTGTCGTTCATATAGCAATGTGTGGTCCTCTACCGGGGTCGGCAACAGACCTGCCTATAAAAGGGTATCTCTGAATGCATTGTATCGTCAGCAATTCTGTGGCACCCCTCAATCATGTTATTCTCTACCCTCGTGTCCTTCACTTTTGTCGCTGCATTCGTGCGAGCTCAGACTACTGTGCCTGTCACGAAGATTGTCAACATACAGGACTTCAAGGGCAACGTCTTCGACCTTGGTTTCGGGAGTGCGTCCGAGCTATCGCCCGTCCAGACGCTCAACCACAAAACGGGTGCTACCGCGCAGGCTGTAAGCCGCTGCTTTATCTGCTTTCGATTCTGGTTAACAGATGGGAATGCAGTGGCTCATCGAAGCCGGCAATGCCCCGGGTCTATTCACCATCCAGAACATCGCGGCCGGGACCTTCCTCTCCTCCACGGGTGCCATCGACGGCTTGAATCCCACCGCCACCCAGCTGTGTGGCCACGAGCGCGCATTCCAGTGGAACATCATTGTCAACGGAAACAAATTCAAGTTTGTCCACTCTCTCTGCTTCTTGATAGCTTCTTGTAGCCGCGCACTAATGGTTTTGGCAGCATCATTGAGCCGAAGACGGGAGAGGCCGCGACCAGCTGGGCCTTCAGCACTTCCAGCATCATCGGCCTGACCACCCCCGTCAGTCTCTTCGTTGCTTTCTTTGTCTTTTGTCGCCGTCACCGATGCTTGCTTGCAGGCCACTCTGCAGAATTATGATCCCGCAGCCACGCAGCAGCTGTTCAGCCTCCCGGCTTGTAAGCCGTTCCTTCACCTGATAAGCGATGTTCTCACTGTTCGTATTTCAGTTACTTAAACGACTCATGGTTATGAAACTGAGTGCCCCTTATAATCTTGAAGGAATCCCACTGGACTCTAAGAAACAAATGTTCTGACATATATATGTCTGGGTACATATAAGTATATTCTGGAAAATTCTCTCTAAACTTTTCACTCCTCTCTAAGATTTTTGTTCCACTCTCTCTTAAAACTTTCCATCCTCTCCAAATTTCTGCAAGCCACTCTACAAAAAATGTTCGATCACTAGTGTTGACTTGACAATATGACCTATGTCAAATTCGGGAAATGCAGACTCGAAAAGCACGATCCAGATGTAGAGCTGCATCCTCTTCAGGTCCTCGAGGACGAATATCCTGAACGACCGTGGATGCGCATTCTATTTTATAATCCTAACCATGTTGGGTTTGTTGTATCCAAATAGTATATCCACGACATGGCGATGTATTCTATCTTCATGCGCTCCTTCTTCACCGGACCGCCCGTGATTGGATTGATCTCCACACAATCAATGGTGTTGTACATGGCACTTACTAGGAAGCGGCAGGAGCTATGGGCTTATTTGACAACTGTGATGAAGGTATCATGGCGTTCGAAGAACAAGTAACCTTTCCGTGTTTAAAGATGGTCTGACTGCTGAGCAGGTGAGTTTCTGGGTTATTCAATCGTGTTGAACCTAATAGGGCCGTCTTAGCGGACAGTTTATGACCGCATTATGTACATCGCAACGCTGGAATCCCCTCTGGCTATTCACGTCGATGGCCGAGCCGGCAGAGACATATGTACTATGTCCAGTCATTGGCACACTCTGAAAATTGGATGAAATTGTGCTGTTGTCAGCGTCCTCTCCTTTCGCTGCCAAAAACTACCTGGCAGGTGAACAATACGCTATCTCTATGGAATACCTGTGGATGAGTATAATCCACATCTCAAGTCCTCAGTGTTGGTCCTAGGAGTGACCGCGCTAGACTTTAAATGACATGTCATTGGCGAAATTGGTGGCCTTCACTTCAAAGCTTTTGACTGTGCAGATTGGCTCATGCACTCTCTCATCAGTCAGAATGATGTGTGGGGAGAACTCCTGCTGATCACAATTGGAGACTTAGGATACTTGTTTGTCATCTGTTTCTGGTCTGTAACAGAGACTAGGACTAATGCTGATCACAGTTGGGGACTTTCAACAGGTATATGCAAGTTTGCGGTCTCTATATCCACTGAACCATTTCAGGTTGCACCTGTTGTTCGTTTTGGAGGCCACTGTAAGGAGATGATCATGAACACGGCTTTGTTAATCTTGGTCGCCTCACTCACACACAATCTGTCAATTTTGTCTATCCCCCGAGTATAGTTCCGACTCCGCCATCCACATTGTGCGGGCTATCCTGAACCCTTTTAACGCATTTGTTGAAGAGTTCAATTCCACCATTCTCCATACAGTTCCAGGTGAAACCCACTGCTATGTCAGCAGTGATTCAATCGAGGACAGCGAAGATGGCATGGACCAAGGAGTATTTTCTGACCCTGAATTTCTCAACACGCTGGAGGAGCCTGGAATATCTCCCCACGAATTGGTTCTAAAGGTTGGGACTATTTGTAGACTCACTCGCAGCTTTGATGCATCTCGCGGTCTCACCAAAAATACGCGAGTAATTGTGTGGAATTTGCTTCGTCACACAGTGGAAGTCGAGACCATTTCAGCGGTGGTCGCCGGGAAGGTCATTGATCCCGTAAGTCCAACTATATCTATGTTATCTGTTGACAATATCGGATACGCCTCGACATTCCTCGCATCAACTGTCATTTTCAACCACACAGCTTCGAGTTCAAGATACTCCGAACGCAGTTTCCTCTCGTTGTATGTTACACGACAACTTTTAACAGGTGCCAAGGGCTAACTGTACAGAAATTGGGTCTCGATTTGCGAGGGGAGGTGTTTTTTTCACGGCCAACTCTATTCTGCGATGACTCGTGTCCCTGATTCAAGGAATGTCTTGATCCCCAAGTATGAGGGAGATTCATCTACATGCACCACTAATATCGTGTGGGAAGAGTTGCTGTTGTAAATAAATAACATAGTTGACAGGAAACTCATAGCCCTCCATTTTTTGTCCTCCAAAATCATCAGAATTCTACATCAAAAAGCTGATGACGACCTGCGGAGCGGGTCGTCGACCACTTGTAATAATAAGATCTTCTGCAGCTGACTCGGCCGTTGCTCCACCCACACTTTGTAATGTGATAAAAATCCCCATCTTGGATCCTGATACTGTTCTTTGATATATGAAGAGTACCTCTTTTGAATCAAGGGGCAGGTCACCACTCCCGCACTCCCACAGGTCCATCCAAGTATGCCTGTCCTTGATCACTGATACTCACACCACTGTTTCCGATATTTAGACACAGACTGCTGTGCTTTGATACCTGGGTGATTTAGCATTGATAATCATATCATTTGACCATTGATACAAGGGGCATCTCAGATGCCGGGGGAGTGCCACTGTGGTATCCGGATTGAAGCTTTTGGCCTCGTCAGTGAGCAAAAACTTGCTCGTACTGTGATCCTCAAAGTTTGGTGGCGAGATGAATCATTTGCCTGACTGAGCCAGCAGCTCGAGTTCACATACCAGCAGTCTCGCCGCATCGTCGTATCTACAGCATTACTGAAACTTTACAATAATAGAAAAGTATTGGAGCTCATGATATGCGGACAAGTAAATACCACGTCACACCGTCATCTATGATGTATCTCACCTCGTTGCTGTTCCTCGCCCAACCCGAGGTGTAAAGATGGTTGATGGGTCGCGTAGTCGGACGCGAGTGCTACGAACTGTTATCGGGCCCCGCATCAGGTAAAATAATGCCACGCACCTCGTCGGCCCTGTCGGCAGGTGCATTGCCACCATCACGCTCGACCTTCCCTAGTGTATTTTAGCGGAGTCACAACGAAGTGGCAATTGTGCTCCAGACGTACAGCATCTCCCGTTGCAGATCTAAATCTCCAAACAGTACTGCTTACCTGATAGTGTGCGTAATTCGAGTAACCTCACAAGTCAAAATCAAAAGTGTGGTGCCTGGCTGCGCACCCAAGGCTGTGAAACAAGTTTACTTGATGCTGATGAAGGTCCCCGGTAACAGACCGAATCTGCAGTAGGCGCCGAGGATGAACGAGCTTTCATTCAGCTTTTAGGTAATAATGAATGTGACAAGGACTCAGGAGGTAGTTCGGGGGGGTATCTGTGTCAGAGCTGAAGCGGCACCTGTATGGTGTTCGCTATGCACCGCCGATGGGGAGAGCGAAAGGGCTGAGCGCCCAAACAATACCTTCCGCACAATTCAAGACAGGCTGAAAATCAACGGATGCAGCGGCTCTGTTTCGGGGCGAAGCAAAAAAGCTCACCGAGACGAGCCTGGAATCTAACCGAAGCAGGCGCGGGGTGAGACCAACGCTTGGGTAGCTTGGGAGGCCTTGAGCCGCATGACCTTTGTCGACGTCGTTAGGCACGCGGCAGAGTCCGCAATTCAAGAGGGGCAAAATGGACGCAACCGCCGTGCGAATACAGCTTTGTTTCTGAACGATAGAAAAACTCACCGAGATGAGGTCGGAATCCAGAGTAAGACCCATCTTGCGTCACGCCTTTCGCGGGTCGATTGGTAGGCTTTGAGTCGTCGTTGTGGCGCATGCGGATTTCAAATGTAAACCTGGGCTTGTCTTTGAGGATCGTTGTGGACATGGGACTTGAGTGCACTGAGCTCGGCCACGGTGATGCTTTCTGAGAGGCGCAGCGCCAGGCACCGCAGTCTATCGCAGTCGCAATGAGTACAGAGCTCGTGAGGCAATCATTGCACATACTCCTGCCCTAGACGAATCAGCTCCATGGCCATACGGTAAACTAGAAACAGAGTCAACAGATGAACGAACGTCGTCAACGATACGCGGACCCGCTGCTGCCAATTGCCAAGTCGTGGATTGAGGGAGATCCCGAATCGAGATTTGAGTGGAGACTCAGGTTGAGAACATACGATAGGGCGGTAAACACACGGAATCTCATTACCGGGAATGCAAGAGGTAGATCCCGAAGTATATATTTGTGTCGAACCAAGGTCAAGAGTTAAGTTCTTCAATCTGGGTACAATCTGTACATGTTCTCCTGGTGAGGAAGGAAGAGATGTTGAGCGCCCGAATTCCTGTTTCCGCTTGAGCACCGCCAGCGCAAAAGGCTTGCGGAACACGAATCTGATGCTGTATCCCGCAGACTCCTTGCGGGCGCGTGTCAGAATTTGCGGGACGGAGACATTAAAACGTACCATTCCGCGTTCCATATTCACAGATTAGACAGCTCTCAGCATGCCGGTGGGATATCACGCGCGTCTCAGCCCAACAATCAGATCCGCTTGAGGGAAAGGGGCAGGGCATAAAGCTGAGTGCATATCCGGCCGCGAATGACTCCAGAAAATGCATGGATAATTCAGATTCCAGATAGTAAGCAGAGAAATCGGATGAATGGAACCCGGGAGAGATGTCGCACAGGCGTGTATGCTTGAGATTCCAGCGGACTGAAAAGATCAAGACAAGTTGATTCCGCTGATGTGTATCCAACGGTCGGCGGGAATTGAACCACCCAATAATCCGTCCCAGAGGCTTCCAACGAAAGTAGACAGCAAGAGCGGACTGGATTTGTCGAAGGGAACAAGTGGTGAGGGACATCCCACAGAAAAGCAGAGCATCAGACTCAGAAATATCCCAAGGATGTTTGGGATTCCAGCCAGTAAGTCGTCAGAAGAATTGGGATCACTATCCCAGGGATAATTTTTTGAAGCTTTCGGTGATTCCGCCGCGTATCTAACGGTCGGCGGGGGTTTGAATGAGCCAGGAATCAGCCCAGGCGCCGAGAAGGCGAGGTCCAGGGAGACGCAGACAGAACAGGTGTTGAATGAGCGTGCTGGAGTTGTCGATGGTTGTGGTGTTGAGCAAGCGGCGAATCCCGCATCGGCCGAACTCGCCCGATCAATTGCAAGCCAGCAGCGTACACAAACACACACAGCTTTCCATAGTCTTCGTCTGCAACGACGCTGTTGCCGACTTCCTCGCGTTTCTTACCCGTTTGTGTGAACTCATGGCTCTTGTGAGCTTTGGAGACCGTGACCGACCTGGACTCAGAGATGAAATCGGAATGCCCGGCCTCCACTTGCGCTCGCCCCTCGGGCTCTCCACACTCCGAATCGCGGCGACGTCGGCGGCGGAAGATGCACACGGAGCTACCCATTTCCTCCTCTCTACGCCTCCTTCCTTCTTCCTCCTTCCTCCGTGGCCAACGTCGAGTCGAGGCTGACCTTACACGCCATTCCTCTTCCCCGCCTCCCTCTCCTCCGGGCGCACCCCACCGTCACCTCCGTGTCCAAGTCCCGCCACGAGCGGGGTCGAGATCGACAGCCTCCGCGGGCTCGACGGGGCCTCCGGTCGAGCTCGTATGCGATTCCTCGGTGGCGGCAGGCGCGGTGGGTGCGGTGCGGTGGGCGGGGTGCGATCTGGGTGTTGGGCGAATCCGAGCCCAACCAGCGAAGGCGAAACGCTCGGCGGTCTGGCTTGGTTCTTGTTCATTTCGTGAGTCGTCTTATCTTCTTCTCCCTGCTCAGTTCCCGCATTCCCTTCCGCGTTCCCTCGCATCACCACCACTGCACCTCCTCTCCCTGCCTTCTCCTCCCCCGCCTTTCCCTTCCGTTCCCACCTTCATCACCGCTATTATTTTCTCCTTACCGCCTGCCTTCACTTCGTCTCCGTGCTCGCCGTTCCATTTCGCGTTCGCTCTCGCATTCGCTTCCTCCTCCCTACCATCCTCTCGTTCCATTCTTTCATTTTCTCCCCTTTGCTCTCCCGGTTTCTCTACCACTTCGCGTCACTTTCATCCGCCTCCCTTCCCTCTCCCTACCGTTACCAACCTCTCTCCCTGGCCCTTTTCCTTCGCATCGTCTCCCTTCCCTAGTTCTCCCCCTTTTTCCTTGTATCTTCTGTATCAGCGTCCGAACGCCTCACCTGAAACTACACGCCTTTTCCTCTCGTCTACCCCTCCATCTCCCTTCCCTCCCCCCACATCTGCTTCGATTTTTCTGCCTCGTCTTTTGTTCACGCGTTTTTCTTCTTCTTAACAAAATACATTACGTACAACACGATCACTCACCTCGCCCTCGGCACGCTCTACAACCGCTTAGCACCTGGAAGTCTTCGGAACGGACGCGCGGCTGCGTTTCACGCTCGCGGCTGCGGTAGGGTGAGTTACGGCGGCTTTCTTTCTCTTGTCATTGTTTCTTTCCATTTCTCATTTGGGTCGTCGATATTTCCGTCTACTTCCTTTGGTGTCTGGGGAGGAATCACATTGGCGGAGTATATCGTGCTCGATTCGCTCTCTTGTGCTTGCTGGCTGCTCGTCGAGCGTTTTGGTGAGGCGCCCCGGCGAGATACACGGAAGGCAGCTGTTTTGCTCTCCTTGTTTCATACCCATTCTTCCTCGCCTTCCTTCCGCTTTCCTTCACTCCGCACACTTCGACTTTCTTCCAAATTTCTTTCTTTTTCTCAGATGCCTGGTTGCGGACGCCTTCTTACCCCTGTACGCGCTACTCACCTCTAAAAGGTATACTAACCTATCTGCTCTCTACATCAGGTAGTGCGCAGAACGCGGCACCAGAATATTTTCGCAGCTCTATGGCTGTCGGGCTATGAACGTGAGAAGACGGTGAAAAAGACACCCAGCCGGAATGCGTTGCCGCCTGCGTACGGGACCCACCGGAGAAACTGGGTATTGACGGCAAAATAGTTATCTACATTACGATGTTGTATCTTCGACTGTTAATCCCAACTCACCTCGAATTAGTTCCCGGGTCGGTGTTTGCTTTAGGGAGGGAGCCAGCACGGCCGAGCGACTTTGGTTTGTTTCATGGCGAAGCCGTTGCATCCCTGGCAACAGAAGAAAGCGCATCAGGAGATCGATACCATTGTTAACGCGGAGATGCTGCCCGATTTCTCCGAAATGAAACATCGGCCGCACGGTTTTCCGCTCATCGAGGAAGTCATCAGGTCTCTCATTTTTGTTTTGAAAATTGGCTCCAATCGCTCTGCTCTTGCTTCCGTATTAGTTTGACGTCAACGACGAGCACAATGGGTATACTGTATGCGTCGCCTCGCTCACCATTCGATTATTGTTGATGCGGCTTCTTAGGTTCGTAAAGGGATATGGTAAGTCTCTGGGTTACTGGAAGAATTCAACCCAGCCTCACAACAGCTCCACAACGAAGTCACGGAGTTGAAGTACTCGGCGGGAACTCGAACGCAAGTTTCCAATGAATGTCGACTCGGGCCAAGGTTAGAAGCAATGTGATCAGAGTCGCTACCCAGAGCTGAACGAGAAGTTAGCATAACAGACTGATAGTCCACAGATCTGCACGGACGCACCTAAGTAGGGAGATGCGATGTAAAGAAAGACGAGACTGGGAAGGTGAGCTCGCATAAAGTCAAGCCGAACGGAATAAAGCTACACCCAGCCAGAGGTGTTGAACGTTGGGCTTGAATTTGAAGTGCAAGTTGAAGTTGAAGCTCGAGAGCCGAGTCGGTTCAACAGATATCGACGTGTTGATTTCGTAGCATCGTAGATTTCTTGTCTAGATGATTTCTTCTCTGCACCTGCCTCGCAGAGCGGCAGCACCTCTCCCGGATCCACAAGACGAGGATGCTCTGACGTACGCGCTGAGAGCCCTGGACCGCCGTGGGTTATGACAAGGGCGCCAGTGGGAGTAAGAAGAAGGTATGTGTGGAGTAACAGTTGGAGTGGGACAGAACACAAACTAAGAAGATGTACATAACATGTTGCGCAGAAGAGGGCGAGTAATGAAATGGAAAACCTGGGCCCACCCTGACACCTCTCCTCTTTAGCCGACGCTGCAAGCCCACAAGCGACACATCGTGCACTCCTATTGACTCCCGGCATCGTGTACAACACCGTTTCGAAGACTAACAGCCTCTCTCCCTTGCCCTTCTCCCTGTCCGTTCTTCCCATCGTCTCCCCGCCCTAGTTCTCCCCCTCGTCTCTTTTGTATCAACGTCCTACCCGCCTCACCTAAAACTACACACCTTTTCTTCTCGTCTCCCCCCTCCATCTCCCTTTCCCTCCCTTCACATCTGCTTCGATTTTTCTGCCTTGTCTTTTGTTCACGCGTTTTCCCGCCTCTTAACAAAATACATTACACACAACACGATCACCCGCCTCGTCCTCTTCCTCGTCCTTGGCACGCTCTATAACCGCTTAGCACCTGGAAGTCTTCGGAATGGACGCGCGGCTGCATTTCACGCTCGCGGGCGTGGTGGGGTGAGTTACGGCTGCTGTCTCCCCCCAGCGATTGTTTCTTTGTGTTTCTCATTTCATTCGTCGATATTTCGGTCTACCTGGCACTGGAGTTTGGGGAGGAATCACATTGGCGGAGTATCGCGTTCGTTTCGCTTTATTTTGCCTGCCGACTGCTCGTCGAGCGTTTCAGTGAGGAGCCCCAGCTAAATACACGGCGGGAAGCTATTTTCCTTGCCTTGTTTCATGCAAACTCTTCGCTCTGTTTCTGCGTTCCTTCACCCCGCACACTTCACTTCGACATTGTTCTAAATTCCCTTATTTTTTTCGGATGCCTGGTTCGGACGCCAGCACGCTCGCTCTGCTGTGCTCGTTTGTTTTGGTAAGATGGGTCTCCTCGGAAGTGTACCAGCATTGCGGCGGTTGGGTGGGGGTACAGGCCAAGCGCTATGCACGCGCGCTTGACTTGAGGTGGGGACCAGTTGAAGCGGAATTGGTGCATTTTCAACGCTCGAAATACTTGACAAAAAATCTGCATCCCCTCAAGTCCGGGATCCCCTCGACGTCGTTAAATTCTGCATTTTAATCGAACAATGCGGGCCGGTGGGCCTATCCAGGGAAACCAGAAAAGAAACGAAGCGAATGCAGAAATCCTAGACAATGCGGGCAGAAGGCAGCAAGCAGTCGGTGCCGAATGCCGCTCGCATGGCGCACCGAAAGGTCGAGGACTCGGTACGCAGAACGGACGCGTAAAAGGAAAAGAATGCGATCCAATTCCAACAGAACCAAGGCACATTCTCAAATAACCGACTCGCAGAATGCCGCTCGCGCGCGAAACCTCAACGAGCCCAGGTTGGAACGAGTGCGATCCGATTCGTACCGAACCGAAGCAATGTCGAAGAGAGCCGACTCGAGTCGCGGGATCGGAGCCCAATCCAACTCCTCACGAAAGGTCAACGACAAGGAACTAGGGAACATCCCGACACAAATACCAAGAGAAAGAAAAAAAGAAGCCAAAGAAACAAGAAGAACAGAAACAACGAATCGCTGGAGCCGGAGGCGAGGGTGAGGTGCGGGTGGACTGCGCGCCCGGGGGAGAGAGAGGCAGGGAAGGAGGTGGTGGTGTTTTTTTTGGCTGGCGGGGAGGGTCAGCTTAATCCACTCGGCCATGCGGGAGGAAAGGCGGATTGGGCGGGAAGGAATGAATAGGAGGAGCAGGAATAAACGGAAAGCTGGAGAACGCACCGAAGAATCCATCTCCGAGCGCCGAGAAAACAAGGTCCAGAGAAACGTAGACAGAACAAGCGTCGACGTCGTACGACGGTCGTGGCGGCCGAACACGCCCGATCAGCTTTCCGTCTTCTTTTTGCCTTCAACGCGTTGCCAACTTCTTCGTGTTTCTCGGTTTTTTTTTGCTTCATGTGGGAACCGGCTACCGTCACCGAGCTGCAATCAGGGATGGACTCGGAATGCTTGGCCCTGCCCTTGCCAGTGCTCTCAACACTCGGCGGCGGCGAAAGAGGAAAAGCCACGTACTGAACGGCGTGCGGAGAAGCAATACGACGCTGTTTTTGTTTCCTGCGGCTGGAGCAACATGCATGGATTCTCCTTGGGCCGGAGGGGGACCTTCTGGCGTGATGTCTGGTGGCTCGATGCTAGGCTTTTCTCTCCTTGCTACGGCCGCGGCAACGTGGACTTGCCCCCGAAATGCCTGGGGCTCGTGGGCTCGAGCCTGGACTGGTGTACCGTCAAACGTGTCACTGATCAGCATTTGCCCACAGAAAAGACTGAAAAGCCCGAGCTGGTGCTGAGCGCGCAGGAGCGTGGCGCATGATACAAGGACTCCGACACCTTCGCCTACCTTGAGTCGAGGCTGACTCCCCATTCCCAAGCCAAGCAATACACACCTCTCTGCTCGCCTCCCCCCTCCGCCTACACGCACTCTATCCGCACCTGACCCTCGCCTCCAGCTGCGACTCGAACGGGCGCGAGATCGACACGTGGGTGGATGGAGGTCGAGTTGATACCATTCCCCCCTATTCCCGACGCGGCGCAGCTCTCGCACGAGAGCAGACGATGAGGCGAGGCGTAGGTGTGTGAGTGGCGGACGGTCCACCCATCGCTCCCTCTTCCTTTGCGATTGTGGAATTGATACTAATGAATTTTTGGGCGACTAGGCTGTGTGCCCGACAAGCAAAGATGGTAATATGTCACCTTCGGCGGCGTGGTAGCGTTATTGTTCGGCTCGTGAGTGCTGTCCCTTCATTTTTTCTTTTTCCCATCGTTCACTGTTGTTCTTCCTACTTACCATCTGTTCCTCCCATTCTGTTCTTCTTTTTCTTCTCCCATCCCACTCCGCGGCTTTGCCGCATCTCCATCCGCTTCCGCTTCCGCTTCCCTCTCCCTATGAAACTCTCCGCTCTCCCCTTCTCCCTTCTTCAAGTTCCTTTCCATCTCCACCTCCTCTTCTCTTGCCAACGTCCTCACACCTCACGCCTCACCTACACCTTTATCTCTCCTTCGTTCTCTCCCTTCCCTTCTCCTCTACTTCGCTGCTTTTTCATCGTCTTTATCTCCGCTTTCTTTGTTCCCCTCCTGCTCTCCTCGCTTCGCTCACCCATATGCTGATTCATACCCACAACATGTGTATCCTCTTCGCGCTCTATGTCGTCTTCGGCAAGCTCGAAAACCACCTCCCCCTCGGGCTGTTCGGGAAATACACCCGACGCTCGCGCGCGCGATCACGGGAGGAAGCACTTAAGTTGTTGGTGTACTTCATCCCCCGCAGTTTGACTCTAGAGCAGGAAATCCTTACCAGGACCCATTTCATACAACATACTTGTGGCAGAACACCAGGAACGTACTTATTGTGTATGTAATATGCCTCCTCGTACATTTTTACCATACAACTTATGAGATTGCTGCTGGATTGCCGCCAGGGCGGCAGCTGGCGGCAATCTGCGGCACTTTCTCTTTGCCCCAGTAAACCTGTGCTCATTGTAACTCAAAGGGAGACTGACCAGTGGACAATAGCACTCAGAAGTTGGTGGGAATTGTCAGGATCATCAGATGGAAATTTCCAAAAAAAATTAAATAATTGCTTGTCAGTCACTGACAGTTATTTGTTAGTCAGCCGACAATTAAATTGTCATGTCAGTGGACCCTACCTCCAGTCCAAATCCCGCCGCGAGCAGGGGTGGGATCGACAGCCTCCACAGGCTCAACAGGACCTCTGGTCAAACTTGTCTGTGATTCCTCGGTAGCAGCAGCCACGGCGAACACAGTGGGGCGGGGTGTGATCTGGGTGTTGAGCGACTAGGATGTGGGCCCAACCAACAAAGACATAACATTCTACAGTCTGGCTTGGCTGTTCCCTTCTGCTTCTTCCGCATCACCACCACTGCTCCTCCCCTCTCTTCCTTTTCCTTCTCCGCATTTTCCCTTCCGTCCCCACCTTCACCACTTCTGTGATTTTCTCCTTACAGTCTGCCTTCACTTCCCCTCTGTGTCTGCCATTCTATTTCACATTCAGATCATCCTCCCTACCGTCATCTTGTTCCATTTCTTTCTTTTCTCCCTTTTGCTCTCCTGGCCTTTCCACTACTTCATCTGGGTTTCATTCGCCTCCCTCTGTTATATCCATGTCGGAAACGGCCGGAAGGATGTAAGTGCCGGAAGTGATACCACGTGGAGGATCAGGTACACCAACTAACTTGGCTCGACGACAAAGGAAGCAGAATTCAGACCACAGGGCAATGCGGAGGCAAAGCACATTAAATTCAACTAAAAATACATTAGAACATAATATGTATTTATACTATTTATACTAAATACGGAGATAAGTCTAATGCGGAAATAAGTATGTAAAAGACAATAAGAACAATAAGAACAATAAGAGGGAAGCATAGTTGCATAAGTCATATGTTTGATTTGGGGAACACTCAGAAGACCTTCATTGCGAAAACCCCAAAGGTTGTGCGCCAACGGAATTAGCTGGACACAACAGGAAGTTGGTTAGGATGCAACGGCTGTAAGGTAGGCCACAGCCAGAATGGCCGTAAACAGCCGGAAAGGAACGAGAACGGATCAGAAAGTGCATGGTCGTAACACCCTCCCTCTCCCCCTAACCCCAACAATCTCCACCACTTTGTCTGGGTTTCATTAGCCTCCCCTTCTCTCTCCCTAACCCCAACAACCTCTCCCTCCCCCCCCCCCCCTTCCCCCTTTCTGTTCTTCCTATTATCTCCCCCCTAGTTCTCCCCCTTCCTCTCCCAAGACCTCCTCATATCTTTCGTATCAACATCCTAACACCTCGCCTGAAGCCCCCCTCCTTCATCTCCCTCCCTTTCACATCTTCATCACAGGGGTAACAAGATGCATTACACAGTGCGTCCTCTTCCTTGTCCTCGGCATGCTCTATCACCACTTGGCACCTGGAAGTTCTTGGAACTAACACGCTGCTGCATTTCACACTCGCAGGCACAGTGCGGTCAGTTAAGGCTGCTTTCTTTCCCTTGTCATTGTTTCTTTGTGTTTCCCATTTTTGTCGTCAATATTTTGGTTTACTTGGTATTGATGTTTGTGGCGGAATCACATTGGCCGAATATCGCATTCTTTTGGCTTTATTTTGTTTGCTGCCTACTCGTTGAGTATTTCGGTGAGGAGCACCAGCGAGATCCATGGAGGGCAGCTATTTTCTCTCCCTTATTTCATTCACATTTTTGGCCTTATTTCTGCTTTCTTTCACTCTGTGCACTTCGACTTTCTTCCAAATTACATCCTTTTGTTTGGATGCCTGGTTGTGGAGAACTTCCTGCCCCTGTACACATTACTCACCTTAAAGTAGGTTGAACTACACACCCAAATGGTTGCCAGCCTTTAGCCATGTGGATGCTCCAGCTGGATCCACCTGGACTCATGAGCTGGATACTGGATGGATTTCAGACACATACCAGCTAATCGAACAGCTAGGTGCACCAGCTGGATTACAGAAATATGCCAGCCATACTCCGGCCCTTGAGTTTGGATGGTATCTACCAAATCCATAATATTATTTGAATATCATCATAATACCATCTACTGTACTTGAATTGACTTACAATGTAGTTAATAACAGACAAATTGAGCCGTAATTCAAGCCTCTTCTGCACAGCATGAAGAGGAAGGACTTGGGGATGGCTGGGATGTGGAAAATGCGAAGTGCCGACATCACTGCCAGGGCTGTGCATAAATATGATGGTTGTTTGTTGATTGATGGTGTTGCCACTTCCTTCTCGACCACCACCATCTCGCGCTTGCCACTATCCCTAGTCTATCTCCTGCCCTCAAACAATACTGCAGTGCTTTCCTGGTGCCTTCATCAAAACCAAGCATGGTTTCTTCACTCCCCCGCAAGCCATGGGTGCTCAAGAAGCCATTTGGATTGCATGCCACCTTGTTCCGTCAAGATCTCAAAGTCCGCCGCAAGTCACTTAAGTGCTATTTCTTGCTCCTCAGGTACTGTCAAGTGTTCAAGAGCAAGCTCTCAATGTCACCTCAAGGCCACAAGAACTTCCCATGCCACTTCAATGTGTCGGGAACTTCCCATGCCACCTCAATGTGTCAAGAACTTCCTATGCGGCCTCGATGCATCAAGAACAGTCAATGTCAAGCACAGTGATTTTTTGCTTGGGCTGGCAGCAGTGGGCCTAGAACTACATATTGGTGGCTTTGTACTCATACTGCATGCCTGGATCCATGTACTTGTTACAGGGCATGGAATTGCATTAACTTTGTACTCATCCTGCAAACGTGATCTTGATTTCTTCAATATTCTATAATTTATTGTGATATTGGGGTATCCAATGTCTGAGTGATAAGGTCGGCTGAACAAATACCTGGATTACAGCATGCTCACCTAGCTGGAACCAGGTCAGGGCTGGATACAGGTGAATTCCATTTAACGGAAACTCTGGATACCAGCTGCACCAGATGTGAGTTCAAGCTGGACATTTCATATGAAACACATATTGACATTTGCTGGATTCTACCTGGGTTTCATTTGGGTGTGTATCTGATCTTTAGATCAGGTGGTGCGCAGAACATGATGGGGAAGTTGAGCTTGAGCATGCATAAAAAGAATTGATCGCATCATGTGCTTACCAGCTAATTTTTGCAGTTCTGTGGCTAACTAACTATGGACCTGAGAAGCGGGTGGAAAAAGACTCCTAGCCGGAGTACTTTGCACCCCATGTATGGGACCCACCAGAGAGACTGGGCATTGATGACAAAGAAGCTATCTACATACAATGTTGTACCTTTGACCATTAATCCCAAGTGACTCATAAACAGTTCCCGGATCGGTGTTTGCTTCATGGACGAGACAAAGCTGTAACACAATCCAAAATGACTCAATTATCCGTGTATCCACCCATTTAACCGTGTTTCTGTTGGATATATTTCTGAGTGTCACTCCCATTGGTTGCCAAGTGCAAGCACACCATATCACACCTTCAACTACGTAGCAAACAACATGTCAGCAACCTCCTTTGCTTATTCAGAGTGCTGCCAACACGTATCCATGCTGATCTGACTCTGATCTGACTCGTTTCCACCCTGCATTGACATTCCCTTCTGTGTCTGCCCTAGCACTGGAGAGGGTGGAGCTATAGCTTCCAGAAAACACCCAATACAACCACTTCCCAGAATGGGTTCTTAGTAAAGAACCTTGGACATCTTTCAGAGCTGTGATGTGACCCATCACTGTAGCTGATCTTCTGTTTCCAGGGGGCCTGTGACTGCCGGAAACCGGTTGCACTCGTTCCCAGATGGTCTCATGACCTGCCATGTCCATCTGGCACACCCCAACAGTACACAACACAATGCAAGATCCTGTTTCCATAGCTTCTGTGTGCATCACAGACAGAAAGTAGACAGAAACAAGAACAAAGGATGTTTCTCTGGTGTTTATTTGTAGGCTACACATTCTCCTACATGTTTCGGAGCGAGACATGCCAGTGAGAGGACCAATTCCTTAGTGTTCTCACCCGTTGCTCAGTGATCAACCCAGCCAGCTACCCAGGAACTGGTACTGACTCCAGAAACAGTAAGCTTCAGTACATACCTATATCAGAAACACGCATTTCTACATGTATCCTGGTTTGGAAAAATTCCCAGCTTATCACCATTCTGACAATGCTGCTTCAACATCTGTCTAGGGGGAAGGGGTTACTTGTAAATATAAATGTCCCACATCTTACTAGGATTGACTCATTCTTTGACGCTGGAGCAATTGGCTATCCAGAGTTGTTCAGGCTCAGGTTGAGAGTAGCGGGGGCAACCAGGCAAAATGCTCCTCCCACCATGCCAACAACCCGAGTTGAAACAAGTGTGTATATTTATCCTGCCATGTGTGTTTTAATGAAAAAAATTCACATTGACACTGGGGGAAAAGACCAAGGCACCTGAAAACCAGGTGTGTTACATGCATGTGGCCGGCGACTAGGATCAGTGAAGTACAAAGGTGTCAATCACCTCTTTGGCATCTTTGTTTTTGGCTTTGAATTTGCCCCAGAAACAAAGGTGCCATAAAGATGATTGAGATCACTGTTCCATTTGTCAATCACATGTGGAACACATGCGTGTAAAGCACTCGGGTTCCACATGTATCGGTCTTTGCCTGCAGTGTGAGTATTTCATCCCGGGGAAATTCCACTCCAAATTCAAGGAAGAGCTCAGCGATAGCGTGCCCAGTGGCACAGCTCGTGGTCGACAGCCCAATCCAACTCGTCACAAAAACCCGAAATATAGACGATAGGGAACATCCCCGGCACAATAAAGAAAGCGAAGCGAAAGAAACAAGAAGAAGTTCCCTTCCTGTCCTCAGCAGCTTCGGATTTGGCTGGTATGTGGTACAACCAGTGGTTACATTTCAGCTCTCAAAATACTATCTGCATCCTGCCGGCGGCACGTACCGTCCTCAGTTCTGCATCCGAGCCCATTATACATACAAAGAAAGCAGAAGGAAGACCAAGCACAGAAAAGAAAGTGGGCATCCACGGTCGTACTGCAGTGATAATACTAGACTACAAAGACTGGCTGAATTTAAATAAATAAATAAAATTTTCATTTCGAACCGGTTCACAGTTGTACAGACAAAGTAAAACAAGGTTTTAACTATCCAGACTTTCTTTGTAGCCCCGAATTTGGACACAGACACAAGCTGTAAAGGTTTACACTACAACCTGCTCATGAGGTTGATCACTTAATCCTACCTGCTCCTCATCTTGAATATCACATGGATTGCCAGAGGGGACATTGAGCTCTACCAGGTGAGCAATGTTCTCCTTCTGCTGTTCCAGAACATCACTGCCAATACCAGCAAGCCTTTCATCAACATATTGAACCTGCTTCACTTGAGATGACCTTTCAAAGAGTGGTTGTGCTGTGGTCCAAAGCTCAACTGCTTTCAACATGTCACCATGACTTTTTGAAATGTCACCAAGTCTGAGCATACATTCTGCTCTGCTGCGATGGACATCCATATAGGTGAACCCCTCAAGGGCAACAGTGAGTAAGGCAATGGCAGTGTCCTCATCCTTCTGAAGAAATGTATCACCAAGGAATTGTAGAGCTTTATGGACGTTAAGGGGCTGTTTACACTTGACAGAATATACCAGGAACATAGTTGTCCATTGGAACATTGAATAATCAGCACCCCACTGGCTCGCATTGCCTAATTTTTCGAAACAGAATGACTGGACTTGACCGTCTTCTGAAGCTAATTTCAATGACTTTTCAAAAAGTGTCTTTGCTTCCAGTAGATCCTGTTCCCTCAGATATAGATCTGCAAGGATAGTATCACAGTAAACTGTCGCTGACTTGCGGCCCCGGGAGGTAAACATTCCCCTAGCATGATCAATATTCCATCTCACATCATGTTGTGGAACACCTATTAACACCCCAAGTTCAGCAAAATTCAACAAAGCTAAAGCATGCAAATAAGAATTTGGTCTGCAAGAATCTGAACTAGCTTGGTATGAATTTTCCAGGCCTCACTATATTCTGATTTGCACTTGTGGACCTCAGCCTGAATGGTCATGATGGCAAGATCGGCCTCACCGCCAGACATACCACACAGACCAACAAGATGCTTTGCCACAATGCACAAAGATAGGCTTTGGTTGTAGTGACCAAGTTCTTTCCAGCATATGGCTTGTATACGAATAATCTGTGATTCTATGTGTAAACTCCCGGAAACTCTTGCCAGCTTTCGGGCTTCATATGCATACATTTGGGCTACAGAGTATTCCCCCGAGCTGAAAGTTAATCCACGCAAGCTGATGCAAAGCTTGACTGTGTCTCCTGCTGTTACCAGTCGGAATTGCCAAGGATATATTTTTTTGGCACATATTTGCAGCCTCAACAAGATCAGCTTTGAAGTTCTGATAGTAAAATGCCATATTGTTATACAATTTGCCTAAATAGTATTTGTGTTAGTTCTTGTAGAAAAAATTTAAATGAAGAGCACACATTTAAGATCTGGATCATCAAAGTGCTTGAGGTGCTCTAAAGCTCGGAAGGCTAGAGCCTCAAAATCCGAGTTAAGGTAAGATCCCGATCCGTTCAACATGTCAATTATAAAGTAAGCTTTGAGTCGATGATCATGGAGCTGAGGAAGGATATCTTGTACTTGGCCAATCAACAAAGTGGGTGTGTGCATCCTGGCCAGGCCGAAATCGTTCAAATGACATATACAGTAAATGCTTTTTGATAGGGTTGGTTGATTCTGTTTTAGGCCCCATTGCAGCACATTCTGGATGTTGGTGAAATGTGTCATTATTTGGGAAACTATTTTGGAATTTGACTGGGTTCCGCAATACTCCCTATGAAATTTGAGCATCTCCTCAAAGTATTTGAAGACCATCTGAACCAGATGATCTCCAGGAGGCTGGTGCTGTTGCAGATATTCTCGGATAGGCATCAGTACCTTCAATCTGTTATGCTCATCACTGTAAGCCAGGGCAGTAGACTTCAGTGCTGTTTTGCATTTAAGAATGTTGTCCAGGGCAAGTTTTGCTTTGAATGAGATCTGAATCTGCCAGGCCATCTGGAAGCATCGACAAGAGGCTCAAGAGTTCCTGTGAATGGGGAAGCAATTGGATCCGAGGACTTGACAATGACAGGGAAATGGACAGGTCCAGATTGGATCTTTTGTCAAAGCCTTCTGAGATCAGAGAGGTTTTTTCGGTTTCCCAGCGAGATAATACATTGGAGCAGCCTTCGGTTGTCGGCCAAATGGGCAAGAAGACTGATTGCAAGCGGCATGTTATCTGTCAGGGAGAGGATTTGGTCCACTTCCTCCACATTGTGACCACTATCTGCGATTTCAGCAAATGTGAGACGAGCAGCCTGTTGATCCAATGGTTGCAAGGTTCTCAAAACGGTCTAGTCCATAGGACTTTAGCAGGTCGTTCTGCTCCTCGCATGGTAATCTGAGATGAGTGAGTTGAGACAATTATTCAAAACCTATCTAACTTGCCATTAATGCAAGATCCTCCACACTTGTGAGCAGTGACAGGAATTCTTCAATCTCACCACAAGAACTCGCTGGCTCCCACAACATCTCAAGTTCATCTAGAATCAAGAGACTCGGTGGGTTTTCCAAGAAATGTTGCAGCACTGCTTGAGTGAGTTCTTTGGCAGGCCTGAATCCCAGATGGGCCCCAATCAGGTTCACCAGTTCGAGTTTGGTTGTTACAGAGGTGCAAGCAACAAAGAACCTATTCTGTGCATATCTGGCTGTAATTTCTGTGTGGTGCAAGAGTACCATTGCTGGGAGGTTTTACCCATGCCACCTCCACCGAGAATTGCTATCCTTGGAACTCCTGTGTTGAAAAGGTGAAGAATGTCAGAGAGCTCTGACTCTCGGCCATGGAAAATCTTGGGCTCTGATGGCAGCATTGATATTGAGTTAGAGCTTTAAAGGAAAATCTGCTGAGTACAATCTGAAGACATTTGGAAAGTGGATAATGTACCTATTGGAAGACCAATAATGATTTCCGCTTATCTGTGAAACAGTGGGTAGAAATCCGTTGAAACACACTAAATTAATTACCATTGATGCTCTTTCTGACGCAGTTGCTTCTGAGAGTTTTTCAATCATATCAAGCACTTCGTGGTGTCTTCTTTCTGCATCTTTCTGCATCTCTGCAATATTTGGTAGGGCCCTAGGTCCTCCAATCTATCCCAAATACATATCCATGAATTCTCATTACATAAAGTTGACAACAGACCTGAAAGAAGTCAACACTTTGCTGTAATCCAGCTTGACAGTCCTTGAATAGTGTGCTCATTTCACCCTGGCGAAAGAAGTTTTTCACTTTGTTGCCCTTTTGTTGTGCCTCCACAAAAGTGTAGACTTTGTGAAGGGCCCTGATTACAGTGGTTAGTCTATAGTGAGTTTCCAACAGACAAGAAACTACTCTGTGAATTTCCCGACATGATCCAGTACTTCTATAGACATTTCTCCACCTGCATCCGATGTGATATGACGGATCACAATTGCATTCAGCAATTTGTGAATTTGCTCCAGAAGTTGAATACAATCATCTTTGTGTTTGCTAACAGTCTAGGGTGTGACTTAGTTCCACCTTGATAAGAGCCACTTTCACAAAACTCACCTGGATATTTTTCAGGACAGCTTGAGTTGTGTTTATGATAGCATCCAAGAAGGGAGTTTTCATGCTATCTGCGATGATTTGCAATGTGTTTGTCATCATTGTCAAGCATATCACCATATTTTCCAATTTATTCTGAGTCGCAGTGCGCAGCGGCATATTGGGTGCGGTGATCTTGTTAAGCGATGGTCTTTTATCTATTTGCCCACTGCCAAGATCCTTCATTTTTGGATCTGATACTCATCTGACTCCGGCCACTCACGGCCCTGCCTGACATTAATACGGTGTGTCAGATTCTGCTCCCGGAAATTGGGCCAAAACTTCCATTATAAAATCCATACAGGAGCACAACTGACTGAGTATCTCCACCTTCCTGGAGATCGATCACCGCATAGGCCAGCAACTGACCACTCACCAGAACGGGTCTGCCCAAGAGGGTTGGTCTATTCGAAACCCAACTGCTAACCCCGCACGACAGACAACCAGATGTGGAAGTCAATATAGCCGGGTGTGGAGAGGACGAGCCAAGAACATTACTCGTATTACTGTAACCGTGCTCATCGAATCTCTAATTAGCTACAGGCTGTAGTCATCCAGTATTCGCCCTATGTCCTATCGGTTTAAATTCCTGATCTGTGTTGGCCCGCAGGGAGTGAATTTCGCGTCATAGAACTATATTGCCTATCAGTACCAATCCAAGTCACAGGCCAACGTCGATGTTCTGAAGAACAGCCGGGATGATGGGATAGCTTTCCGTAACGGTGGTGAAGGTCTCACCCGACTTCAAGAAGACACTGGAGCTGGAATAGCGCTGACCAGGCACGAGCTTTTGCAAAGCACACAAGGGAGTACTGAATGTGAGTGACTCACGAGGTAAATAAAGGACTGCCTGTGTCGAAGGCAGGTCATCTATATAGGGTGCACTGTCCATCGATAGTGAGGGGAGAGGAGTTAATGGGGAAAAACTTCACCAAGACAAGCTTGGAATCGAACCGAAGCAGGCCCGGGGTGGGAACAATATTTGAATCGTGCCTCACCCGGGTTAATTGGAAGGACGGTCTTCAATTTGAATCGCCCAGGTCTTCTCAACGTCGCTAGAGGCGCGGAAGCGCCAAGACTCACCGGCTGGGTTGTCCTTTAGGATCGTTGTAGAAGTATGATTCGAGGGGATGGCACTAATCTCCGCTGCGGTGATGCCAGTTGACAGGCAAGCATTGCAGCTTATTGCGGGCGCCGTGGGGGCTGCAGAACTGATGAGGTTAATGTTGAACAGACGATCTTATTGCATACAAGAGCGGCCCACCACTTCATTTGAATAAGTAGGTCGTGACAGTAACTGCGGAACATCAAGACCCAACCACATGCATGAGCATATTTGAAGTCAAAGCGTAATGCCGAGATGCCGCAACGTCGGCACAGCGGATTATGAATAAAATGTGCAGGCGGACCTTGCCGGCATGGCTAAGGAAATCAAACCGTGAGCGGAGTTGAAAGGCTTCGGACGGAGGGACAGCCACGCTAATTTCATAAAGAGGGTGACTTGTGTGTGTCGACAGATGAATTCTTCTTGCGATCTGTGTGGTATTCTCTCTACATCGGTGATGAAGGAGAAGTAATGCCGAGCGCTCGAATGATAGGTTCCTTTTGAGAACAGCAAAAATAGTTGTAACGGCCGCGCATATACAGCCTCCTAGCAATGAATAAAAGGCTAAGTGAATACGAGTCTGATTTAGCTGCCGAGGGGTTTTTTGAGCGGAAAAGAGTGTTCAAGGCGGCTGATTAGTCGGCTACATACCTAACAATCAGTCAGTGTCAGTAATATCCCAGCATGCCGAGCAGATATCGGGTGTATCACAGGCCAACTGCATCAGAAATTGAGGTCCACATGAGAGAAAAGGCCAGAACATTCGCGTGGAATTTCAAGATATTTCCAGCCACCCAATGTGAAAGTACCCGAACTCTGGAGCCAAGATTGAATGAGACGCGTTTTTTTTGTCGGCCAGGATGAGGAAGTACACAAACGACCGAGAAGGATTCCAGTGCCACAGAAGCCCGGATGTCTGGGATTCCAAAGGTAAAGAAAAACGGAAGGTTTTACACAGACATGCATGCTTTGGATTCCGGTGGGGTGGCATGAATAAGGTTTCACGCCAAAGAAGTCGATTCATCTACGTCGCAGCATATCTAACGGTCGGTTATGGAGGATTGAATGAGCCATAGAATCAATCTTTTAGTCGGATGCTTTGACCGACAAAGCAAGATCCAGAGAAGCACAGACAGAATGAGTGTGCTGGATTGTCGATGGTCGTGGCGCTGATCAAGCCGCGAATTCTGCATCAGCCGGACCTGATCAATGACGTTGTACACGCACAGCCACCGCTTTCCCTTTGCCTCCGCCTTCGCCGACTTCCTCGCGTTTCTTACCGTTTGTGTGAGCTCATGGATATTGTGGGACTTGGTGACCGCGACCAAGCTGGACTCGGAAATGAACTCGGAATGCCTGGCCTCCACGCGCGCTCGGGGCTCTCCACACTCGCGACAACGTCGGCGGCGGAAGACAAGTCGCGCACGGAGCGGCACGCGGGAAGTACTACGTTTTGATTCGCCGGGTGGAATTCTCGGCAACGTGGACTTGTACTTGATGGGAATCCTGAACTGTTTATTTGCGGTGAAACGCTGTGCAGCCTGTGCTGACCTCACAGGAAAGATTATTCGCTCAACACAGGAGAAGGGCGCAGGGGCCACGGGGACTTCTAGTTTGGGTGCGCGCGCGGGTCTTGCTCCCTTTCTTATCTCCTGTTACCTACACATCCCAATCCCTCTGCCCTACCCATTCCCTCCTCTCTAATCCTCCCTCCTTCTTGGCCTACATCGAGTCGAAGATGACCTTACCTCTCCAGCCCAAAACATGCCATTCTTTTTCCCCGCCTCCCTCTCCCCTGGGCGCACCCCACCGTCACCTCCGGTTCCAAGTCCCGCCACGAGCGGAGGCGAGCACGACAGTCTCCGCGGGCTCGACGGAGCATCCGGTCGGGCTTTTCTGAGACTCCTTGGTGGCGGCGAGCGCGGCGAACGTGGCGGGGGTAGGGTGCGATCCGGGTGGTGGGCGACTAGGATGCGAGCCCGACCAGCGAAGGCGTAATGTTCGATGGTCTGGCTTGGCTCTTGTTCATTTTGTGAGTGTCATCCCATCCTCCTTCTCCTGTTCAGTTCATTCCGCGTTCCCTTCCGCTTCCATCGCATTACCACCACTGCACCTACTCTCCCCGCATTTCCATTCTGTTCCCACCTTTACCACCGCTAGTATTTCCTCCTTACCGCAGACCTCACTTCGCCTCCGTGCTCAAGCGTCGGGGAGGTGGCATGGTGTGGTTCTGGTTCTTTTTGCGCGTATATCCTTTTTTGAATTCTCTTCCACTCTCCAGTTCCATTTCCACGGCCGTGCTTCTTTTTCTCTTTCCATCCCTCCCTATTGCCTTCCTATATTGTTCCCAACTCCTTCACTGCCCTTCCGCTTCTGTTTTTTTTTGTTCCCTATGTCTCGTTCCCCTCCCATACCTTCCCTTTGGGTCTTCGCGGCCTTCTCTTTCCCTTCCACCTATCCACTCTCTTTTATGCTGCTGAGGCGCAGACACAGCACGCTCACCCGAATCGCCCTCTCAGCACCACCTACCTCGCCCTCACCACGCTTCACAACCACATCGCCCAAGGCTTCGGGATCTTCGGACGGGCGTCCCCGTGCTTCACGCTCAGGGTACGTGGTGTATCACGAGAGACAAGCGGGGGAGGTGTGGAGGGCGTGATGTCGGAAAAATGGTAAATAGCTTGCAACGGTCTGAGTCTACTTGAGACCTTGGGATGGCTTCCGACGGCTTCGAAGGCGTGGCGGAGCGGCTCAAAAGGCGTTCCAGACCGTTGCAAGGTGCATGGAAACCCCGGCAACCTTGAGGGACCTTAAAACCAGTCAGGAGGGGCTTCACTTGAGCACCATGTGGAAGAGACAAGAAGTCGAAGAGTGAGGTGAAGACTTGGTACAGACGCATCACATTCAGAACGGGAGTAGATTGTGGCTGTGCTCGATAATCAATCCTAGTTTCCTCCACTTCGCTCTTCGCATGACGACGCAAAGATTTTCCCTTACCAACCCTACGCCGCACCAACACACTCATGTATCCTGCCCTCAAACATGGTGCGCTCCACGGCAAAAATCTTGACGTCGTACGTAAACCGGCAATACTCCACGCTATGGCCCCGTTAGCAATGGTCGGCGCCATGAGCTCCACCCCGGGGGAGCGTACGGCAGCATCTTGTCAGTGAGGTGGAGCGAGTGATGTCACCCACTATATCAGCCGAGAGTGAGTGACGCCGTGACTCCACCACTTTGGTTTCGAACCACTACTATCCCACACTCCCTGCAATCCCCTCGCCGCCCCCCTCGCCGCCCGTTGGTTGTGACAGTATCGGGTATGTGATCCTCACAGCTGCGGTCTAGTATCGATCTTTGCGTGGGCTCAGGTATGCTGTTTACCTCCACCGTGTTGTCTTACTGACTTAAGCTCGTCTACTTACCTCTAGGCACCTCTGCGCAGGTATGTCTAATCCTGCCTCCTTTCTTGCCGCCATCATTTAACGCTACACGTGCAGGTATGTTTACCTCCAGCTGTTGTAACGGTTCGTTCTTGAAGCTCTTGCATGTGAGTAAAGAGTTTCCTCCTCGCATACCCCTACTGACTTAATTCAGAATCTATTCATTTCTGGCCGCTGCCCACTACAGCTACATCGTACTTCGAAGTAGTGGTAGTAGTATTGATTAATATATTCATTTTGACGGTTTTTTGTGGTGCCTGGTATGAATATTTGAGCCGAGCAAGGGCGCGTTGTTGAGAGTAGAATGCTGGGCTTATGAAACCTTGAGTGTTACTGGAAGGTCGGCTGTCACCCGAGCGCCTTAAGAGAGCCTGGGAGTCACGGCATGGCTTGGAAGATGTTACGGATTTCTTACCTGTGTGCTGCAAGCCACTTAAACCATATGACCTTGCAGCGTCTTGCAATGCGTCCCAGGGCGTTTCAAGCTGATCAAGATTTTTCCGACAGATGGGAGGGGAGGCGTGAGTTTCTTCATGTCTTTCTCGTCTCATTTTCCATTTGGGGTGGGGGGTGTTTCGTCCGTTGATGGTTTGGGGGAGGATTCGGATTGAATTTCGATTCCGCGAGTCTGTTCTGAGAGAACGCGGCCCGGCTCTGTTCGAATCGAGCCTCCGGTTGTAACGCGCGAGATACCCGGGGCGGTTGGTTTTCTCTGCCTGCTTTGATCACTTTCTTACCTTTCTTCCTGCTTTCCCTCCCTCCGCACACACTCGTTTCAAATTCCTTTCTTGTTCCCTGCACTTGGCTTCGGATCCTTCGTGAACATCTTGTCTTTGCTTCGTTCGTCCCATATGTCTACTGCTCCACTTCTCTTCCAGATGACTGCTACTTTCCTCTCCGCATCTGCTCGCCTTTTTCTTCTTTCTCGGGACTCTGTGATCTGCGGACTCCGTGTCCTCTTCCGCGCGCTCCCGAAGCATATCTCCCGATCTACACGCGTTGTGGAAGGTGGGGCTCATTTTTTGGGGGTGCGGATGAAGCTAATGAGAACGATCGCCGCGCTTTCAACTGAGAATTCAAACCCAAGAAAACAAAAGCGAGCCAATCATCCGCGCCAATACCAGTACGACAAGAACGCCCGCGTGAACAGGCGCAACAAAACAGTGTATCGGCACCGGTTCAACGCAACAGCTCGACGTGCGGTGGGCGACGATGTGGCCGATGGGGAGGAAGAGCGGAGGAGATTCAGGTGGCGAATATGCGGGAAGAGGGTTTGATCAGGCTTTGATATGGGGACGCGAAATAGCTCGAGGACAGGAGCGGGGAAGGGGGTATTGATATCTCTTCGAT
Source organism: Mycena olivaceomarginata (assembly GCA_029378375.1). NCBI lineage: Eukaryota > Fungi > Basidiomycota > Agaricomycetes > Agaricales > Mycenaceae > Mycena > Mycena olivaceomarginata. The sequence continues at coordinate 165,842 of JARKIC010000684.1, read as the reverse complement.
TCATGTACGCACCGGCGAAAACAAGGTTCTGTCATTTGTTGTCCAAGATTGACGCCTGAAGGTCGGGAGGGAAGAGTGGGCAGTCACAACAACTCAAAGCGATGGATTTTCAAGTCTGAACAGCTTCAACCACAGGCGGAATTTGGGCACTTTCGACGCTTCGACATAAGCCCCAACAACAAGAACCCTATGAATCCACATCAAGGCTTTGACGCTGTCAACATGGAGTGCAATCTTTAGTTCAACTGTCAGGAAAGGCAGCGGCACATCGGTTCAGAAAAATCTGTAACAAATCTACTGTACTAGTCGACGTCGAACTCTCCGACATATCCAAGAGACTACGGAGTATAGAGCGCCGCGAATAGATTCCATGGGAGCCAAAGCTCGGAACCAACCTCGAAGAGCACTCGGTACGCAGAACGAGCGCACGACACGACACGGAACGGATCCAGTCCAATCCAATCCCCACAGAATCGATCCGCACAAGGACCGACTCGCGGAATCGAAACCCAATCCCAATCCAAGACGACAGGGTACACCTACGAAAGAAGGAGAGCACTAATGAGAAAGACTCACCCCGTCCCTCCACGCCTCCCTCTCGTGATACACCGCGCGCGTGAGCGCGGAACGCGGAAGGCGTGTGTGCCTGGGAGGCCCAAAGCGAAATAGTTGTATAGCGTCCCGAGGCCGAGGTAAAACGCGAGGGTGAGCGTGCTATGTGTTAGGGTGATTAGCATATCATGAGCATAGAAAATGGAGAAAACCGCCGAAGACAAGAAAGGAAAACGGACGGAGGGGAAGTGGAAGTGCAAGGGAGATCAGGCGAAGGGAGGAGGAGTACGAAGTGGTGGATATGGAATCGAAGTTAGAAGCCAAAGAGAAGGGCAAGAAGATGTGAAGGGGAAGACGGAGAAGGGATGCGAGGGGAAGACAACATGAGAAAAAGAGTACAAGCGGTGGGGGTATGGGGAGGAGGAAATGAAGGGACGAAAGGCAACGGATAGTACGCAGAAGCGAAGGAATAAGGAACAGGGGGAGATGAAAAACAGTAAGGAAACCAGACACCCGAGACGAAGGTGACACCCTCGCTTGTCGTGGTCCCCCTGCGTACCCATTCACACCCAAATCGGACCCCGTACCCGCCGCGGTCGATCTCCGTCGAGCCGCGGAGGTTGTCGATCTCGTGGCCATTTGAGTGGCGGCATTTGGAGCCGGAAGCGGAGGTAAGATGCAGCACTAGATAGTCGTGTGCAGTCGTATGTCCCTAGCAGCGCGCACGTACAAGTAAGGCAACTATCGTAGTTTGCAGTGGGAGCGGCGGGAGGCGGCGAGAAGGTGTTCTCGACATCAAATTGAGCACGATCAAGATGTGCATTTGTGTCAGACCTTGCCGTCTTCCGGCTTCAAGTCGAGCTGCCGAAAGAGTGGTTTCCCAAAAGGGTAAAGGGGTGGATGCGAAATTTATCGAGTGGTGCCGGCGTCACACATTTACATATGCCAAAGCCGGCGTTATCGAACTTCACTAGATTTTCGAATTTTCAAACAAAGCACACATCTCTTTCACCTACGACTCTGTTCCCTTCAGAACCCCCACACAGTTCGTCACTATTGTTATCCGACATAAATACTGCCAGATCGCATGGAGAATTTTAACCTGACGATCTAATTTGATGAGGGAAAGCCAACCACGAATAAAAATGAACGTACACACGTGTCCAATCAACTGGCTTGAGCGAGGGCGGATCGAACCTTGATGTGGGTATTAACCTTGAGGGCACCAGTCACCGGATCCACGATATCGTCATTGAAAGTGATGTAAGTGTTAGGACCAAAGAGAAGAGCGTGGGTCGATCCACCAAAGTGGAACGAGCCAAGCTCGGCGCCTTCTCGATTCGCTGGCCCGCCCTCACCGCCAGGGTACACGTCGAGACCTCAACCATTCCAACGGCTATGAAACCAACCAATCCGATTTTCGGATTGTCGGCCTGGATATAGATAATAGCGCGAGTAGCCGACTGGGTGAGCCAGGACTGAGAGCAGATGATGGCACCGTATGGAGAACCAGGCTTAAAATCGGGATCGCCCTCCTCGGCACCGCCATCAGGCAATACTGCGTAGTAGGTACCTGGAACAACAACCGCATTCACGATTCTGCCGCTGACGGGACTGCGCCAGCGATGGTAGTCGGCGGGGCTTAGGAAGGCCTGATAGACGGTTCCGCCGATGAATGCTTCGGTGGCGGTTTCGTTGCGGTCGAGCATGTCGTAGAGGGAGTACTTCTGGCCTTTAAGCCAGAACTGATCGTGGAGTTGAACATTGTGATCAAGGCGCAGCACGGTCGACTCGCACGCGCTGACGATGATGCCGGCGTCGATGGCAGGGTCGCTTGACGAATGGACGGGCCGCGCATCGGGCTGGAATTCTCGAGTGAAGAAATGGTCCCAGGAAGTGAACCCGCGATCCATCTCCTCGGGTTTGGGACAGATGTAGGTGGAGTTGAAGTCGCCACGCTGCTCTGCTTGCAAATACGCCAGACCGTAGTCGCTGAACCAGCCCCCAGTCAAGGTAGTGAGCGTTTTCGTGGAGTCATGGGTTCGGAGGTATGTGCCCCAGCTATCCAATAAATTCTTCATGGCGACGTTGAAAGCGTGCTTTCGGAAAAGATCGTACGCCGCGGCAGTGTTGCTCGGAAGGTCGAGGATGATATAGACAGGGACGCCGATGGGTTCTCCGATAGGATTGCCATCGGGATCCCGTGGAACAATGAAGCCCGGGGGTTGGACAAGAAGGATATCCAGCGAGCGGAGGAGCGAATCGAAGTTCTTGATCTGAAGAAAAATCAGTGGTTGAATGCCACGTGGGAGAAAAGGACACAACATACTTCGTTCTGAGGCGCAGCCTGAACGAAAATTTGGTTCCACAAGTCGATCATTTTCGGGTCTGAACCGGAGGAAACATTCATAGCCTTTGCGAAAGCAGCCACCGCGGGGATATGGGGCAAGGCCTTGGCGCGGTGGTCGGAAATTTTGTCGGTGAGCTGGGAAAAGAAACTGTCGTAGGCCTCCTTGCTGGAAGGGAGCCATCCACCATAGCGAATCAAGGTAGTTTTGCCAGGTTTGAACTTAGAAGTTCGCCGTTAGAGCACACACAGATATTTTAGGGCAATATTACCGTCTGGCCTTGAGCGACCACACACAGTAGCCAAAGCGAATATATGACAATGATCATCGTTGTCCTGCTGCTGCAGCTAAATCAGGATGGGTGATGAAATGGTATTATGGGATGAAACCTACAAGATATTTCGATTTCTTTGCTGTTCGATTTTGGTGCGGCGAGGTCAAGAGGAGAAAGAGGATGCGTCTCCTGTCCATACAACCGCCTTAAAAGACGTTGCGGTGCTCCCAAACACTAATGGCGCTCCGAACTGCACCCGACCCAGCGCTTCCAAGGGCACTAGGCCCAGCACTTCCAATTCCCCTAGATCCGGGGCACCGAGGGGAACTACGCCCAACCAGGGGTATTTTGGAGGCGTCCCGATTCCAGATCCAATAAAAATTTCTAATGTTGCATAATCGAACTATGCGTCGAAGCACTAAGGTAGCGTTCGGAGGGCTCACGAGGCACGGCTCTTTCGTGACACTTCATGGTGACTCCAAGTGAGTGCCGCTAGGGGAGATTGAGTGGCTTGCGGTATTCGAGTCGTGCGAGGCATGTTTTCGTCACGTCGTCGATAGCTGAGCTACAAGCACGGCTTTTCCGGCTATCACTGGCCGGAAATCAGACTTGTACCAAACTTGAACCAGACTTCCGTGAAGCCTGGGCAGTTATTCAAGATTACAAACTTCGGCTTGGCCGCATGGATGTCTGGAGATAATATTTCCGCCCACCGCGTAATTTACTAGCATATCTCGAGACCTTGTGGTGCATTTCTCGATGGGATCCGCCTAAGAAGTGCGTACTACTCAGCTACTGGCGGTGAACGCACCCCCATGACCATTGTCAACTCCTCAACCAACGTAGAATATACTTGAGACGAGAAAGAGCGGCGATTGAGCGTGGATTATGCGAGTCCTCCAAAACCAGATGAGGTAAAGAATCAGCCTTGCGACGTCCCAAGCAATCCGCCGCGACTTCTCAACGGGAATCACTCGAGAGAAATGCGCCCCTCGTAGCACGTAAGCTACGAACCTTCGCTCAGAAGGTACAGCCAGGATCAAGCTGCCTGGTTGGGAACGTCATACTGCACGAGTACCACTTGTTCACCGTCACCAGCCACAGTACACTGCGACGGGCATTACATGAACTCGTGCCTCCCCTTTCATCCGTCCTACTTTGTGGTACCGCTTCGATGACAGTAAGCACGTTCGTTGCACCGACGTGCGTGCTAGTTCGGACCGGTTCTTCCTGTATGCTCACCCTCGCGTGAGCGGCGAGCCTGAAATGCAGCACGTACACTTGAGCCCCCACGAGTCTGCTTCGTTCTACTTCCCCTCGCCTGCCTCCCTCTACGTAAAAAATTGCACCTGAGAGCACCCTTTTTTATCGTATGTGACCGTCCGCTTTTTAGGCGGCTTTTATACTCTTTCCCATCCCTTCCAGAAACTGCACCCGGTCGCAATCCCTTGCCGCTTTTGGGCGCTTTTTGTGAATAGTTGCAAACAATCTTGCCATAGTAACTTACTTTCTAAGTACTCTGTAACTTGCGGGAATTTTGCATGCCATTTTCTGAAGAAAAAGTGCTGAAACTGAAGCCAATTCGCCCAATCAGTATCAAGGATTGGAAGTGGCACAACGCGTTTGATCGGTAAATTGAAAAAGAGAAAAAGAGAGCAAACAGGTGACCGTTACGTCCCCCGGCGGGAAAATGATCTTGTACCGAGAATGAAAAGTGTCCGACATAGATCCAGGCTCATTTGTATTGAAGCTAGGTGGCAATTTGAATTCTTCTGTCCAATCTGTGTGGGTTTCGCTGACAATCGGTGGTGAGGGAGGAACAGATGCCGACCCCCCGAGCAATAGATTCCCCGTAAGAAAGGTTGAAAATACGTGTTATAGCCGCGTAGATACGGCACTTACCTCTGCTGGTTCGACCACCTAGCAACCTTGAATCTTGAACCTCGTGTGCCGGAGCTAGCTGCCGACTTCTAGCCGACTGCTCTCCGTCACAGTTGAGATCGTCGTGTGTGCAGAAGGAAGTATTCAAGATGGCTGGATCCCGACCATCCAGTGTCAGTCCTCGACATCCCACTATGCCAAACAGCTATCAGGTGAATCACAATCCAACTGCATCAGAAATTGAGGTCCGCATGAGAGGAAAGGCTAGAATTTCCTCCCCCTGTGAGGAAAAAAAAGTCTGAGTAATGAGACTAGGCCAGAACATTCGCGAGGAACTTCAAGCTATTCCAGTTGCCGAAGCTAACGATTTGTAAACCCCTTCGCTGAGTCACCTCCTCCACACACACACTGCTCACCGGGAGACTCGCTGTTCCCAATAGTGTTGAGAGTGGGTGCCCAATCCATGTCATGGAGCTGGTAAGTGTCGTTTTGATTGCGATCCATGTTTTCTCACTCACTGCGGGGTTGCAGCTTGGGCGCCGCTCCCTCATTTATTCCTGGAGGAGACCACCCATCTACGCTGGGAAGTACCAGTTAAATAACCAGCACCTCACCCTTCAACCCTACGGCGAAAAGTTCAGGAGATAACGAATCGCTTTTAATCAGATGTTTGAACCACGAGGTTAGACTTCCTTGCGCCCGCTGTAGTGTTGTTCCATACTTATGAGATCTTGTTCTAGCCGTTGGCGGCTACGAAGCCCTGCAACTCTCAACCTCCCTGCGCCTGCTCATCGATCCCGTGAAAACGCCGGAACGGTTCTACGAGCACTTCCCGCGCTTCCCTGCGTCGCTGGTGTTTACGCTCAGCTTCTGCGGCAAGGATCTCGACGAAGTGCAGCGCGTTTTGGCCGACTTTGTGCAGGATATGAATCCGGGCGCGCACCTCGTTGATATGTTCATGGTGCTGGACCGGACTTCTTGTCACAGCATGCGCTGCTTACCTTGACCAAGTCTGTTGGCCTGATTTGAATACCAGGTGGCACGCAGAGGCGCGGAAGAAAGGCCCTTGGGAACGTGAGGTGAGGCAGTTCAGCTTGCGCATACTTGCAAAAAATCGTCAGTGAGGAGTGAAACACGACTAATCTCATTACCGAGAGTGGAAAGCTTCCCAGGTATCCGTGTCGAAGCAGCGTCGAAATAAATTTGTGTGGGTTTCAGTGTTCATCACTGGTGGGGGTGGAAAAAAGGTTGAGCACCCGGGGGACAGCCTCTACTTGCGCACTTGCGAAACACAAATGCAGGGGGCTTTAGGAAGCCGAATGTGATTGAGAGGGTCTGCATTGACTCCAGGGGATTCCTTGCGGACGCGAGTCAGAATCTGCCGGAAGAAGATCTCAAGACGTACCGAGTAGCCGGTTGCGAGCGACTCCATAGATGGGTGGATGTTTTGGATTCCAGGGAGTAAGTACAATAGTTGGGCAAATGAAAGCGGGGGAAGATGTCAGAGAGGTGCACATACTTTAGATTCCAGCGAAGTGGCAGGATCACGGCAGGATTGTGGATTTCTTCAAGTCCATTCTTCCGCTGCATATTCAACGGTCGGTGGGGAGTTGAACAACCCAAGAATCCATCTAAGGCTTCGAGCGAAAGAGAAACTCCAATTCCAGTCTAAAAAGCGGATAGTCAGGGCGGGTTGAGCGGGCTGATGGTCGTTGGTCGTGGCGCTGAGTAAGTGGCCAGAGGCATCCCACAGAAAAGCAAAGTATACGACCCAGAGAGATTCCGCAGATACACGTAAGCAACGAGAAGAATTGGCTTTACTATCCCGGGAAGGGCACTGCTTAAAGATTTTGTTGATTCTCTGCGGATCCAGTAACCGTCGGCGGGGAGTTGAAGGTGCTAAGAATCCAGTTTCGAGCGCTAGGAAGCAGTGTTCAAGAAACGCAGATGGAACGGGGGTTGAATGAGCGTGCTTGAGTTGTCAATGGTCGTGGCGGGGGAAATATCCTATATTGATACTTGTTTGTCATCAATTATTAACCGTTCTTTAACGAAATGGCTCCTCGGCTGTGCTGTTTCTCCATATGATTGTCCTCCTTTTGCATTCCCTCTGTTCGTCCCCTCGAGCTAACCCCTTCTGTCATCGATTTTCTGTGTTTAACAACACAGCCTTTTCATTTCCAGTAGAACAGCTGACAGGGGCGCACTGCTGCGTAGTTCCTTTCTGACAGGACACAGCGGATCGCAGCAGCAATTCACTGCGCAACTTCGTCGCAGTATGCACAGCACAAAATCTATTAACCGTTCTTTAATGAGATGGTGCAAGACCTGTGCCAAATCCCCATATAGGCATGCTCCTTTTCGCTTTCTCTGCCTTGCTTCCAGGGTTAACTCCTTTGGTTTGTTCTTTTTTTCTACGCTACCTCAAACAAATTCAACTCATCATGATCCACCATGACTGCGAACTGTTACAGACAATCCAAATTGGGGCTATGGAGCAGTACAGACGAGTCTCGTGGATTATCACTCCGGCAGAATGCTCGATTTGGGCACAATCCTCGCCGCGGCGCAGCAGAACACTTTTGTCACACTGCCGCCATGTAAGAATCATATAAACAGCCAGCATTCTCCTTTGTCCCTCTGCTTCTGTTCCCTCACCTTCCACCGTGACCTGTGGCTCATGCCTTCAACCCCCTCGGTTATTTTCCAATCTCCTGCTCGGAGTAATGGACCTCGCTCTGTAGCTTCAATCTCTCAATATCGGATCTATCTCTAAGCTTTCTGCTGTTTGTACTCCACCTCGGCCTCGCAGCCTCTGCAACCCCGCAATGTCGGATTTCATTCAAGTCCTAATGCCTTCTCAACCTCTCTGCGAACGCGCAACACTGGACCGTGCACTGCTGGTCGAAGAAATCTGGTTGCTGGTTGAGATTCTTTTGATTTTCCGCGCTCCTGGGCTGTGGCTCTTTGTCTCGCCTGCTTCGGCACACATCATTCCGGCAGATATCTGGCGGATTAATCCTGTCGTATCCTCAGGTACACACGACACACGAATTTTCCGAGCATAGATAAGGTGTTTACCTTCCTGGTCCTTGAGCTGTCGCTTCCCCATCTGTTCTTCAAATTCCTGGTGTGGGCTCGTTTGACCTTTGCTGCACTCCCGGTCGTCAGCATCTCATTCCCTCTCTCGATTTCCGAAATTGGTAGGCTCCTTTGCAAAACTGCGTTTCATTGGCGAGAAATATGGATTCGGGCGGCTTTATTCTATGCTGATCTTCCCTCCCGAGCTCCGTTGAAAGCCTAAAGACGAGAACCCCGAGTTCTCAATGAGTCAAGGCACGATAGATTCTGAATACCTTCATTCTTCTTTGCATAATTGTATTTCTATGAGCTACCCATCAAATAACTTTAACTTTAACTTTCGATATATACCCAGGCCCGAGCTGCCGGAGCGAAGCGACGGCGTATCTTGTTCGTTCTTTAACGAGATGGTAGAAATGCTGTGCAATATCCCCGAATAATCTTACTCCTTTGGTCTTGCTTTGGTTTTCCTGCACACTGAGCAGTCGCTTGGCTTCGTCCCACGGTGGCCGACATCAATCATCAGCTACGGACTGCGCATCAACTTCGCATGAAAGCCGTTTGTCACCTTAAGTTGCGTCTGGCAATGGACACTATGCAAGTCGTAAACTGTCTACATTTGGCCGCGCAGCTGTTTGAAGTAACCGTTCTTTAACAAGATGCTGAATATCCTGTGCTCTTTCCCCATATATCTCTTCTCCTTCGCTCCCTGTCTGCCCTTTTGTCGCGTTCAACCGTTGGTCCATGCTATTTTTCCACACAACTTAACCCATGATGAACTACGGAGTTCATTTCGGTTCATTCCGAACTACGCCGCAATGATGAACTGTCAAGCGCAACCCCCATACGGACCATTGAGCTGTCGAAACAAGGCTCGTGAATCAACGGCTGTCCAGAGAACACTCCGAGAAATCACGCGACCTTTTTTCCAGCGCTCAAGATCCACTAAAAGGGAGAGCCGTCTGAAACCTTTCTTGCGTTCCTTCCCCCATCATCTCGCCCTCCCGTAATATTTCTTTCTCCCTCTCATACGTCGTTTGACACTGGTTCTTGCCTGGATTGAGAGACTGCATTAGTGGCTCGTCAAGACGCTCAAATCATGCGGCCGTTACCTGCTGTCTGGACGAACAAGGCCTGAAATGCTTCTCAAGATACAAGAAACGTGCAAGAATTCTCAAGATCTCAATGCAATGGGTTCTTATGACATTTCAAGACCTCATTCTGAACGAACAAGGCCTGAAACGCTTCTCAAGATAGAAGTGCAAGAACATCTATGGCCCCGACACTGGCATATTGATTGAGTGCGGAGGTCGAGCTACATCTTGGATCATGTTGGATACTGAAAGCTGCTGCCTTTGAGCCTCTCCCTCTTTTGTTCCTGTAATCATGTTCCCAAACCTTCCAAGCCGTGGAGTGAGCAACAAGCAAAAGCTCAAGTGAGTTTCCAAAACACTTCAAGGACCGTTGACCCATTTGTGTAAAAATTATTCATTACTTAGTGCAAAAGTCCACAATCCCTGGAGGTCGTACCGTTCCCTCAAATTCTTATCTTTTGGTCGCGACTGCCAGATCAATCCAAGTATACTCGGCCAGAAACTGAACAGTTTACTCATCATTTGTGCATTCGATAGCATGAAAAAAAAAACAGCAAGAGCTGTATTCTAACTGGTAAGCTAGATTGGTCGATAATATCCATACATCTTCTTACACGGCATCCTAGGAACGTGGAGCTCAGGGATGGTGATGGGTGCAACACTGTGGATGATCAGGCGACGTCAATGGGATCAGTTCGCCTAGATGGCCACTAGTGCGGAGTGCACTCCATTTCCTTATTCAAATCGCTGTGACACTGACCTCCTTACTTTATCAGATCATTCCCGCATCAACAGCTTTTTTTGAACCATTTAATATACAGCCAGCTTCGTCAAGATACGCAGATATTCTGTTTGCTCGCCTGTTTTCTTATTCTGACATAAGCATGTCCCTTCGCACAAGCGTCTCGATTCGCTGCGACAGTCTAATTCTGTCTCAATGTTCTCATTTGATTTTAAGTAAGCTATGAATGAACACAAATGATTTTCTCAATCTAACTAACAACTCAGCCAAAGCGACTCCCTCAATGCATAAAGCAGTATACAGTATTTTGCCTGTTGGCCGCGGGGCTCATTTTTACCGTTCGATAGGACCGCTTAAAACCAATCAACGAGCGGCTCATTCTCCTGGTAAGCGCTAGATATTATTTTGCTGCTTCGATCGAGTCTACTGTACAACACATCCAACTCACCACCAGCGCTTACTAGGCTGACATTGACCGCAAATGATATTCATTGGTCACAGTTGTAGATCTCTGTATTCCCGAATTGAATGCCCATTCGCTGCGATGTGTGCCAGAGTCTATGATATTCATGCTTTTCCCTCGGATCTTGCAAAGTCAGTGCTCAATCTGTATCGACCGGAATACATTTTGTACGAACTGTTCAGAAAGGGCTTAATCATGCTTATGGTTCAATCCATCCTTGGGTGTATGCCGGAGCGAAGCGAAGGCACGTCTTGTATAGGGTATCTGTTACAGAGACTAGGGAAATACTACGTTGTTGATTCGCCGGGTGGAATTCTGGGTAACGTGGACTTGTACTCATTGGGATTCCTGCGCTATGAAACGCTGTGCTGACCAGAATTCAACAGGAAAGATTATTCGCTGTGCAGGAATCATGGGGACTTCTCGTTTGGGTGTGTGGTGTGTGTGGGTCTTGCTCCCTCTCTTATCTCCCGTTACCTCCACATACCATTCATGCTCCCAACTCCGCTGCCCTACCCATTCCCTCCGCTCTAATCCTCCCTCCTTCTTGGCCTACATCGAGTCGAAGCTGACCTTACTTCCCACCATGATGCCTGGCTGCGTCGTACAAGCCCAAGTCAAACTGGCTGCGATGAATCTTTTTGAGCGCAATATCTTGCAGCTTGCCGACATTCTTGACATTGTCGGGTTCTCTGAATCTACATTTTGGTGCACGAGAAAGCTCTGGAGAGAGACGGGATGGGTGGAGAAGCCTAAAAGGACGACATCTGGGCGCCGCAAACATCTCCATCGCGACGATCTGGACTACATCATGAATCTTGTCCGAGCCCGCCCGGACTGGTTTCCTGACGAGTTGCTCAAACTTCTCCAGCACAATTGACATATCTCTGTGCATTTTACAACAATCTTTCGCAAGCTTGAGCGTTTGGGGATGTCGAGAAAGAAGCCGAAGAAAATCGCGAAGGAGCGCAATGAGAAGGTTCGCCCAGATTTCATGCAGCGCATGGCAGAGTATCCTGCGGAATACCCTGGCTTTCTTGACAAGACGTCCAAGAACGACCGCACTTACAGCCGAGGATATGGGCGGGCAAAGAAAGACAGTTGTGTGAAGATAAAAGAGGAATTTGTGAGGGGGACGCACCTCACAGCAACAGGGCTTCTGATGGTCGACAGGAGTGGTGGAAGGCTCGATGAAGCGCCCCGATTATCTCGACCTTATAGTGGTACAGATCTTTTACCGTGTGTCACGATCTTCGCATCTCTGATGTACAGATGCCGCTTACCTCCCCTTTCCTCAGCCCATTGTCTGTCTGTGTACAACATCAATTTATCAAGATATAATTGCATTTGTATTACAGTGCGACTGGTTCAAGCAGGTTTACAGGCAGTAAGTGATGAGTCCAAAAAAAGACCAATTGTCGTCCTTTACAACAGCACTGCCCACTGCTGTACCGCATCCTGCAGCTCAGCAATGTCACCTGGTAGAAACTCCATTTTCTCCAAATCCATCAGACAGATGAAGCGGAATGTGGATGTGTTCTTGTACCAGTTAGCGGCCAATTTCTCCAAGATACAGTCATCGAGGTTGTACTGGATACAAAACATCGACATCGACATCGGCTCTCTGGGCTGTGTATTCGGGGGAATGAGCATGTTCGGTTCTTTGACGTGATGCGGTTGACCAGCGGTGGGAGCAGGGGCCGGGCGAAGGAAATTCACAAGTCCATCGAAAGAGATGTTGATCATCGGCGCAGTAGATGCGGGTTGATTTGCTGCATTCACCGCAATATGCTTCTGCAGAATTGAAGCAGGGGCAAGGCCACCATTCCCTTTCCCACTGAAGATCGCGTGGTTTGGCAGAGTATTGGCATCGGCATCGCCCTTGGCCTATACAGATATCAGCACCAGTCAGATCAAATTTAGGATCGTACCCAGGCGGCAGCCCACAAATTGAAGTGAACATGCCCCAGTGGAATGTGCTGTTTCTCTTCGCCTGACACCCAGCAATAATCGCTCCCATCGTTTGCATGACACATGTATTTTGTACACAACAGCCCGATCTTGGTATTGATTTCAGCATTTGGCGCAGAGATGTTGTTTTCAGAGGGAATCTGACATTCAAAATGAAGGGACAGCGATCCTTTCAGAGACGCGGCTTACCTTGGACTTCTTTGTGTCCTTTTTCTTCTTCTTCTTCTTGTCATCCTCAGCATCTGAATCTTTGCTGTCATTCTCCTAAGCGGATTCCATCAGACGCTTGAGTGATTAGTAGAGAGCCGAGAACGAACCTGAAGTCACACTACTGCCAGATTGATTTTGGGATCTTTACACTTGATTGCAGCCGCTACCATGACTTTGTACGCCTCCTTGTCATCCAACTGGATGTAATTGGAAACATGCCGCGGAACCTGAAACTCGATCTGTACATCCTCCTCTGTCGATATGACAGCCACCTTTGCCAATGTTGTGAGTTTTGACAACAGTTTACGTTCAAAGTGGTAGTACGAAGTGTCGGAGGGCATCTGCATTAGGCTGCAAGCCGTCGGTTCGCGTTTTTGAGAGGTTTCCGCATCTCCTTCTGGCTATATAACGAAATGTTGATAGTGATCTCCTTCGGTGGGTCGGCTTTCTATCATAAGACGTACATCGGACAAAGTGATGCAGAAATACAAACCTTTTTTTGCAGCTTTATCTTGCTTTACACATTTTGTCTGTTGTTCATCATCACCTCCCTCATCCTCGTCATCCTGAGCCATGTCATTGCTCTCATCCAGTTCCTCTCCCTCAAATTCGCCACTGCTACTTGATTGGGGTAGAAATCAACAAATTCCTTGCCCTTTCACCCATGGTTCATTTCACGGCTTATCAGTGGCTGGTCAAGTCACAGCACTTTGAGCTGGAGGTGAAGGTGAGGTGGGGTGGACTGCATGTTGGGGGGGTGGTGTTTTTCATGGGCTTATTGTACTTGGCAGAGCACCACAGTCTACACAGAGGGTATTTCACTCTATATGGACAGAACAAATACACACCTGCAGTAAGCGAGAAAGAACATGTAGAGGGGCCAGAGTAAAAGAAACACCCCGCTGATAGTACCTGTACAGTTAGGGGGCCTTGTGTTATAATCAAGTGGTAAAGCTAGAGGCAGCTTAGCTCTCAGTCAGCCTGGCCAGGTGAGGATGCAAGCATATCATAACCTGCAGTGCTGTGATACTGCCAGAAATGTCGGAGCAGTCCTGGCCACTGAAGCTGATGCATCAAATACATGGACCACTACCACAAAGATGAACAGACCAGCCCCGGAATAGTATCTGAACTTTTTGGTCACATAACCTCTCTTGCTTCTCAGTATGGATTTAACCTGGAATGGTACTCACTGGACTATCAAGACCAGATGAATTTAAATAAAAAAATAGTATTTTCATTTTGAATCAGGTTCACATAAATACAGAAAAGTAAAACAAAGCCATAGCTATCCAGACTTTCTTTGTAGCCCCAAATTTCGACACGGACACAAGCTGTAAACAATCACACTACAACCTGCTCATGAGGTTCATCAGCTAGCTCTACCTGCTCCTCATCTTGAATATCACATGGATTGCCAGAGGGGACATTGAGCTCTACCAGGTGAGCAATGTTCTTCTTGTGCTGTTCCAGAATATCACTGCCAATACCAGCAAGCCTTTCATCAACACATTGAACCTGCTTCACTTGAGATGACCTTTCAAAAAGGGGCCTCGCTGTGCTCCAAAGCTCAACTGCTTTCAACTGGTCACCATGGCTGTTGGAAATGTCACCAAGTCTGAGCATACATTCTGCTCTGCTGTGATGGACATCCATATAAATGAAACCCTCAAGGGCAACAGTGAACAAGCTAATAGCAGTGTCCTCATCATTCTGCATGAGGAACATCTGGCCAAAAAATTGAAGGGCTTTATGGACCTGTAGCTTCAGCCCAGATTTGAGAGAATGTACAAGAAAGATGCTCATCCATCCATGTACTGCCTCATCTGGACCCCAGGAGCTGGCATTCCCCAATCGTTCAAAACAGAACGACTTGATTTCACAGTCTTCTGGGGTCAATTTCAATAACCTTTCAAAAAGTGTCTTTGCTCCCAGTAGATCCTGTTCCCTCAGATATAGATCTGCAAGTACACAATCACAACAGATTGTTAGTAGCTTGAGACCCATAGTGGTAAATTTTGATTGAGCAAGTTCAATATTCCGTTGCACATCATGTTTCGGAACACCCATCCACACCCCAACTTCGGCAAGATTCAGCAATGCGCTGGCATGCCATTGTGGATCTCGGTCTACAGTGTTCTGAACCATCTTGGTATAAATGTTCCAGGCCTCACTATATTCAGATTTGCACTTGTGGACCTCAGCCTGAGTGGTCATGATGCCAAGATTGGTTGTGCTATCAGACATACCACACAGACCAAGAAGGTGCTTTGCCACAATGCACAAAGAGAGGCTTTGGTTGTAGTGACCAAGCATTTGCCAGCACAGGGCTTGTGTATGGGCAACCGATGCTTCTGTGTATAAATCCCCAGAAACCCTTGCCAACCTTTGGGTTTCATATGCATACATTTGGGCTACAGAGTATTCCCCAAGCTGAATGTTAATCCATGCAAGGTGATCCAAAGCATGGCTGTGTCTCTTGTTGTTGCCAGTTAGAACTGCCAAGGATATACTTTTTTTGCACATATTCGCAGCCTCAACAAGATCAGCTTTGAAGTACAGATAGTACAATGCCATCTTGTAATACAATCTGCCTGAATAGTATTTGTGTGAGTTCTTGTAGAAAAGATTTAAACGGAGAGCACACATTTAAGATCTGGATCATCGAAGTGCTTGAGGTGATCCAAAGCTTGGATGGCTAGAGCCTCAACATCAGAGTTTGGGTAAGATCCCCTGCTCAACAACTCAATTATAAAGTAAGCTCTGAGTTGATGATCATGGAGCTGAGGAAGGATATCTTGTACTTGGCTAATCAACATAGTCAATGTGTGCATGTTGGTGAGGCCGAAATGGTTCAAATGACATATACAGTAAATGGTTTTCGATAGGATTGGTTGTTTCTTTTTGAGGCCCCATTGCAGCACATTCTGGATGTTGGTGAAATGTGACTTTATTTGGGCAACTGTTTTGGAATTTGACTGGGTTCCGCTATACTCGCTATAAAATTTGAGCATCTCCTCAAAGTATTTGAAGACCTTTTGAACCAGATGATCTCCAGGAGGCTGGTGCTGTTGCAGATATTCTCGAATAGGCATCAGTACCTTTAATCTTTTATGCTCATCACTATAAGCCAGAGCAGTAGACTTCAGTGCTGCTTTACATTTGAGAATATTGTCAATGGGTAGTTTGCTTTGAATGAGATCTGAATCTGCCAGGCCATCTGGGAGAATTGACAAGATGCTCAAGAGTTCCTGTGAATAAGGAAGCAATTGGATCCGAGGACTCGACAATGACAGGGAAATGGACAGGTCCAGATTGGATCTTTTGTCAAAGCCTTCGGAGATTAGAAAGGTTTTTTTCAGTTTCCCAGCGAGATAATACATTGGAGCAGCCCTCAGTGTCAGCCAAATGGGCAAGAAGACTGATTGCAAGTGGCATGTTGTCTGTCAGGGAGAGGATTTGGTCAACATTCTCCTGACTGTGTCCACTATCTGCAATATCAACAAATGTGAGACGAGCCGCCTGTTGATCCAATGGTTGCAAGGCTCTCAAAAATGGTCTAGTCCATCGGACTTTAGCCGGTCGTTCTGCTCCTCGCATGGTAATCTGAGATGTGTGAGTTGGGAGTATTATTCAAAACCTATCTAACTTGCCATTAATGCAAGATCCTCCACACCTGTGAGCAGTGACAGTAATTCTTCAATGTCACCACGAGAACTGGCTGGCTCCCATAGGGTTTCGAGCTCATCTAGAATCAAGAGACTGGGTGGATTGCTTGAGAAATGTTGCAGTACTGCTTGGGTGAGGTCTTTGCCTGGCTTCAGTCCCAGATGGGCTCCAATCAGATTCACCAGCCCAAGTGTAGTCATTGCAGAGCTGCAAGCAACAAAGAACTTGTTCTGTGCATATCTGGCTGTAATGTCTGGGTGATGCAAGAGAACTTGTGCCAGGGAGGTTTTTCCCATACCGCCTGCACCCAAAATTGCGATCCGTGGAATTCTGGTGTTGAAAAGGTGAAGAATGTCGGAGAGCTCTGACTCCCGGCCATGGAAAATCTTGGGCTCTGACGGTAGCATTGTGATTGAGGTGGAACTTCGAAATAGAGTCATCCAATAAGTGTAATCCAAGAACTTTCTGGGAAAAGTGGATACTGTACCTGTTGGAGGCCCAAGAATAATGACCGCTTATCTGCGAAGCATTAGGTCTAATTGAGTCAAACACTTGTAAATTACTTACTGTGGATGCCCTTTCTGAAGTGTTTGCTTCAGAGAGTTTTTCAATCATCTCAAGCACTTGTTGATGTTTCTTTTGTGCATCCTTCTGTATCTCCGTGATATTTGGTAGGGCTCTCAGTCCTTCAATCTATGAAAATAAGTGTCTATGAATGGTTGCTCCACAGAACTGACAACAGACCTGAAAGAAGTCAAAGCTTTGTTGTAATCCAGCTTGACAGTCTTTGAGTAGTGTGCCAAGTTCACCCTGGCGGAAGAAGCTTTTCACTCTGTTGCCTTTTTGCTGGGCCTCCACAAATGTGTAGATTTTGTGAAGTTTCCTGATACCCTTTGTCAGTGTATGGTAGGATATACATCGACCAGAAAAGCACTCAGTGAATTTCCCAATATGATCCAGCACTTCTATAGGCAATTCGGCATCTGCCTTGATATGAAGAATGATAATTGCATCCAGTAATTTGTGGATTTGCTCCAGAAGCTGAACACAGTCTTCTCTGTGTTTGGTAACAGTCTAGCAAGTAGGTAAGATCTACCCCAACAACACCTCTCAAAAAAACTCACCTGAATATTTACCAAGACAGCTTGAGTTGTGGTAATTATAGCGCCTAGAAATGGAGTTTGTAGGCTATCGGCGATGATTCCCAGGGTACTTGTGGTCATGGTCAAACATGTCACCACATTCTCCAGTCTGTTTGGAGTAACAAAGGAAGAGGGCATGGTGGGATGCAGAGCCCTGGTGAAGTAGTGGCCTTTTATGTGCCACCCGTGAGTCCCCACAGTGTCACTAGTTCTTCAGTTCCATCATCAGTCTGCCAACTGCAACACCTACATATGATATTCCGCGTTCAGTATCAGATTCTGCTCCCAGAATCGGGCCGGAACTTTGGTGACCAATCGCAAACTCCTACTTGGACGGGATTCCGCGACAGTGGTATAGGCTGAGCGGCCCGAACCCTTGATCGGTGTTCTACTAACAAAGTCTTCATGCTATCTGCACTCATTTGCAAGGTGTTTGTGGTCATAGTCAAGCACATTGCCCCATCTTCCAGTTGGGTCTGAGTAACGGTGGGTGGGGGCATGTTGGCGGTGCAGTGCACTGAATCCGCTGTGTCTCCACACATCAGGGTTCCATATCAGATTCTGTTACCACCGTGGGGAGAGAATAATAATAACATCTTCCACAACTGATTCGGCCGTTGCTTCACCCCACACTTTGTAATGTGACCAAAATCCCTATCTTGGACTTGTTCTTTGATATATGAAGAATACCCCTTTTTTAATCAAGAGGCAGGTCACCACTCCCGCACTCCCACAGGTCCGTCCAAGTATACCTGTCCTTGATCAATGATACTCACACCACTGTTTCCGATATTTAGATATCTTCTTCACACAGACTGCTGTGCTTTGACATCTGGTTGATTTAGCATCAATGATAATATCATTTGACGATTCATACAAAGGGCATCCCAGACGCCGAGAGAGGTCACTTGCCCACAAACTCGTGCTATAATCCTTAACATTGCATAAAATTTCGAGGCAGCCGAGTGAATTATTTACCAGCCTGAGCCAAGAACTCGAGTCCACATACCAGCGGTCTAGCCACATCGGCGTATCCGCAGCATCATGCAAACTCAATAACAATACCAAAGTACTGCATCCCATGAGGTGCGGACGAGTCAAAAGACCGATGTATCTCGCCTCGTTGCTGTTCCGAGTCTAACCCGAGGTATAAAGATGGTTGACAGGCCATATAGTCGGACGCCAGTGCTGCGAACTGATATCGGGCCACGCATCAGGTTAAAATAATGCCACGCACCTCGTCGGCACCGTCACCTGGTGCCATGCGGACATCACGGACGACCTTCCGCTGTATATCTCAGCGGCGTTACTGCGGAGGCAGAACTGCGCTCCAGACGTACAGTTCTCCCGTTGCAGATCTAGATCTCCGAACAATAACACCCGAAAGTGTGGTCCCTGACGGCGAACCCGCAGGATAGGTATTCTTGATCTTGATGAAAATCCCACCTGTGACGGTGGAATGCTGGGACGTCGAGAACCCATCAGAACTGGATTAGGCGCCGATAAGACAGCACCAGCATTTTTATTCTTCATCAGTGTGTCTCAAGGTCAATCGCCGCCGAAGAGAGAGGGAGAGAAAATGAGTGCCAGAATAGTAGCACGCAAGAAGTACCCAAAATAGCACAACGGTTGTGCAGGTACAGCTTTGTCTCGGGGAAACGCGAAAAAGCTCATCGAGACGAGTGTGGAATCGAATGGAAACAAGATCGGGGTGAGGGCCAGACGAAGTCGGAATCGCACCTTTCACGGGTTGATTCGCCTTTAACGAGTTGATTGGGAGGCCTTGAGTTGCGCGGATCTTTTTGAGGTGTGAAGGTTTAAAGATTCGCACTGGAGGATTGTGCCAGTCTCGGCCGGGTGACGCTCATCGAGCACAGGCGCCCAGCGCCGCAGCCTATCGCGATTGCAATGAATGCAGAGCTCGCGGGGCAGTCATAGAACATACTTCTGCCCCAGACGAATCTGCACCATGGCCATGAGATATAAAAGGCGGCACAGTAAAGTAGAAACAGAGTCAACAGATGAACGTCGTCAACGGTACGAGGACCCACTGCTGCTAATTGCCAAGTTGCGAGTGAAGATAGATCTAGAATCGATAATCGATTGGAAGCCCTGTGGAACAGATTCGATTCGGGAGTGAGGAGTGAAACGCACCGTGTCTCATGGCGCACCGCTTGTGAGATGGGTCCCAGAGTGTATCCTATATCTTCGCGTCGGTCGCACCGAGGTCGAAATTTAATTCTCCCTCTTCGTATAACCCGTGTGTGCTGTCCATCGCTGGTGAGGAAAGGAGAGAGAATGAGCGCGGTGCGTGCGAATGACAGAAGCTTACGTATTTGGGAGAGTCTGCCTCTATCGGAGTCGCTGCGCATGTGTTTCAGAATCTACGGGAGAGAGACCTGAGGACGTCTTCAATCTTGGGTATTTTGGCGCCTCCCAGCATGCCGATGCGATGGCACGTCCGTCTCAGCCCAATAATCAGGTTCGCTGGAGGGAAAGGAGCAGAGCATAAAGCACCGAGTAAGTATCGGGCAGCGAACGATTCAGAGATGCGTAGACGTTTCAGATTCCACTCATGAAGCAAAAGAATGGGACAAATGGAGGCCGGGAAAGTTGTCAGAGAGGCGAGCATGCTTCAGATTCCGCGGGCAAGATCAAAGCAGGATTGTGGATGTAGTGTCGATTACTGCGCGGTGTATGAGACAATCGGCAGGAATTGAACGACTCCAGAGTGTATAGAGAACCCGAACAAGAGAGCAAGGTCTAGGGAAAAGCAGACGGCGGGCTGCCGTTGGTCAATGGTGATCCGGTTGTGACACTGAGGAGGTGGCAAGAGGGAAGCATTCCACAGATGTACAGATATTTGAGATTTCAGAGATTAAGCGGCCAGAAGAATTTGAGTATGGTACTTACTATCTCGGGTATGGTGCTGGGTCGGCCGGAGTTTGAATGCGCCAACAAGAATCTATCTCCGAGCGGAGAGAGGGCAAGTTCCAGAGAGACACAGACAGAACGAGCGTTGGATGAGTGTGCTTGAGTTGTCGATGGTTGTGGCGCTGAGCAGGCGGGGAATCCTGCATCGGCCGAACTCGCCCGATCAGTTGCAAGCCAGCGTACACAAACAGACACAGCTTTCCAAACGACTTCCTTGTGTTTGTTGCCGTATGTGTGAGCTCACGGCTCTTGGGGGACTTGGCAACCGTGACCGACCTGGGCTAAGAGATAAACTCGGAATTCCCGGCCTCCACTTGCGCTCGGGCTCTCCACACTCGCGGCGACGTCGGTGGCGGAAGACAAGATGCACACCGAGCTACCTCCTCTCTCTGCGCCTCCTCTCCTTTCCTCCCTCCTCCTTGGCTCCCTCCTCCTTGGCCTACATCGAGGCGAAGCTGACCTTTCGAGCCCAACCACGCCATTCTTCCTCGCCTCCCTCTCCCCCGGGCGCACCCCACCGTCACCTCCGTGTCCAAGTCCCGCCACGAGCGGGGCCGAGATCGACAGCGTCTGCGGAACTAACGGGGCCTCCGCTCCTGCTCGTCTGCGCTTCCTCGGTGGCGGCACACGCGGCGAGCGCGGTGGTGGCGGGGTGCGATCTGGGTGCTGGGTGACTAGGCGACTAGGATACGGGCCGAACCAGCGAGGGCGTATCGCTCGGCGGTGTGGCTTGGTTCTTGTTCATTCGTGAGTCTTCTTATCCTCCTTCTCCCTGTCATTCCCTCCCGCGTTCCCTCAAATTATCGCCACACCTCCCCTCCCTGCCTTTCCCTCCCGTTCCTACCTTCAAAACGCTATTATCTTCTCCTTACCGCCTGCCCTCACCTCGCCTCCGTGCTCGCTGTTCCATTCCGCATTCGCATTCACATCGTCCTCCCTACAATCCTCTCGTTTCATTTCTTTCTTTCCTCCCTTTTGCACTCCCAGCTCTCTACGACTTCGCTTCGTTTTCATCCGCCTCTCTTCCCCTCCCCTCATCCCCAAACGTCCTTTTCCGTCCTTCTCATCGTATCCCTTCCCTAGTTCTTCCACTTCTCCTCCCAAAACTTGCTCGTAGATTTCTAACGTGATAACTCCTCACCTGAAGCCCCTCCTTCATCTCCCTTCCCTTCACCTCTGCTTCGTTGTTTCTGCTTCGTATGTTGTTCACGCCTTGTTCTCCTTCTTTCATCACCGGGCTAACAAGATGCATTACACACAGCACGTCCTCTTCCTCGTCCTCGGCACGCTCTACCATCGCTTGGCACCCTGAAGTCTTCGGAACGGACGCGCGGCTGCATTTCACGCTCGCGGGCGCGGTGGAGTGAGTTATGGCTGCTTTCTTTCTTTTGGGATTGTTTCTTTGTGTCGTCGATATTTCGGTCTACTGGTTTTGGTATTTAGGGAGGAATTACATTGGCGAAGTATTGTGTTCGTTTCGCTTCATCTTGCGTGCCGACTGCTCGTCGAGCGTTTCGGTGAAGAGCACGGACGAGGTAGACGGAGGGCAGCTGTTTCTTTACCTTGTTTCATGGATATTCTTCTGCTTTGCTTCACTCCGCATACTTGGACTTTCTCCCAAATTTCTTTCTTTTTTTCGGATGCCTGGTTGCGGACGCGCGCGCTACTCACCTCTCAAAGTATGTTGACCTATAGGATCTCTCCAACGCGTGGTGCGCAGAACGCGACGGAGAAGTTGGGGTGAGGAGAATCGGCCCTTACCACCTGCCTTCACTTCGTCTCCGTGCTGGCTGCTCCATTTCGCATTCGCTTGCTCCTCCCTACCATCCTCTCGTTCCATTCCTTCCTTTTCTCCCTTTGCTCTCCCGGCCTCTCTACCACTTTCATCCCCCTCCCCTTCCCTCTCCCTACCGTTAATAACCTCTCTCCTTTGCCCTTCTCCCTGTCCGCTCTTCCCATCGTCTCCCTTCCCTAGTTCTCCCCCAGTTTCCTCACATCTTTTGTATCAACCTCCTAACGCCTCACCTGAAACTACACACCTTTTCTTCTCGTCTCCCCTCCATCTCTCTTCCCTCCCTTCACATCTGCTTCTACTTCTCTGCCTCGTCTTTTGTTCACGCTTTTTTCCCCTCTTAACAAAATACATTACACACAATGCAATCCCCCATTTTGTCCTCTTCCTCGCCCTCGGCACGCTCTATAACCGCTTAGCACCTGGAAGTCTTCGGAACGGACGCGCCGCTGCATTTCACGCTCGCGGCCGCGGTAGGGTGACTTACGGCGGCTTTCTTTCTCTTGTGTTTGTTTCTTTTCGTTTCTCATTTGGGTCGTCGATATTTCGCTCTACTTCCTTTGGTGTCTGGGGAGGAATCGCATTGGCGGAGTATCACCTTCGTTTCAGCTTTATTTTGTGTGTCGACTGCTCGTTGAGCGTTTCGGTGGGGAGCACGGACAATATACACGGAGGGCAGCCTTTTTTGTTTCTTTATTTCATTCACATTCTTCGCCTTGTTTCCGCTTTGCTTCACTCCGCACACTTCGACTTTCTTCTAAGTTTCTTTCCTTTTTTCGGACGCCTGGTTGCGGACACCTTGCCCTTGTACGCGCTACTCATCTCCAAAAAGCATGTTGAGGCGAGGAAGATCGGCTTGCGGATGCACAAATCAGTACAATGTTGTATCTTCGACCATTAATTTCAACTCACTCCGACATAGTTCTCGGGTCTGCATTCGATCCAGGGACGGAAATCAGCATCGCGGCGAAGGCGTTGCATCCCGGGCAACAGAAGAAAGCGCAGCTAGAGATTAATACCATTTTTTTAAACGAGGTTTCTCTCTATGGACGACAAAGTGGTGAAGGTAAGGATTCGGCCCACATATTGTACTTATACCATGACTGCTCATTCGTTAACTAATTTTTCGGGGACTGTCTGGGCCAAAAAATAGCGTCCAAAAGCGAGCGCGGCGTGAACGACTAGCTCATCTTGTACGCATCCTGCTCCAATATACATTTCAGTCACTTATACCAATCCAGGCAACAGATTTTACCCGTCGTTCGTTCCGCGGAGTGCGGGGCACGTCGAGATGATCATGTCAGATTGGTAATTTTAAACGGTCTTGGGATACTTGTACGAAATGCGAGCGAAACGAACAGCGCTGTATCTGAAGGAATGTATCTGAATTCTGGCCTACTTCCTTGTTTGCGGATATATGTCAATCAACGGTCGAAAAACTTCTGCATATTCATCAATGCTATATTCAAACGAATTGCACAGAACTTGAACATCAACTGCTATGCGTTGGTCATACCTCCTCATCTCCACCTCCATTCTCCGACGGCCTGGATTCGCAACTGTCCGAGCGGGAGGTTACTTTGCCGTGCGTGCTGCCACGCTGCTTGCAGTCGAGTTAAAGGATTTGCGCGGGTGAGCAGGAAGAAGGGGTAAATAAATATATGACAGAACAGCGCAGGTAAGGTAGGCGACATCCACATCCATCGAGTCACGTGAACGTGACTGATGCGTGACAGTAACGTGGGAAAGCGCGAAATTTCAGATTTTGCAAAAATAAATCATGTTTTTCAAGATTCTTGGGCCTGGGGGTCAGAGCAGCCAAGGAGAAAAAGTTTTTAATTGGAATCTCAGAAGCTCAGGAGATACCAGTGATAGACTCTGTTGCAACATCTAGCAATACACTCTGGGCAGCACATGTACAGCATGGCCTTGAACTTTCAGTGAAGTCCGATTCTTGAGGAAGTAGAGTGCAGCTCATTCAATCATCTTCCAAATCTTTGCAATGCAGCCTTTATCAATTAAACTGGCTTTGTTCCCAGCCCATTGGTTGCAGTAGTGCTTTGTGCAACAATAGTCAGCTGTATATAGAAGTTCTGAATCACAGTTGTGGTAATTATATCCAGTGGGGACATGCAATTTACAGGGAACATCCACTAAGCCTGGTATTCAATGCTATAAGCCAAAAATACACTCCCAACAGTCCTTGGGCTGCGTGTCACTGATCAACCACGTGACCGTGTTATTTCCTTATATGGAAGTGCGAAATTTTGGGAGAAAAACATAAAGCCATCTGGCTGGAATGGAAACAAGCTTCTGAGCATTTGTTGAAAAATAGGTGAAAAACTTTTGATTGAGACCAGATATTGAAAATTTGGAACCACAGGATTGCTCCTTTGGTTAATCTAAGCCTTTCTGTGGTTTTAGTTCTTGTGTGTGACCAACCATCGCTGACTAGTAAGGGTGGGAAGACACTGTCACACTGCTGATCACGTGACTCAATGGATGCGGATGTCGCCTACCTTATGCCTGAAGGTGCCATTTCGTAAACTGGAAGAGGGAGGGAGAGGAGGGAAGGGATGGTCAAGAGAGAAGCCCTGAAGAGGATGGCAGAGAGGTGAGGGGTAAAGCGAGGAGGGCGAGTGAAAAGTAAGGAAAAAATCAAGGAGGAAGTCGGCGTCAAGAGTCCGATGGTGTCCACACAGACAAGGCGGGTCCGCAAGAAAAGAGGATCATGAAGCGGAGGAAGAGATTGTCGACGGAAGTCAGCCGGAGATGCATCCCAGAAGGGATGTAATTCACTTGAAGGGAGAGGCGCAACGCACCTGAAACAGTCAATGCGTGGGCTCATCATTGGTGAGGCGTGGGGAAAGTTCAACTTACGCCGAGGAATCTGGTGCAACTTGAAAGTTAAAGTTCACGGCGCGCACTCACCTCCGGTGCAAATGACGTCGGGGTGAATGAGGCAGCCGTCTGCGCATGGTGATCGCCGAGTTCAACCCCTGCGCCGTCGTCGTCGTCGTGGACCCATCACGCTATACCAGACCTCATTACGCTATAGCGCTCCGCAGCCGCGGGTACAGGCACGCCAGCAGCACCCAACGCAGCCCCCGGCGGCGCAGCCATCACCTGCGCCTGGTGACTCGCGGGATCGAGTCCCTGGGCTTGCTGCCCCTGCGGGCGTTCGTGCCGCACTGAGGTGCTGGTGCGGATGAATGGGTTCGCGCTGCCGGTGGTGCCGTTCCCGAATGCGCGGCGCTCGGAGTCTTTGTTGGGATTCGTGGCGTCCGCACCGCCGAAGGAGCGCGCGCCGCCCTCGGCGTCGCGGTTGGATGGGGGGATGCGTGTCGGGAAGCCGCCGGGCCCGCCCAATCCCACGGGGCCGCGTGCAGAGGAGAAGCCGGAGCCTGGAGGGAGATAGAAAATAATGCATCAGTTTAGCAGGGAACGAAGGGAGAGAAGCAGAGATTGGGCAGAAGAAACAATCGCACACCCCCGAGACCCATGTCCCCACAGATCCAATGAGCGAGAAGGAGAAGCGAAAGAAACAAGAAGATAAAATATGCAGCTGTAACTCACCTCTGCCTTCCCACCACCCGCGCCCCGTCTCCCACGCCTCCCTCCCATGATACACCGCGCCCGCGAGCGTGAAGCGCGGGGGCGCTTCCTTGCCGGAGAGGCCCAAAGCGAAGTAATTGTAGAGCGTCCCGAGGACGAGGTAGAGGGCGAGAAGGGTGAGTGTGCTGTGTGGTACGTTGATCAGCATATAAGTGAGGGAAGGAGGGAGGATGGAGAGAAGTTGGAAAGGATACGGAGGGAAAGTCAAGGGAGGAAACGGTGAAGCGATGCGGGAGGTTAGAAGATAAAAATGAAGGGAGCTGAGGAGAGCGGCAGGAAAAGAACGCGACTCACGAGACGAACAAGAACCAGATCACGCCGCCGAAGGTGACGCCCTCGCTCGTTGGGCAGGCAGCCTTGCCGCGCGAATAAATCAGTATCATTATCACAAAGAAAAGAATGAGCACGCACCGCTGTCCGCCACTCAAATACCCACACCCCGCCTCGTCGTCCCCGGGCGGGAGCTGCGCCACCAGCCGTGGTCCCCCCGCGTGCACATTCACACCTAAGTCGGACCCCGCGCCGACGGCGCTCGCTGCGCCCACCGCGACCGACGGGTCGCAGATAAACTCGATCTCCGTCGAGCGCGGAGGTTGTCGATCTCGTCCCCGTTCGAGTCGCGGCACTTGGAGCCGGAGGCGAGGGTAAGATGCGGGTGGACGGCGCGGCCGGGAGAGACAGAGGCGGGAAGGAGAGGGTGGTGTTTTTTTTGGCTGTAGAGGGATGATAAATTAGAAGGCGAATGAATGGAAGGGATGGAGAAAGAAAATAATGAACACGAGGCACGCACCCCAGCGAGAAATCGCCATGGTCTCGTCGCACGAAGCCACCCACAAGCCCCGGATCCTCCACTTTGAGCGCCCACGTCTCGTGCGACACACTCTTGCACACGCTCAGCACTAGCTTGTGCCCCTGGGGTGTTTTGAGCTGGTAATCTTTCTGTGGGATTGTCAGCGCTATACTTTGCACTCCACGCCAGCCCTCGAGCACAAGAATCCCCAGTAAAAGTCCACGTATGTCACCGCAGTCGCAGCAAAAAAAAATAAACACCTACCCAGCCAATGGGTTGAGGTCATAGTACTTCCCCGCGTGACGCCCCGTGCATTGTTTTTCCTCCGCCGTCGCCATCACCGCCAATGAGAGTCCGAGCGCCAGCCACGTTAGTCGTCGTCGCGCCGTCATGGCGGTATTGTGCAGAGCCGTTGATCGGATGCGGCTGCGATCGTGATGGGTTATGGGCGGTAGGGACGGGCCGTGGTTGAAGATAGGGGTACACAATAAAAAGGTCGTGCGCAATAATGTGCTCGGCATTTGGCGAAGAGTTTCGCAAGCCTCGGCGGGTATGGGTATTTAATCGGCTCCGAGGCTTGGCTGGAGCACGTAGGGCCATAAACGCGAAACCTGAGTTCAACTGTCTGAGCATATTTCTATCCAGCGCCCTAGATATTCACTCGACCATTCTTGATCTCTTTCCTACACTGGTAATCATTACCACGGTGAGCTTGATCGAGTGAGATGGAGTGCAACTAAGCGGGTAGATGGTCTGCGTTAGACAGATCCACGAAGTAAACTTGCTTTAGGAGCAATTTGTTCTGATGCATTGAATCCGGTCGCTGTTCACCGTGCTGGGCATTTCTGCTGCAGCCACTCACAACCTACGTGATACGAGATACCTACATGCCTATTTATTTGAGCAGCCCGACTCAAATCTAAGGTGATTTTAGACATTAATCCCTGTCCAGAGTCCACACTTAGAAACAAGCGAGATAAGGGCTTCAACTGTTTGTGGTATCTGTCTACGATGGAAAATCCTCGGATTGGTTTTATTACTAACCTTGGATGCACCGAACTCTGGCGGTTTCCGGTGTGAATTAATCCGGGATACGTGAAGGTAACAAATACAGATTGATAGAAAGTTAGGCAGGTCCGTGCGAACACAGTAGAGCGAACTTAGGGATGCTTTGATCAGCGGGTCTTCTATCCATAGCGTCTCATGGACTGCTACTGTAGTATTACAATCAATTCATCATTCACCGGTCATACTGTCGGAACTAAGTAGGTTCGGACCAAGCCTGTCTCCGTCCCGAGCGAGCGCGGCCTTCTCTTCTCAGAATTGCGTGTCCTAGAGAAAAGGACAAAAACCGACCACCGTATATTAAGTTTGAGTTTGACCAAATTCAGCATGGTGGCGGCATCGGCGGGATAAGCATGGACCTGCTTTGAATCCTGGAGGTCTATTAAATTCGTTCTTTGGAGGAACTCGGTGAACAAACTGACAATGATACATACTTTTTGTCCGTGTGTCGGCCAGATCTGGGCCGATGTGGGCGTGTTAAAATCGGCTCGATATGATCAAACTGCACAGTGTACCTCGCCAGGAAAGCTTCATACCGGTGTTCCAAGCATCTTAGTCGAAGAGCAATTTGAGGAGAAACCCGCCGCGAGAGTGTGATTTTCCGGTTAGCTGAGGATTGGCTTGTTTCCCAGGCGCGTCTCGGGTATCTGAAGCTTCTCGCAGGTCCAGGGAGAGTCCAGAGGGTCAGGATAGAGTCCAGAGAATTGATTTAAGATCTTTAATGCGTGAACAAGCTGTCAATGTATGGAAAATAACCTTTGGAGCTGTGGACCCCCCAAGAATACCGCCCTACCCTCAAGTATGTCGCAATCGAAATTCATCCCATGACCTGGGGACCTCCCTCGTATGTTGCCCCCGCCAGTTTTCACCAAGTTGTTGGCCAAGGAGAAGACTTTGTCTTCACTGGCAGTCTGTGCAGGCTGTTCATCATGAAGAATTTTATGTGGGCAACCAGAGGGTTGGCCTTTGTGCATGTGGCCAATTACTGCACTGACTTCCAGACGATCGTGGCCTTTCCGATTTCGTGCATTGTGATGATAGGACCCCCACCCCACTGTCAACAGCTAGGCACACCGTCTTATGATGGTGGGTAAGATTTTCAAGATAGGAACATGCATAAGGAAGGTAGGGCCGACGAGCGGCATGGCCCACTACCTTGAAACACTCTGGGTGAAGGAAATATTGTAACATCGAGTAAAACTTGAAGACAGAACACGCACTAGTCTGTACTAAGTGTCGGGTTCGAACCCGTCGATGAATAAACGTGATAAACACGTGATCTCACGTGCGCTTCCCACGCCCGGCCCACGGCTATTCTCAGCGCGTCGACGGGAGGCTGGTTGAAAAGTGGCTCCAGGAAAAAGGCCAAAGTTCGGTACTGAGGGCCATTCAAAGGCATGTATGTCGGTGGTAGAGGTGTAGTAGCCGCTGCGCTAGTGGACTCTGTAATGCCGGCTGGCTTGTGCTGAGGGGGCTCTAAGGGGCTTTCTGGAGGGTGGGGAGGTTGATTCGAGTCCATAGTGACACTGTGGACTGGTTCGATGCGTCCAACGGGTACGGCGCGCGCGAGGAACCACGGACGCGCGGAGAGATGACCGCGTGCCGGGCGTGGGAAGCGTACGTGAGATCACGCGTTTATCACGTTTATTCATCGACGGGTCCGACACTTCAATCAGACTCTATATAAACAAAAAAATTCGACTATCTTAATTTTTGTTTTATCGAGTCTGACACTGGGAGACTAAACACGCACTATTATTAAAGAATGGAAAACATTGTAAATTTATGTACACAAAAGTGACGGTTAAAGTTTTGCGAGTTGTAAAGCAAAAAGTTTTCACAGCGAGCTCGAGCATAGAAAATGCAACATGGGTCTTGAGTTGGGACTTGGTAATATAATCTGTAATATAATAAAGAATCCCCTTCGCGGACGCACCCGAACCAATGAACTTTATGGCCATGTTGCAGCGGATTGCCTCAATCATTGTCGCATTGAAATTGTTAACCAAGCCATCGAGGCATCTCAGGGAAATTTCACCAGTCTCAGGATCAAACGAGCTTTCTGCTTTGAAATTATCTTCGTGAAGGTCAAATCTACAGGTATTCGGCTCTGGTAGACCGCGCCAATATTTAAAACATGTTTTGGAATGTTCATGACTCTGACATTTTGACACAAGATTGTGCATATCTTGTTGTCTGTCAGCCGAGTTGCTGACGACTGGTGAATGAGAAGGAACCGAATTGCTTCTGTCAATAATGGGAATGCCACGGACCAAGCAAGGATGAAGGTTATTTGACGGGACATTGACCGGCGGGTGCGGCTCAGTTGGAATTGAATTCGAAATTGTGTCGTCCAGAAAGGCCAATAGACGTTTACAGAAATCTGTGTCCAAAGAATCAGAGCTGAGAGCCCTTTTCTTGAATTCATTAGGGTTCAAGCCCCCGTGCACCCAGACCAGCATATGACAATGTAAAGTGCCTCGTCCTTGAGCCTCGACGCAGCCGTAGTAAGCATTCACCACACCAAGAATTCCGCCTTCTAAATTTCTTTGTTCAGGATCAAATCCTAGCAATGCTTCATGTACACGTTGAAAAATCGAGCAGCAACAATCGGATTTTTGGCCACAAATACGTATTGATCCCAGTAATTTGGTTCTTCACCGGGCAGCAAGGAATCGACATCAATCTCTGAGCCTGCTAAGAACTTGACAATAGGATTGTAGACATCGGCCGGGTTGATTGTAATGTAGAAGCTTGGCAGGCCCTTTTCAACCATAAGACCACGAATCTCATTTCACATATTAACATTCACTTGCTTCAGAAGATTTAAAACCTTACGTTCTTCCTAGTTCTTGGGAGATACTGATTGGCCATTTGCGGCACGTTTGGCAACCTTTTTCGACAACGTCTGGGGATAAAGAAGCAAACTGCGAAGCAACGGAAGAGAAATTTGCTTTTTTGACTTTGAGGGATGTCTGTAAAAGCATCTCCCGGAGCTGTAGAATGTTGAACGCAGTGAACAGGAAAGAAGGGTGCTCCTGGAACTGCTGATCCGTGAGACTGAGCAAGTGTTTAACATGCTGCTTCAAAGACACAACAGCGGGACGTTTGACATCTTCAGGTCCACCGATACCATACGGGAAAAGGGTGGGATAGACCATTGGAAGCAAGTTGCCATCTTGCTTGAACTCGTTGGCCGGTTCGCGATCATGAGGGATCTGAATGTAGCCTCCAGCCCTTCTTTTTCACATGGTGTAAGGCAGCTGCTCGGAGCTCGTTTGGAAGAAGCTGTGGCAATCGACGTCTGTAATTATCACATTTTGGAATGGGATAGGTTGCAGGAAGAGCTATTTGGTTCGGCAGCCTTTTCAGGGGATGGGGTAGCATCATACCGGGCGGTCGACGCTTCGTTTGCTGCGCTAGGTCGGAATATGTTTCAATTGAGAAGGGTAGAACGGATTGAGCTCGAGCTGTCGCAGACATTCTTCATTCAAGGTGACTCCCTTATAAAATGGATTGTGAACTTTAAGCCACTGAAGGGCGGTCCGGACACGATTGGCGTTCACCTGCGAGTGGTTTGGCATGCTCTCGGAGCCATTGGGTCGTTGGAGGGGATGCACCGACTGAACAGAACACATACAGGTGACACAATATCTTCAACGGCGGGTGGGAGAGTCAGAGCAAGCTGCGACGGTTGCTGGGGGTAGATGATAATGTGGCCCTTGACCCCGCGCTGAGTTGAAGCGAGCACAAGATCTTGATTTTCCTCCTTCAATTGAATAATCCAACATTTGAGCGGCATCGGGACAATCATTGCTTCTTCAATTACGGTGAGATTCTTGAGTTCTTCCGGAACAGGACCAAGGAAATTTCTGTTGGCCAGTGATAAAGGAGGCAGTTTGTTGTGCTTCAGGCATGAATGGCAAGTGGTACAAAGGGACAGCTGTTGGGGCCCCGCTGTCGGGAAACGAAACACCATCGGGGTCAACAAGTAGATCACGAAGAGGGCCTTCATCATAGGGCATGGCAGGGTGGTACACAGCTTGGATTAAGCCACTTGTACTGTGTCGAGACATAGAGCTTCATTTGAGTCCAGATCAGGCCTTCGAAGAACATGTGAGTCAAAGTCAGCCAATGATAATGTGCAGTGGCCAGCGGAGAGGTACCGATTCACTACATGACGCACAGGTAAAGGTCGCGAGCGCTTCTGAAGAAGTTTGTTCACGGAAAAGATTGATGATCTTGTCTTTAAGCGAAGGGGAACCATTTTTGGCCAAGACGTAATTATTTCTTCCAACTCGCTGTTCATGACGTGCCTGGGCCTCGGCCTTTTCCATTTGGATGTTGTCTCCACGTCTTTCAGCTCGCTTACCCCTGCGCAATTGGACTATGTGGTCACGAAGCTTCTTTCTCAGGTCCCGAAACGATTCTGAATGATTGTAGTCAATTTTCAAACCAGTGAGAGGCGCCGCAAAGGATTCAAAGTAAGTTTGCTACCACTGAGGGCGGTCAGAACATGAACTTGAAGGTCGGGATCAATTGAATTTGCACGCCATTCCTCACATACATCTGCACAGTCCTGGGAGCGAGACTTCAGGAGGAAGAGGATTTGGCGAGTGTGACTGAGAAAACTGTGCACAGCGACCCGAAATTATATGGGCCGTGATTTCATCTCTTATATAGTCAACCGTGGGTTTCGAAGGAAGCTGGATACGATGGAACAGCAGCAATGGCAATCAATACAGACTTGCGAATGACTTTCAAAGGAATTGAAAAGTCGGCAAGTTGCAACAGATACACAAGAGCGCTGGCCTGAATCAGCGGAATGAATCATTGCCAAAGAACTTCTAATCGCAGCACGTAACTTGAATCGGAGGTTGCAGGGAACCAGATACAGTGATATTCATTGCAGCTGCTACATGACAATAGTGCTCAGTTGGCATTTGATTGTGATTCGCTCCGAGGATGACATTGAGCACCGCTTCAGACACATCCGCGGCGCATGAAAAACCTCGAGATATCACGCGGCAGGCAGCAAGTTCATGGCGCATAGAAGAAGCATCACGAGCATTAGATGGATTCTCAAAACAAGTACCGGTAATGATATGGTGGATCAGTGCATGACGACATTGACTGAGATTCATATCAGCATACGGGATGCCATGCAAAGCAAGAGCATGCTGGAGCGCAGGTAGATCTGCATGGAACACTGAAGTTCGCACACGGGTGGCATGGTGACCAAGAAATATATCGCGTATGATATTCGTGGCATTCAATGGTACATTGTTTAACATATTATGGGACGTGGATGGGCAGCGGCATGCAGACTGGTCAATACAGACACAGTCGTCCACTGGATCAAGGATGAGTCAAAAACTGACAGGCCGCGCAAGCAGAAAACCAGCTTACAACAAGGTGATTCCATTACAGCAGCAGGGAGGACAGGGGAGGCATCGAACAAGGAAGAGGAAGAAGGATCACGAAGATCAGAACCGCGTTTTGAGGGAGAGCCAAGTGGAGGCCGCCGAAGATCAAGAATCCCGGAAGAAAGTTGGAAGCATGTGTCAGGAACAGCTTCACGACAGTATTGCAGCCATTCCCTGCCAAGGACAATGTCAAAGGATAGGGACGAGGGTAACAGCGACGTCGATGTGTGCCGAGAAAGCACTGTCGACAGAAGGCAGAGTCAAGATACCAGAAGCGACGGAATGCGAAGCTGGGACCCCAGAGTTCAAGACCCAGTCAAGAGAGAGCTTAGATTTGTCTGCATGCTGGTCAAACGTAGTGGACAGAGGCAAATTGCGGAAAGTAGCCATGGTGGTGGAAGCAGAGAAAGAAGCAACGATGCCACGTCGCATCTCAGGGTCGGATTAAGCGATGTCACATCGTCGGATGGTTTCCCGACGACACACCATTACTGACTCAAATCCTGATAGACCTGTCAAAAGGGACCAATGGTAAGCAGAGAATAAGAGCTTACGCAAAAAATGCTGACGAAAAATGAGACTGTCTGCCAAAAGTCGATTGATTGGGCGCCATAAGACCCATACCTAAAGGTAGTGGGAATCCCTCTAGCAAAAGTGTTTCTTTTGAGTGTGCACAGATCTGTTAGAGGGATTTCAATTTAAATCAAGACTGAGTGAGCTGAAAAAATATTTCTGGGATGATTTGGCCATATGCGGGTGAAAAAGTGAAAAAAAGCGGACACGCTAAAAATTTTCTCCGGCCCCTAATTTTTGGTCGCAGCTGGTGATGCGCACAGCGCACCATAACCAAATTTAACATTATTTTCATTACAAACCATTTTGGCGTATCTATGTAAGTACAAAACACACAAAATGACGACATTGCTTGGCTTGCGGGTCTTGGTATGTCTGAAACTGTATCCCATCTATAAGACTTTCATATTTCTACACAGTGCTACTCCTCTATGACTATCTGCTCACTCTTCCCACTGAAATACGCATCGTGTGGCCGCGGCCGCGGCCTTGGCTCCTGCTCATCCGCTACCTGGCCCTCGGTACAAATCTCAGCATGGTGGTGCTGACCTTTGGAATCTTCGGACTTCAGGTGTGTGACAGGCAATCATGACATTACCACCAGTCGTTGAAATAGATGGATATGTACGTCCCTCAGCAAAAGAAATTGTCTGGGACTTAGAGGGCGGAATAGCTGTAAAGCGCTAGGTCTGATGCAGAAAATCTGTCTCCTGGTTCAGGACATAATCACATACGGTTCACTGCTTCGCATATACTCAGTTCATGCAGCTGATTACACTCTTGCATTTTTGCTCCCTAGCAATTCTCACTCTGCGTGTCTATGCCCTGTTCAACCGCAAAAGAGTCATCCTCTGGCTGCTCAGTCTTGCAGGCTTGGGATCCCTAGCCGTAGGAGTAGTGGGTGCTCTTACGGTTCATTTGGATTGTAATTAATTGCATGTGCAGTGGCTCGGAAGCGCAGCCGACACCACGGCCCCCGCTCCCCGGAAGTTTGTGCATGCTTTCTCACGTCTCGTGAGTCTTCCTCTCAATTCTCATGGAATCTATCTGGACAATGGTATTATCCATCATTTTTTCTCATCTCATCCAATTCACGCATCCGTTGTTGATTCTCTGGGCAGAGTAATCCGTGGGTTTTTCCGTGAATTTGGCGCTACAACCTGATTACCAGTAAAAATATGCACAGGCATCGCAGGCGCGTGGGAGGCAGAGTGAGTCACAACATGGAATATCAGATCAGCAGGTTGACCCACCACAGGGTCTTCCGAGACCTGACGGTGTTACGTCCAGAATTGCCTTGCTGGAGCTGCCGCAACATCATCCTCATTTCCAAGCGTAGATTTTGAGTGGTATCTGGTACAGATCTCATTGCTCGGAGCTTGGGCAACAAAATAAAACCCAGTATTCTTTGCCTCTGCGACTATTTGCTTTGCGTCAGGAACGGGCGCGGGCGCGGGAGCCGTTGCTTTGATGTGGAAAGGCGTGAAGGAGTCGGTGTTGGGGGGCACATCATAGGTGACGCCGTGCTTTTGCTGGGTCTGGAATGAATCAGTGACTGGTCGTACACAGATGTCCCGAAGGACGCACCAGAGCAGCCGCCCAGGCTCGACGCCGACTGAACGTCAGATGAATATGTTTTCCATCCTTGCCAATTTTGCACCAAGCGTCAGCATTCATTTTGTTACAGAGCTCGCATTTGCCACGGTATTTTCGTTCCAAACCGTCGTATTCAGCATTCTCGTCCTCCATGGTATGGGCACCTTCTCCCGTCGTATCATCATCCTGCTCGTCGCCAGACACGTGATCGAGGTCGATGACTTTGCGTACGGACGGCCGTCCCGGGCCTTTTTTAGTGCTGCTATTCTTGCTCTTGCGCTTTATTAGAGCCTCAAGGTACTAGGAACATCAGCGAGGACCACATTTCATTGCGAGCGTCACGTACTTCAGAAGCGACGCAAATCTCGATTTGATGTAGATTCTTCCCTTTATTCTCAGCGAATTTACTTGCGACGCCGTTGAGGAGATAATCACAGAACAGAATGGTCTTGCCGCGCGGCCTGAGCTTGTACGAGAGGTCAGGTTTGCGCTTAAGATCTTCGCAGCCGATGGCTTTGACCAGTTGTTCTTGGGCAGACTACGCTCTCTTTCTCATCCTCTGGTTGCTCCCCGTCCTCGACTTCTGTGCTGCTGCCGCCTGGAAGCACCCTGAGCGTGCTGGTCTTGTCCCGGCCATGGAGGACACAGCGCACATTGCTGTCTCCCCGGTGGTAGCAGCTGCAGAGCAGGAGATTCTGCCTTTCCCTACCAAGGCAGGGGGGTACTGAACAGCGCACATTGTAAAATTTCTAGGCTTGCAAATATTCCCTTCTGACGGTTTTCACTTGCAGAACCGGTAAAAAAATGGATGACCTGAAAGAAATGTGTCGCGACTATGGACTTTTCGTTAGCGGTACCAAACCCGTGCTTTTGGACCGTCTCCGGGTATTTAGCAAGAAATTTTGCGACGATCCTACAAGTTGGTGTGTTTGCTTGATACGTTTCCACTTCATTCTGATGGATCTACGTCCAGCGAGTTATCTCTTGTCAAACGGCGAACCCACAAAGGCCCTCGCGATGGCCCCAAAAAGTCGCAACCAAAGCAGTCGGCCCATGGACGGGCTGCCATTATCGACACCGAACGCGTAACCGAACGCTCCAAGGACACCAGGACGGCTGACGAAATAAAGGACTTGTTAATTTGGGTACGTCTCCCTTCGAAGATTCCGAAGCCCAAAATTCTCCTGACGCCATCTGTGTCCCAGGCATCTTTGCAGGTAGGTTTCATCCCGATCGAGTAACATCAATGTTAACGCCTCAACTTTGCCCGACCGCAGCCTCCATGACCGAAGTCAAGTGATTGAAGATCAACTTGCTGCAATAACCACGTCAAGTGCCTCACCACTCGCCCAATGGACTTCGGTTTCATCTGCGGCTTTTACACCTGAATACATTGTGTATGACCATGCTACCGAATCCTTGCAGAATTTTTCCAGCCACGATATGGTGAATAATTCTTTTCCCGTGTGTGTCAATAGAGAGCTTGCGGTAGCCACCAGATCAGACTGGTGGCTAATTTTCCTAGACAGTCGGCAATGCTGTCAGACCAAATCGGCCACTATTTGTAGCTCTAAGGGGGAGTATAAATAGTGGCTAGATGAGAAGAAGCTGCCTCCGAATTCGCCCGTGGTGAAAGCCACCAGTTTCATCTGGTGGCTACCGCAAACTCTCTAATAGTTTGCTTCATTTTCCTTGGCTTGACTGATTTTTCTGGCAGTTTCTTGTTGAGTGTTACTGCCAAGGAACTCCGGATGAGTTCTGGAGCATGTTTAGATCGAAAGACGGTGGCAAGATGTCTTATACTGCTATTTGTGTTGCACTCCGGAATGAACGCAAGGGTGCAGATGAGGATCTTGCTGCGCGGGCCAGGCAGGAGTACGGTGAAGAGTTCGAGGTGAAGTTCAGCTATCGGTGCAGCAAGACCAATGCTCGGGTGGTCATGACAAAGGCCAGTTCCATCGCAAAAGAGTATACTCGCCTCGCTATGATGGATGGCAAGACAATCTCGCATCGGGTGCGTTGCTCGTTCATACTTGAATCTTGTTAGTTAATACAAGACGTGCCTTCGCTTCGCTCCGGAGTACGGAGCCAAGGCGGGGAACGTGGTTGAGAAAGAAAACCTAAATATGGGGTGAATCAGATGGGCAAACAGATGCATCGTGATACGAGGCATCTGCTTAATATACGAGATATTTTTGGATAGAAACGCGTTGGATATTTTCGAGGGACCGTTGGTGAATTATAAGGACGGTCGATTGAGCGACGGACATAGCAATCTTCGCCATGTATGTGCCATCATTCCCTGTGGTCGACCTGTTCGCCAACCTGGAGCGTTGACGTGCGACGATCTTTTGCACATCGACTGGCAGCGGAAATACGACAACAGATTCAAGTGGATGTCATTCCCAGGCGTTCAGCCTGTTATACGCCGACAGAAAGCAGATGGAGAGAACGATGGAGAGACGGGACCGGCACTTCGTATTGAGCTTGGTACGCTCGGAGAAACTCCTGGGAACCAGGTTGTCCACTCATTCAGGGCAAAGACAACTTACTGCTTGCAGACAGTCCAGTGGGCTTGCGGTCACCCAATTGGTTGGGGAAAATGCTATCGTTCTGAGAGTTCGCCCCAGGTCCTGGCCATTTTGGACAGGACGACGGCATGAACCTGGACGAGAACGATAATCACCAGCGGGACAAGGTTCAACAAAGCACGGCGATCGACGGGGACGACAGTGACGATCCCGTGGAAGCAAATGGAGCTGAACACATGGAATCATCCCCAGCGAAGGGAGCCGCGTCCCGCAATGCGAAGTTTGTATACAAATCGCAGCGCCTTAAAGACCAGGAGGAGAAAAGAGTCAAAGAACACAAGCAGAAACTCGAGAGGGAGCTCGCCGAGAGGATGAGGATCCACGACGTGGAAACGGAGAGAACCAGAGTGCGCGGAGAGGAACGACCTGCGAGAGATAGAGAGGGAGTTCGACGGTTCACCGCAGGCTGCAACGAGCACATCAAAACGCGCGCCGGCTCCTAAAGCTAGAACGCAACCATCTACAGAGGCTCAGCAATCAACGGCCGCATCCAAACGTCAGAATACGTCGACGCCAGGCCGTACGACCCCAGGC
The DNA here is from genome assembly GCA_029378375.1 of Mycena olivaceomarginata. Lineage (NCBI taxonomy): Eukaryota > Fungi > Basidiomycota > Agaricomycetes > Agaricales > Mycenaceae > Mycena > Mycena olivaceomarginata. Next base: position 127,499 of record JARKIC010000684.1, on the reverse strand, counting down.
GCGAAACGCTCGAAGAAGACCCAGGTACCAGTGATCACACCGCTGGCGGCGGAAGGTGGCATGGTGGCCGAGGCGGGATCGGTGGCGCGAGCCCCGCCGGCACTGTCGAAGCGCGGCAGTGGGCATAGGGTGTCTTTTAACCAACAGCCGGTAACGAGCACACATGACGCTAGCAGGGACCTCCAGTCGAGCGTCAGGTCTGTCAGCGACGAGCTGCAGACAAACTTGGACGCACCACCTACACCATTCCAACACCGACTGGTATCACCAGGTGGAGGAGGGGAGCCGATGACGCTATCGCCACCGCTAGCGTGTTCGAAGACGATTACGACGTCGAGATGGGCGTATACGTGGTCTCGCAAGAGAAACTCAAGGCATTCCTCGAAAACCGCACGGGCTCGGTGGCCACATCGCAGGCCGCCCAAGCAATCGCTAACCTCACCGCGTCGGGAGGAGGCTCTGAGGAGGATCGGATGCAGGATGATGAAGGCCCACAATTTGAAGGTAAGCTAATATTTCTTTCGGCCGCCGCTACGCAGCACACACGGGCTGGACAAGCGTGCCGATGCAGGGCACGCGCAGTCACATACGTAGGGCTCTACGCAGGGCCCACCACGCACAAGACGACGCAGTCGTGCGCGGGAGGTTAGACCACGCCGTCTAAAGGACTAGGCGGTCTTACCATACGGCGACGCAGCCAGCACATGCACAATGCAGTGCTAACGATGCCTACGCAGATTCAGTAGCAACGTCTTCATTCCCTAAGTCAATGCTCAGCAAAGCGGCACGCGTATCGATACAGACGCAGGGCAGCGCAGACATAGCCGCGAAGCGAGTACAGACAAAGGCCGGCGTACCATTTGCCAAACGCGTGCTACCGGTCTCGACGTCGGCAACACCCAAGCACGTACGACTCAATATGGCGGGGGGCTGGAAGAAACCCATACCCAACAAAGCGCGCGACACGAAGGAGGACCGACACATGGCCGCTCACGACGGTGCTATTATCTGGACGGAAACAGAACATGCGAACACACACCGGAAAGCAGACGAAGGCCGTTGGTAAAACAGTATCAACCCGCCGATACGTTAGCACTGAGTGAGAATAATATTAAACCAACTACTGCTCACTTCGCTCATGGGACTGTACCTCACTGCGATCTGCCAGCTGTCGTTTTGTATCCTACCCAAAATATCGGCCTCGTTCGCGCGCTTCTATATACGGTATCCTCTTTTGCAATCAAGCGCAATTATATCTTGCATTGCGGTCTCGGGAGGCCGGATCTCACAGGGCTACTCGGCGAGCATACATATATGCATTGACTGCTTCACTTCTACGGGTATCTCCCGAGCGAAATTTGTACAACGCAAAAAACTTATCCTCGCCGCTTGCGGTCACCCAGAAAACCGCGCATCGCACTCTGAGGGCTCAGAGTCTGGAAATTTACTGCTGAGCTCTACAGGGGATATTGAGATGAGTGGGAACCGCTCAAAGTCAAGGGTTTGACTAAGAAAGACATAGGACGACCGGAAGCAGTGCTTGCGCCGTCGCATGCACATCCGCCACCGCCTCGTGAGACCCTTCGGCCGCTCGCGCACGCGCCGACAAAAACAGAGAGTGACAAACACATGACACACCGAATACCAAACATGCCCCCCAGCACTCCGACCACAAGCATCGGTTGCAGCGATGACCATCGCTGGTCAGACGTCGTTCCGCTCGAAGCCGGTCTGACCTTTTCCGTGGCCTGGGACCCGGAGGGGAAAGACATCCCCACATTTTCTGCCGCTCAGCTATCAGAACTGGGCCGAGATTCCCGATCCCCCGATTCTCCCTCCGATGCGTACGACAATCGTTCGCAGGTCCGCACTATAACCACCTCCGTCGCCCTCGCGTCCGAATTCGCCGCCACGCCCGGTACACTGCAATTCTTCCGCGAAAACCAGGACTTCCTCTTCGCTGAGGCCGCGTTCTTTCCGGATCGGGCGTTGCGCGGGCGGACGCAAACTTCATCGACGCTGGATGGGTTGGACGTGTACCTCCGGGGCTCCATGCTTGGCAAAGCGCACACCACAAACCGCTACTATTCTTGCTTCCAAGAACTGGACGGCGACTTTGCGTTCGACCCGTGCACAATCGTTTGCCCATATGTGGATGAGGAACAGGAAGGGCGAAGTGATTCGGGACGACGTCAGCGACGAGGGCTTCTTCGAGGGCGGGCAGTTTGGGGGCATGGACAATGAGGTCAGTCTCGTGAGTGTCCCGGTCTCTCTGTGTTGTATCGTTTTAAGCACCCGAGTTTCAACAAGGTTGGGATGGTTCGGGGTGATGTCCCAACTTTCGTTGGTGATAGCGGATAGAAATTTGTTGACTGAGGGTAGAATCCATGCGTTCGCTCGTTTGTGCGCATACCAATCTTCCACATATTGAATCATTTCGTTTACAGAAAATCAAAGAGACATACTTTTGATATCATTGTGTGCCTGAGCGGCACAAAAGGCGTGCCAGGCGTCGATTTCATGCTGCGTATCCAAGCTCATAATCGATTTGAGCCGCATAATCACAGTCCTTGGAATATCGCGAGGCAATTCATCTATATGACTGCCATGGATTCAATAAAATGACGGGTCAACAAAAGCTTGTTGAAATACCGTTGAAAATGAATAGAACAAGTTTTGAGGCAGTGTTGCAGTAGCTCGATGGGGTTTCGTGAGTTAATGCCGCTGAGCTCGGGGTCATTGTATCCCACTAAAAAATGCCCCAATCCTAACGCCTGCGGAACTTCCCCATCCAGCATCACAATGCGGCACTTTGCATCCGGGAAAAATGGTGCAAGCTTTAACGGCTTGCCAGTGATTCGAGCAATTGTATCGAATAGTTCAGTAAATAGTTGGGTGAATGCTTCAGTTGTTTTTTGCGTCGCAGAACAAGCTCGCAAAGGTGATCCCTAATGAGATGAATCAACACTGGAAGAGAGACAAAGCCGAGAGATCAAACAAACGCTGTTTAAAGCGGTCTGACATCGAGGCAACCTCCCACTCATCTATATCGCCATCGACACGCTCAAAGGTGAAGTCGATATTAAGTGAGAGAACTTGGTGAATGAGCAATGCAATTTGAGGGTGCATGGTGACGGCAAGCCGGAAGCCATTCTTGGACATCGTCGTGTGAAGATAACGATCTGCTGGGAGAAGTGAGACTTCTTTGTCGAAATGGTGAAGTACACCTGTATATGGTTAACCCAGCCGGAAATCGGGATCGAGACTGAAATACCGGCCCAACCCATTCCGTGAGGATGTTCCTTCTTCTTGTGTTCCGTGATGAAGTCCTTGACTCTCCGGTGGTCTATATATGCAGGACTACCGGCAGATACTTGCTCTCCACCATAGACAAGAGACGTTGACGGGGCTATATGGATTCTCAGCACTGTAGAGTGAACATGATAGATGGACACACCGTTCAACAATCTGCGTTGCCGGAAATCCGTCAGAGTCGGAATCGGAAATCACAATCACATCCTTATTGCATGGGCTCGAAGCACGTGAAGACGCGGCGCGGGATGGAGGGATGAACGAAGCGCGGCTACTGGGACGCGATCCAGCCAGAGAGAAGACCGAGTTGGCTCTGGACGAAGCACGAGAGCCTAAAGAAGATCCGGCGCGAGATGGAGCACGAGAGCTGAAGGGAGTGGAGTTTTGAGTGCAGTACTCATCGTAAGTGCCATTAATCGTTTTCATGTAGGCCTGAAACGCAATAGAGTTAATCCATGCATCAGCGTTGTCAAGATCAAAGAACAAATGTCCACGATAAACTTCGCCCAATATCTTCTCCGTGCTGTTAGTTTCCATTCAGAAGCCTGAACAAAGATTCCAACGTAGATAGTTCCGATATGCCCGAAGTTGAGTCATTGTGGCATTTTCGGGGTCCCACATACTGAGTGAATCGTCGGCATCGTTATGCTGAAGATAAAGTTAGTATCCGTGGGATGTGATCCACACGGGGGCATTCTCAACCGAGAAAAAGGGATCATGCGAGGGATCACCGAGGGCGGATGGAAAGGCCTGGTTGAGTAAGTGGCTCCATCGCAACCCGAAGCAAGAGAAATACTGACAAATTCTCTATATGCCCTGATCTCTTTGCTTGTAATATCTCCGGCTGCCTCAAACATGGTGAGAGCTCTATGCTTGAGCAATAAATCAACGAAGGAAAATCACGAAAATATGTTTGTACCTGGTTGTGAAGCGAAGAGAGGGTGAACTGAAGATGAGTAGACACAGAAGACGAAATATTCGTAGGGCTTACCCGTTGTACTCACAGGTATTTATACTGGATCCTGGAAGTACGGACCGCTGTCCCGAAGAGAAATGGCCACGATTTCGAAAGCAACTGAACATGACGGACGAAACACATGGTATGTGCATGCTGGAAGCACTCACGCATTTAGATTAAAAGTACTCGAAAGCCGGCACAATTGAACATTGCTGTCATTGCAGGACAAGATATTCGGAAAGGGCAACACGCCGTGAAGCACATTGGACTGCAGCACATCCATACTTCGAGATTTTTGCTCCGTTCAAGCAGGAGGTTCTTAGCAATGCATGCAGGAACCGCAGCAGCATTTTATCCCGAAGTTATGCGATAAACAGATTCGGACTTGAGTTCTAAATTGGGAAATGGCTTGGTAATTTGGGGTTGTTGAATATTGGGGGTTGCTAAATAGATTTATCCATACATCGGGGGCGCGGTAAACTACAGATTAGTTATTACATTTGATTTGGTAATAAGGTAGGCGACATCCGCATCCGTCGAGTCACGTGCGTCACAGCGTGACACCGCCTTCCCGCCCTCACTAGTCGGCGCCGTCGGGGTGGAGACACAAAGTAAAACCACAGAAAGGGTATTAAAAATGAATTTAAGTGCTCACAGGTCACACCCGCTACAGTGGCTGCTTCCGGGGTTCAACGAGAGCCTGTCCAGTTTTCCGAAAGGCCATTGGCAGCAATCACCCAGTCACACTAACCTTGTCGAAAGCGCCCACGTGGCCTCCAATAAGGCCACCAAAATCAATCTGCTTCAGTGCCCGACAGTCAAAGTCAACAATTTGCTGACCACTTACCTGCACTCCGATACCCATCGGAATCGAAAGGAAACAGTGAGAGGAGCTCCCAGAAATATTTTGACCCAAAACTATCCAGCTGTTATCGAGGAAATAAGACTTTCCTTTGGTCTGACCCCAAAATTTTGGCCAGACACCGAAAATACAAGGTAAAATCACGAAAATATTTATTTGAGCTCTTTTCACCTACAGTGGCGCTCTAAATAAATGCCGAGGCCGGTTTGAGCTCATTTCATTGTCGAATTCCTTCAAACAAAATTCTGGCATAAACATTCAGTAGTTTTAAGCTTGTTTGCATCAAAAAGACCATACCATACCTGCTTCAATGTCGCGGAATAAAAATATTTGGGGTATTCTGAAAAATCGACTTTGTAGACTGGCTTGCTATCTAAAATTGGTCATTGCAACATGAAAGTACTTGAAAAATGAAGTATACTCACATTTTAGTTGACTTGATTTGATACTGATTTGAGCTCACACGGAGGCTCCCAAGTTCGGCATTTTGAGCGAAAATGGGCAAAAATGCTCCCAAAAAAGCAAAAATGACCGGTTTGTAGTGCCCATTGTGAGCTCAAATCAGTATCAAATCAAGTCAACTAAAATGTCAGCGTACTTCATTTTTCAAGTAGTCTCATGCTGTAATGACCAAATTTCGATAGCAAACCAGTCTACAAAGTCGATTTTTCAGAATACCCCAAATATTTTTATTACGTGACATTGAGGTAGGTATGGTATGGTTTTTTGGATGCAAGCAAGCTTAGAACTACTGAACACTCATGCTACAATTTTGTTTGAAAGAATTCGACCATGAAATGAGCTCAAACCGGCCTCGGCATTTATTTAGAGCGCCACTGTAGTTTTGTTGCGCAGAGTTCAGCTTAGCTGGGAAAAAAGCCACCACCTTGGCCTTTTTCCAGTCTGAGCCTTGGCATATAACTCCGGCAATGCCAGAGTTGCATCCTTCTGTTACTAGCCAAATGCGAGGTGCGTCCTTGCTATAATCTAGAGGTTTTCTATGATGGTTCCTACCCTCATGAACGATTCTCTTGACGTCCTCAAAAGCTCGTTGATGGATATAAGCCCATCTGAACGCAACGGCATCGGCTGTAAGGCCATGCAAAATTCCCATGGGGATTCTGACTGAAGCCAGATCGTCAGCCAGATATTCAACTGAGCCAAGGAACCCTCGAAGTAGCTCTCGGTTAGTGGGAACTTTCCAGGCTAATACTGATTCCACTTTATCAGGATCCATTCAAATCCCGTCATTACCAACGATTCGGCCTAAAACCTTAAGTTCAGGAAGAAGTAGCTGTAACTTCTTGGCATTCAGGTAGAATTTTTGTTCTCGTAACACATCTACGACCTTTTTAACATGGTCCTATATGTTCCTCAAGAGTGTTCGAATAAATGACTATGTCATCGAGATAGACATCCATGAAAACCCCGAGGAAATCCGAGAACAGATAATTCATTAAAGACTGGTAAGTTGCTGGGGCATTACAATCGCCCTGCTGGACAACAGACTAACCATATTACCGTCTGAGGTGCTCATCGCTGGACGATCGACATGCTCCGGCACGACCCTTATCTGCTCGTAAGCATCCTGACTATCAATTAGCGATCTGAACTTACCGCGAGCCACACGCCGCAAGATGCCATCCATGTCAGGTAATGGTGATGTCATTTTGCGTGTATTCGCATTTCTGGCAAGATGTGGGTTATATTCGTCCACCGGAATGCCATACAGGTAATGTGATGTTCGTCCACCGGGGTAATTTTTCGTGGCAAAGGCAGAGGAAGCAGAGAGGAGGATGATGTGACCTTGTTTTCGCAGAGCGCCAATTACTGGGTATAGTACATATGTTTTGCCCCGACCGGCTCGCCCATCAACATGGACTGGTGGCGGGTTTGGGATGGAGGTCAGATACATGATTCGATTATAGATCGTAAGCTGTCAGAATCTCTTTCAGTAGAATCGAATCGAAGAAATGCAAAGCCAACCTGTTCAGGTGTAAGGCTGTCTTTGAAAGCACACAGATTAGTAGGGTCGCTGCCCCAGCGTAGAAGTTCAGCATCAACCTCTTGTTCACGTTCAGTTGGCTCCGGAAGTCCAATTTCAGCGAGTGATTTCCCCAGGCCCTGCAGGAGGGTTTGAAGCGCTAGTAGAAGTTCATTTCTGATTATTTCCGGAGGGGGTGATTCTGTGATTCGGAGCAGTCTGTCACGAATATCGGCTCCAAGACACTCTTCGTGAGCTTCCCAGATAATTAAAGCAGGACTTCCTTCAACAGCAAGGAGGGCAAAAATCCACCGCAGTTGGGATGGAGGAGCTCCAAATTCCAATAGTTCCTCAAAGGCCATGATCCCCTCGTCCCGATTATCAAAGAGACGCATAGCTCGTGCTGCTTCTTGATAGCTTCCATAGATTACACCATCAACAGTCCGGAGATCAATCCAATTGCGTGCACTCCTGTGAAGAAGAATCGCGCGAAGATAAAAAACATCGCCGTGTCGAGGGTAAACCATCTGAATGCGACATACGCTTATGTGGCCGGGTTGATAGAAGCGGATCCGCATACAGGGGCGGCCTGGATACTTGTCTTCAAGAACATCCAATCTGTGCATTTCTTTATTCGGGTTATGTGTCTCAAGGCGACACTTTGAGCCGAATTCCACATAGGTCAGATTGTCAAGGTCAGGGTGCTTGGGACGCGCTAGATATCGAATGAGCAGCGTAGCATCGGATTGGGAACCGTTCTTCCGTGCCATCTGGCCATACTGTTTCTCAGGTAAATGAATTGGTAATCGTTTAACACCTGGGTCCTTTTGAGTAATGTGGAAAGATGCGAGTCGCGTGGCAGTCTCGATGCTGGAAAGATATCGGCCCCTCTCATAGTCACGTATTTCGTCGATGGGCTTCCAGACTCCGAGTGATCTAGGGATATTGTCTGCAGGGTGCTCAATAGTGACTTTCCAGTTTGCACTATCCAAAGGCTTGAAGAAATATTTGAAGAGGTATTGAAACAGTTGAACACCAGTGGAGAATTCAACGTTGATATGGCAATCATACTTCAAGATCAGCCAGGCGATGTGAGAAACAATTAATCTGTCTTCTTCATTACGGCGTCTGTGCTCGAAGTATCCTGGAAATGGAAGCTCAACGCGAGAATGAAAAATAAATCAAATTACCAACCGCGATCATTAAATGACGATTCAGGTTTAGTGGCCTTTGGGAAGCCATATTGACAGTGCTTGGGCCAACCGCAACGGTGATAAGACTTGGAAGGATCATGGATATGAGTCATGTGTCGTTTGACTGCATCCCGAAGTGGGCCAGAGCTACGTGGAAGCTCTGCACTGAGGAATTTGTCAATGTCAGCCGGAGTTTTTGGAACATTCTTGAGTGCGACCACGATGTGTTCATGGGGTAGTCCACGCTTCTGAAATTCGGTGACACGAATGTAGTACAGAATTGGACCGAAAACCTCCCGGATATCCTTCATGAGCTGTGAAAGGTACTGTTGAAAAACGCGAACAATAAGATCAGGCCGATCATTCGCGGACTGGCCAGGTTTTAATTTGCTTCTGATTTCTGGCCACCGAGGGTTGGTAGTAAAGGTGATAAAAAGCGTTACTTGGGCCGAGCGCTTTTGGTAGTGCAAGACAATCCGAGATATTTGCGGCTGACCAGGCAGGTGAGTGGACAAACGTGGATGGCAGCCGTACATCATCAACAGGTTCCTCATCTGTTCCAAGAAATTCCTCCTCATCGGCGTCTGAATGCTGATTGTTGCGGATGTAAGTAAGACGGGCTTCTTCTACAGCACTCCAGGCGTCAACCAACCATTCACCTGGAAATGCTCAGCACTAATAATGTCGCAGGAGACAATTTACCTGTCAAGCGAGAGAATGTTGACATTTGCTCCGCATTCATAAAGAATCGGGTCCGGTACCATCTCGCTTGGCTGAACTTCTTGTTTTCCCGTGTCAGGCGCGACGGAGACCAGCCAAGGGTGCCCTCAGGCAACAGCAAGAGATAGTGCAATGGTTCTACAAATGGGGAGAGTATGTCAAGGTAGATTGGTTTGTCATTTCCTTTCCGCTGAATCACCAGTTTTCGACGCGATGGCGGGGAGGCTGGTGCAAGCGAGATAATGGCAGCGATTTCCTGGGTGTTTGTGTCTGACTGTTCAATCTGCAATGCTATGTTATCATTTCTGTGGGATGCCTTGAGATGCTGGAGTTTCTTGATGAAAGGATTGACCCGATTGAGGCCTGCTAGGGTAGCATCAACCCAAGCCCTAGGAATCTCAAACTTTTCGCCCTGTTCAAAAAAGCGGAGGGATCATGAATGAACCAACGAATTGCATGTTGACCTTCCCGTGCAGACAGTATTATGTTCGGCCGCCATTTAATGTCACAGCGGAGAGCCCAGGTCCAAATTTCATGAAGTCCCCATCGTGCACGGCGATAGCAGTTAATGTGAATAGGTTGTTCAATGTCCGCGACAGGTTAGCAGTTTTGTGATCGTTGACGAAGACATTCCATTCGGCGGGATACGAGGGAAGTAGGGGTAGTAAGTGACTGCCATTTGGACCGCAAACGAAGCATTTCTCGTGCAATCTTTCGTTGGTTAGTCCCTGTAGTCCTAGGCTAGTAACAGCACTTTTACAATGGCTGCAAGTACTCACCTCCGTGCCGCAATGCTTGCATTTTTCGGTTCCACCGGAGATCGAGTGGTTGGGGTACTTCCGAGGAGTTTAACACAGCAACTCGGTCCCACCAGGGGTCTGTTGAATTTGATGGTACTGTGCGACTTCGGTGGGCCTGGGCATCGATTTGGCGGATTTGGGACCGTCGCGGCGCATCCAGATTCTTTCGGGGCGTCTCTCCGAGTCGCAGTGTCACGATTACGAATGGATTGTCGCTGATTGTCATCCAGCGAATCCCGGGCATCTTTTCTCGCGCTGCTGTCCTTTTTGCGTCGAAGATCCTGCCTACTTTCATCTTCACTTGCGCGACGGAGCCGTTGTAGTAAGCGTCGACGCTGACGCTCATTCTCGGCATCAAATCTACATCACGATTATTAGTAGAGTCATTGATTGGTGCAGAATCCCAATTGCACCGAATGGAGCCGTCTTCAGCCTGCATGAAGAATATTGAGTAGAGGCAGAGAGGCGACACTGCAGCAGGAAGCAGAACTAATAAACAACAACAACATCCGCAGTTAAAGCACAGCGTTCAGGCGCGCAGAATAAACGCCGCATAGGATCCAGCCGGTTCCGAGCTCACGGCGAACACTGGACAGAAGTGGAATAGACCTGAGTTTATTTAACAGGGACTATGTCACCCTCTTTATAGCGTGACATAGAGAAAAATAGATTAGCACGGTATTCCGAAGCAGGGCCAGAACAAATGGCGGATCAATCTTAGCGCGCATATAAAGCACCCTAATTTGCAAAAAGATAAAGGCATTTTGAGGTATTCCGAAATTGAGTCCGCGCCACCTTCGTCACTTGGTCAGTTCGGCTAATTTTGCGAAAGTTAGTCGCTTCATGTAAATTAAGTAAATTTGAGGTTTCTTCGTCACTTTGGACCGCCGGTGGGGAACTTTCGTCAGTTCAGGTCAGTTCAGGTTCCCCGCTGAGAAAGTTCGTCGGTTCAACTCCCCGCTGCGAAGCTTCATCGGTTCAAAGGTTCAGCCACACCGTAACCGTTTTGTCGAGTGGTATCGCGGTACCTAGCGGTGGGCCGGGCAGGTCGAGGGAACGAGCAAAATAGAAATTAATGTATTCAGCAACGACTACTTAGATACAACGTACCTACTGCTTATGCAAACGAAGGATGAACGCGAAACGAGTAACGAATGTACCGAATGAACGTGCACAGGCGCGGCAGGCCGCGTCCATCGGTGTACGGCAGTGTCTTGACAGTGTTTGAGTTCATGTGTGGGGTGGTTGATGCGCGAGGTTGCGCAGTTGTGGCCGCGGATGCGGGCGAGCGTTCATGGCGTGGCCGCAGGTGCAGGTGCGAGGAGTTTTGATGGTGCGGTCGGCGTGCGTTTCGGTCGCGGTGGGGCGGTATTTCGCTGTCCGCAGCCGCGGCAGTACTTGCGCGGCGAGTGGACGATTGAAATAATGGAGACAACGATGAGCTGGGGGAGGAAGAAACCAAGGAGGGGAAAGTACACACCTTTTACCATCGAGGCGCAGCGCCCTGTGCGTCGGCCTGCTCTCGTTGCCACTCGCACCCGCCCTGCTCTGACCGTCCGGCACTCGCACTCGCCCCGCTTGACCTATCGCCCGCCACCCGCCTCTTTTCGCCGCGCTCGCCCTATCCTGCGCGCTCCCTGTGCCACCCGCCCAGCCCCGAGCCCCCGCCCGATGTGGTGAATGAAAGGAATGTGGTGTGTGGTGGTCAGAGAACAAAGAAAGCTGATGACAGCACCGGCCACATGACAAACATGTTGAACCGACGAGGTTTCACAGCAGGAATCTGAACTGACGAAATTTCGCTGCGGGCAGTCTCAAGTGACGAAGAATACCTCAAATTTGCCTAATCTACATGAGGTGACTAACTTTCTCAAAATTAGCCGAAGTCGGGTGGCGGGGGTGGTGGTACAGAAGGAAGAAGCAAACGTAACAGCCAAACAGCTTGCCACAAATTTCGGAGCCCGGAGGTCACGTTTTGATGTTGCCATATTGGGTTTGATGTGTGGGGACCAATCTCAAAAGCTATTGAGTTTCTGGTCAGGATGATTAGATCAAAAGGCCTAGGACTCATATTCTAGAAACACAAGTGAGAGCCGCATTCAGGGTTATTAAATTTGTTTGTTTGTCCGAAGCTGCACACAAACAGCGGCACACAGGGACCCACGCACACCTCTCTCTCCCTCCTCACTAGGGCTGTGCGCCGTAGCCGTAATACGGCCGTAATTATCGCCGTAAATACGGCGCCGTAGCCGTACCGTACAGCCAAATCCTAGGTGAATGTACGGTACGGCACCGGTACGGCCCAGCACCGTAAAGAGCCGTACCGTACTGGCCGTATACGGCCGTATACGGTGATTGTCGGCAATCATGCTCGGCATCCTCGGGCGATAGCCGACTCGCTGTGCAATCAACAGGCTGTGTTCGGCGTTATCAGTAACGCGCCAATCCTTCTTGCCTTTGATGCACGCAGCTTCGCCGCACGCAACCCTCCCCAGTTTCTACGGTTTTACAACTAGTGTGTTCTTTTGTATTTCCTGGTCCTCCAATGATTGGCTTGAATTAATGCTCTGCAATTCTACAAAATTTCAACTCCTTTGACTGCATTCTCGGGCACTGGCTGCGGGCCAAGGCCTTCGGTTAACTCCAAATTTCCAATATTACATATCTAGGCCATATGCACACCTGCGCATTCCGGTCCAATGTTGGCCTGGTACCTGCACAGCAACCTTGCTCACTCGTTTCAGCTCGGGAATGTGTCCTTCTCTGGAGATATAAAATTCTTTTAAATAGCACAAGGCCAGTCGCTTTTTTTCTTCATGGCCACAGCTTCAAGGCAGGCAGTTTCTGTCTGGGATATCGAAGAGGTTTCATCACGTTGAGTCCAGTTTTTCCCCCTTCAATTCCGACTAATATACTTCTTGCAGCGCCGAAGTCCAGTGTCTATACTCACGGCATGTTGTCTGCCTCATCAAATCGGATATCGAAGCCTAGGTTGGTTTGCTGCAGTGTTCAGTGTTGTGCTGCCCCCATTGCTCGTAAATTTATTCACCATCTTATCCCCCGTTGCCCATGCCTTTATCAACACACTGGAACTGAGTCCGCAGCAGCACGACTCGATTCCTGCAGCTCTCATCGTCCTAAATGGATACTCTCTGCTATTCTCTTCCATCGCTGGTATGTCGTGTATTTTCTATTGATTCCTGACTAATGGTTCTTGCGCAGCTCACACTATCTTTCCGGACTTCTTCACGCTCCCGCAGTTATTCCTTTGCGAGAACTTTCGTTATCACCGGTCACACTTCTCGCACATGCGTCTACGCCGCTTCAATCGGCTGGTACGCGATGGAACGATGACTGTCTTCGTGCGGGGTGCCCAAGGGCATTCTGTTCCCATCTGTAAGGCTCCTGCTCCATGGATGATTTATTAGAAAAGTAACGGCTGTTCTCAGTGGTCATGTTTTTGCCGATTGAAGTACCGCCGTATAGCCGTATAATAGCCGTATACGGCCGTATACGGCGCCGTACCGTACCGTATGACCTCCCGAAGGTGGCGTTTACGGTACGGGTACGGTCGGCGAGACAGCCGTATGACCGCCGTAATCGTACGGCCGTATGCCGTATACGGTACGGCGAACAGCCCTACTCCTCACACACCGGCAAGGTAGAAGATCATGCAGCAGGAGAGGGCACTGGAGTTCAAAGTGTTTGAAGAGGCAAATGATCTGGCTGTTCCCGATCAGCAGATACGTCCAGAAATCCTTCTCCGCAAAATTGGCATGGAAAATTGTCTCGATGCATCCCGCACAGCACGAAGCGTGCGAGCAGGGTAGGTTGGGCCGCAGAGGAAGGCGAAGAGGGAAAGGAAGCCCAAGACGTGTGGTCGCTGCGCACATGAATCGCAAGCGCCTCCTCTCCGCTGTCGCTCGTCCTCGACAACGGCAAGGGTCCGCGACTACGCTTACGCATACTTATCCGCTCGCAACCGGGAATGGGAGTGGAAGACGCTCCAACACACGCCGACGATCCCGAGGGGCTTAGCACCGACCAGTGCATTCGATCCTCGACAGCACATCCAAGGGTCTTCTCTGACCTAGAACCCACGGATTCATGATCGCCCCCTCGTGCAGCATGACTTGTAGGATCCCACTGTCCCGCCGCGAAACGGAAAGGAGAGCGGCATCCGCAGCGCTGCACCGTGCCCATTCCGCGTAGAGTGTGTGCACGCCGCTGCTCTGCTCCGAAAAGGAACCTACATCCACACCGTGCAAGGACATCGGGCCGCTGCTTGGCGCCACGAAGGAGGGGGAAAACGAGGGAACGCGCGATATTCGATATCACACGACGCATGTACTCCGCCCCGCGCGTGGCGTCCTCGACGCCGTGACGCAGATAGCAGTAGGGCTCCTCTTCAGCTCATGCACCTGCTTCTCTACACGACGCGGCCCTGCTGCTCCCCTGTGGAAAGCAAAATAGAAAAGAAAGCAGAAAGAACATGGAAGGGCCAAGGGCAAGCGACACGCGCGTCGGGCTCCACCCTACGACATCGGCGTCATTGTTTGGTGATGGACTGAGAGCCCTGAGCACCTTTTCAAAAGGACCAGGGCTGTCAAAATGAATCTGAAGAGACAGTCTGAACCAGAATTCCGCTTGCTATCCTCCCAGCATGACCCCGTCAAAATTCGGCTTGAAATGATTGCACAGTGGACAAAATACTGTTTTGATACAGAATCTTGGCACACTGTTTGGTGACCACCTGCATTTGTTTGGATTGGCATGGAGAGCCCTGAGCACCTTTTCAAAAGGACCAGGGCCGTCAAAATGAATCTGAAGAGACAGTCTGAACCAGAATTTCGCTGGCTATCCTCCCAGCACGACCCCGTCAAAATCCGGGTGGAAATGGTTGCACAGTGGCCAAAATACTGTTTGATACAGAATCTTGGCACACTGTTTGGTGACAGCCTCGCAAGACAAACAAGGAGCTTCAGAGAACGATCATGGTCTGCACCCAAAGATGAGAAGTTGATCTATTGAATGGTTTCGGAACACACACTGTTAATCTGTCAAATGTTCGCAACAGCTGATTCATCTGGAATAGTGTCTCTTTACACCTGGCCACCCGGGGCTCGAGTGGTACTGGGGAAACATTTTGGAGGGAATTGGCAGCACTGCGTGTGGTGGGAGTCGCACGCTGAACAAAAAGTTCGGTCATTGGGGCAAAAAGGTATGCGGGAAGAAAAATAGGTCGATAATGGATATGCCCTCGATTGTTCAGGCTAAAACTTGTCGCGGGTGATTGGTTAGATGCGGTCTAAGTGTGGCACCAGACCCAGAGCTCTGCGTGTGACATGAGCAGAAATATATGGGGTGCAGAACATTGGACCAGTCTAGAAGTTGTATCTTAATTAATGCCTTTTGTTTGAGACCAGTGCAGAGCCATCCTGCGAAAATGTCAAACGAATGTCTATTCAGTAAGAATAGAACAAGCTAGGCGAGTGTGGGAGAGTAGCCGTGTGAACTATGTGCGTGTGATTAAAATGCTCGAAAAGGTATGCGGGGAGAAAAAAATAGGCCGGTAATCGATATGCAATCGATGGTTCAGGCTAAAACTTATTGCAGGTGATTGCCTGGATGCGTTGCAAGTGAACCACCAGATCTAGAGCTCTGCGTGTGGCGTGAGCGGAAATGTATCGGGTGCAGAACATTGAGCCAGTCTACGTTCAGATGGAAACGTCTACCCTTCTCCTCGAGCTGGAGAAAGAGGTTTTTGACACCACCACCACCCTTTATCCTGCTATGGTTACCACTCTATTGCGGGTTGCTTGGCGGGTGAAGAATTGGTGAGCGTTCCAGCACATAAGTAAATGCCTTTCAATTCATCGTTGTTTTCCGTTCACAGGACAGAGCCATTCCTGTATAATGTCGTCTCGCTGACAGGCTATGCAGGTCGACAGCCGACATACGCATCCCTGATATCGAAAGACCGGAATTTTCTCCGGAACGCTGTTCGGCATCTGTGCCTGGACTATGTGGACTACCCAATCATTATCTCGACCTGTTCTAGAACTTTCGATCTCTCGTGGAGGTTGTACATGTCCCAATATCCACCGGATGCACTTTCGATGCTTTCGGTCATGCCCCTCGAGCGTCATGCCGTGGATTTTCGCAGGCTCTTCCCCGATGTTTCTGGGTCACTCAATCGTGAAACCACCATTCCTTTCCATCACCAACCTTACCCTTTTCGATGACTTTGCGGGAACATGGGATCCATGTGACAGCCTCGCTAACCTACCCAAGCTCTCGCACCTATGCTTGTGGAACATTAAAGAGTTTGCGGCAGCCACCGGAAGCCACCCGGTGGCTAATCGGGCATGCGGTAACCGGTGGCTGTGGCTGATCTGGTGGCGGCCTGAACCGTTCAGGCTCGAAGGTAGACAATGAATCTCGTCAAATAAGCTCTTTATAAACTCTTTTTTTGAACTGCAATCGGAGTGTGATGCTGTCTTGTGCATTCCCAAGCAACCATCGTAGAGCAAACCAAGCACAACAATCTGGGAACCATTATGCCTCTCTTTCAGCTTCTTCACCGCACTCTTCGGCCCCAAAAAACTCTGCTTGAGACTACAACTCCCTTGTGGCTGTTCCACGACGTCCTTCTCTTCATGTCTTTGTGCCTTATCCCCTTATCCCGTCCTCTAAGGCTAACTGTGCCGCAGCTCGACGAAGACCCCCGGCGCACCCGACGCTCCACCTCCCGCACCTCCTCCGCATCCTCGGCCCTCGCCGCCGACGCTGTACAGAGATTCAGTTTTATTTACAGTTTGTACCTTATTAGGAATCACTGCAAGCTTCTATGAAACCGGATCCTGTCAAGGTCGTCTATGTTTTCATCCAGATTGAGGACACTGTGTGGATGTTTACGGCGAGATTATATTATTGGTAAATATAAGACAACTGAACAAGGACGCACTAACAGAGTTCCACCAGTTGCCGGGTAGGCGTTGATTTGAGCGTCAAGGGTGCTCAAACTTCACTTCAGTGCTGATCTGGGGCAATGTCGGCCTTGACGGTGTCAACATCGCACTTCACAGGGAACAAAGTATTTGGCTATTAGCGTAAACCTCGGGGGAGATCCAAGGAGGCCAGGTAGATTTGTGGAGAGAAACGGCAGGGCAGGGACCGACAACAATGATGGCGGAACAAGCCACAATTGGTCTCATGTCCACTTCTTCCCACTGGATAGTCAGATTGAGACATTAAACTTCTCCCAGCTCAAATTTGGCATTTCAATGTCTCGGGACCGCGGGCCATCACCGTCTGTATTCCCAACGATGTACATAGCCAGATTCACAAGATCTTATTTCGACCATACCTGTTGAATATGAAATTTTAGAACTCGGTCATCTATGAGTCAACTCTATCCGTTTCTGGACCAAAAATTTGGCAGATAACGGGTGTTTAGTCAAGTTTAATCCAACATTGGGATACCTTTTCAGCTCCCTTATTGCGAGGTCTCTGGAATGGTTTTTAGGTCCCAAACGATGTATTGAGATTGTAAAACATTACTTCGGCTCAAAATTGCGCCTAGGAGTGAGTGTAGAAGGAGTTACAGGCCGCGCGGCATTTACCCCTCACTGCGGCGGCAATAGCACAGCCACCGCCGCCTCACTGCCGCGTCAACGCGCGGTAATGCGCGTCAGTGCACGGCAGTCGCGGCATTTTCACCCAGCCCGTCCAAGAGGGCCTTGACCCAGGAATTTCAGCCCTTTCATTGAAGATAGCTCCAATATCAGTAACAGAGTGGCGCTCACCGGTGGTTTACATGGATCCGTGAAAACATTTTTAGGCAATTCCCAGCCCTGGTTCCCAATGAGTTAAATTCAACGGGCCCCAAGGCGATCATCTTTCCTTCTATACGACACAGAATATTACAGTTGTAGAGTGCCAACAACTTGCCTGGGCGCTGCCACGCACCAGTTTGAACTTCTTGCCGCCAGTCCAATCATGAAATAATATTTGCTCCTCGCTGTGGATAAATGTCTGGTTGGGGGTTCGTCATGGCACTGATGAATGGTATATGCACCTCGCGGCAACACTGCATCATCAAATGGCGAGAAGTCCAAATAAGTGCAAACATTGACTTCTTCTGCCATTCCTCGTGAAAAAGTGGAATGGGTACGGATTTGAGGATGGAATTATTATCCACCTGAGCAATCGAGTCCCCTGGGATGTTCATAGGAAATTTAACCACCGGCGACTGCTGTTATACAATATTCTTTGATTTTTCCAATGGGCAAGACCTTTTCACGACGGACAAAGGTCTGTCACTTTTTCTTCCTCTGTCCGAGGTGACTTGCTGAAAGCCGAGATTTTTCGGGAGAAATTGCACTTTCTGATGGCATCAAAAATACCGGTGATAGGTTGACTGCAGATTTTCAATGCGATTCCAACGCACCTACTCCGGAGCCAATCCGGTGCTCAGGGCGGCGGACCCGGTGGAAATCACCGCAATCAGAAAAATAACAGCCGCGCCCTAAGTTCTGCAAAGAGCTGTAAATCAGTAAGTTTTTAGAGAGATCAAGTATGACATATGTAGAGATCACAAATCTATCAATGAATGTAGAGGAAGTCACAAACCTCCAAATATAGGGAGAGAAAATTTGCGTTGTTTTTTCTCTCTCTTTCAGTCGGACTCAGGCTCTTGGGAGTAGAGGAAACAGATCATTTTCACGATATATGTGGAGGTAAATGCAAAAATACAAAAGTTTGTGGAGATTTATTAAAAGTGCATTTGAACCGCCATAGTAGAGCGCTTGCGCAAAAGCCGCACGAGCTGCATGCGGCTTTTTTGCATTGCGCAAAGCCGACGGCAAATTTGAAATGTGAGAGGTGTCAATCAATGTAAGCTTACCTGAGGCGAAGGAGAGGTGCTGTGGGGAGAGTGAACATCCTCGGCATTGCCTCTGCTGCGCGGCAGACATGAGAGTGTGGGAAAGAAAAGTGGAGCTTGAGTGATGCCTTCGTGATGTGTGATAAATGCGGCCTCCCACAGTTGCACATCCAACAAATAGCACTCTCAGGAGTGGAATATGGGATTTAAGGGGCATTGAATAGTATTTAGCAAGACAAGACTTAAGAACAGCAAAGAAAAACGTGCGGCTTTGCGCAATGCACAAAAGCCGCGTGCGGCTCGTGCGGCTTTTGCGCAAGCTCTCTAGTTATTGACCCCACCGCTGTTGCTCAAACTCAAGCCAAGGATCTCAATGCGACCCGTGCTGTGGTCGGCCAAGCGATCAAGGTGTATATGCTTCGTTACTCCTTTCTGGCATGTAACTAATCGCCAAGGACTCCACGGGAGGCTGCCTGACCGTCGACGCGACCGCGGGTGACTCCAGCCAGAACTTGATCCCCGTGGCAGTCAAGCCGTGTGATGGGGGTACAGGACAGCAGTTCGACTTTATCACCAGAGGCTTGGTTCAGGTACCTACGCAGACCTCTTGGTGCGATTTTATTTTAGGCGTGGCATAGGCAAAACAGGATACGGATGTTAAATGTGACCGCTATTGATTCAAATGTAATGGAATTCCGAGATTCGATACGTGTGAGGGCTATTTCTCTCTCTTTATAAAATAACGGGTGTCTGTCCAAAGCCTTTGACGCCCTGCATATGGTCTTTTCTACCCGAAACTGTGGATTGTCTCACACTAGGCGCTAAGCGCCAATCTCTTCACCCCGAACTGTTGGATTCTCGCACGGCAGGCGCTAACAGGCGCCAATTACTCACACGGCCGGCGCTAATTATCCCTTGCCGCCTTCGGCCTCACACACCACCGTTAGGATTTCTCCGGCGATCTCTCAAATAAACTCGAATCCCAAATCCACTCCCCTGCTGTGTCACTCACCGACCCGACTTCTGTCCGAAGCCTTTTCAACCTCCGCTTAAATTATTTATGTCTGCAGGCACTCTGGGTCGATTGTTTCATCATAACTTTCTAACTCAGCGGTGCCGTCCTCTGCCACGTTTGGGCTGGCCTTTAAATAAACTTCAACATGTGAACAAGCAACAGATTCTATCTGCGCCTTTTGTCCGACGGTGAGTACCAATGGTCAACCTTCTCGGTTATTCCCAAGCCGATATAAGTCTCAACGTCAACCTTCACAGTCACGCCAATGGAAGGGGATGCGAGGCCGCGAAGCGGCCGAGCAACCACTTGTAATGCTACTGGTTAAGGCTGTGGCCAACAAAAAGTAAAGTAGCCGTCCAATCGTTGGTGCGATTTTATATAAGGCCGGGCATAGGCAAGGATGTAAAGTGACCGCTATTGATTCGAATGTGATGGAATTCCGAGATTCCATCCGTGCTAGGGCCATTTCATGCTATTGGGTCGGGCTGTGGCCAACAAAAAGTAAAGTAGCCGTCCAATCCTTGGTGCGATTTTATTTTAGGCGCGGCATAGGCAAAACAGGATACGGATGTTAAATGTGACCGCTATTGATTCGAATGTGATGGAATTCTGAGATTTGATATGTGTGAGGGTTGTTTAATGCTACTGGTTCAGGCTGTGGCCAACAAAAAGTAGAGTAGCTGTCCAATTGTTGGTGCGATTTTATTTAACGCGGGGCATAGGCAGGGATGTTAAATGTGACCACTATTGATTCGAATGTGATGGAATTCCGAGATTCCATCCGTGCTAGGGCCAGTTCATGCTATTGGTTTGGGCTGTGGCCAGCAAAAAGTAAAGTAGCCTTCCAATCCTTGGTGTGATTTTATTTTAGGTGCAGCATAGGCAAAACAGGATACGGATGTTAAATCTGACCGCTATTGATTCGAATGTGATGGAATTCCGAGATTCGATACGTGTGAGGGCTGTTTAATGCTACTGGTTAAGGCTGTGGCCAACAAAAAGTAAAGTAGCTGCCCAATCGTTGGTGCGATTTTATTTAACACGGGGCATAGGCAGGGATGTTAAATGTGACCACTATTGATTCGAATGTGATGGAATTCCGAGATTCCATCCGTGCTAGGGCCATTTCATGCTATTGGGTCGGCCTGTAGCCAACAAAAAGTAAAGTAGCTGTCAAATCCTTGGTGCGATTTCATTTTAGGCGGGGCATAGGCAAGGATGTTAAATGTGACCACTATTGATTCGAATGTGATGGAATTCCGAGATTCCATCCGTGCTAGGGCCATTTCATGCTATTGGTTCGGGCTGTGGCCAACACAAAGTAAAGTAGCCTTCCAATCCTTGGTGCCATTTTATTTAAGGCGGGGGGATGTTAAATGTGACCACTATTGATTCGAATGTGATGGAATTCCGAGATTCCCTCCGTGCTGGGGCCATTTCACGCTACTGGTTCGGGCTGCCACCAGGAAAAACTAAAGTAGCCGTCCAATCTTGGGTGCGGTTTCATTTTAGGCGACTTGGGCGAAATCCAGAAACTTGAATTATAAGAAATTCGGGCGTCTCATAGGAAAACTATACAGAACTAATGTCTTTGGACATGACATGAGCTAAGATATCGGCCGTCTCTTCCTTCCATTGTGCAAAGTATTCTGCGGCGTCACTATCCTCCCCCATCGCCTTTACCCAGAACTGCTCCTGTTTCAAGACGTCCTCGATCAAGACACTGGCCTTGATATCACCAAAAGCCGGGTTCCGAACCAGCGTTTTCGCAAAATCGAGTCCAAGACGCGCCTGAGCCCAGTGTGCAGAATGGGCAAAGTATGTGCCCGTGTGGGATGAGGTTGAAAACGAGATGACGGAATGGATGGCGAAAGGGGGGAGAATAAATGTGCATGGTTGAATGACATGCAGCACCTGGAGTCCCTCCAGATTATCGAGTGCCGATCGGGTCAAAGGCTCTCGTCCGTGGAGAGGGCTTGCATGATTTATACCCCACCAAGCCAAATTTTTCTCGGTCGCCGGCCAGACCAGCCAGAGTTTCTCACCCTCGACATGAACCAAAATCTGTGAGGTCCCATTGCCGTCGACATGGGTGTCGGTGAACCACCCGCTAGGGGTCCAGACCGATGAGAAATACAGCTTCTTGCCATGTTTCGCAAGATCCACCGCACACACTGCTACCGTGGCCTGCTGGTCAGCGAGGAGTGTGGCCTTGGTGGCCGATCGAGACAATTTGACTGGTTCGTGCTGTATAAGCGCGAAGAAGTCTTTAGTGTGCCCACTAGTGATGTTCTGGCTTTGGCCTCAGGCCAAAAAGCCCTGGCTTTTTGGCTTTGTTACCAATGCCAAAGCCAAGCCAAAATAATGGCCTGGGTTGGCTTTTGGCCTGAGATTTGCCCGCACCAAAGCCAGAATTCACTGCCTAAAACCAAAACTTCCTGGCTTTGAAGCCAAAGCCAAACATTTAGCCGGCCTGGCTTCTGGCCTGTTCTGAGGTTTCAGGAGTCCAAAGCCAGACGAAGCCGGGCCTAAGCCACGGCTTTCAGGCCAAGCCAAGGCCAGAACATCTCCAGCGCCCACCTGAGATTCCCCAGTCGAAGAAATCCTTAGTACAATCACCGTTTTCTGCCAGCTTTGCCAATGCAACGGCGCCGGCCCCGCGGATATAACTGTCCTTATCCTCCAAAAGGGCGGCGATCTTCGGGAGCGCGTCAATGATCGGGGGGCGGAACTCGGCTGAAACGCAGGATCAGCAGCAGCGCGAATTCACGCGCAATTCCTCACCGTTTTTTGCCAGGTTTGCCAATGCATTGGTGCCGGCCCGGCGGACAGAACGGTCCTTATCCTCCAAAAGGGCGGCGATCTTCGGGAGCGCTTCGACAATCGCGGGGCGGAACTCAGCTGAAACGCAGGATCAGCAGCAGTGCGAATTCATGCGCGATTCCTCACCGTTTTCTGCCAGCTTTGCCAATGCATCGGCGCCGGCCCCGCGGATATAACTGTCCTTATGCTCCAAAAGGGCGGCGATCTTCGGGAGCGCCTCGACGATCGCGGGGCGGAACTCAGCTGAAACGCAGGATCAGCAGCAGTGCGAATTCACGCGCGATTCCTCACCGTTTTCTGCCAGCTCTGCCAATGCATCGGCGCCGGCCTGGCGGATGTAATCCTCCTTATCCTCCAAAAGGGCGGCGATCTTCGGGAGCGCTTCGACGATCGCGGGGCGGAACTCAGCTGAAACGCAGGATCAGCAGCAGTGCGAATTCACGCGCGATTCCTCACCGTTTTCTGCCAGCTTTGCTAATGCAGCGGCGCCGGCCCCGCGGATATAACTGTCCTTATCCTCCAAAAGGGCGGCGATCTTCGGGAGCGCTTCGACGATCGCGGGGCGGAACTCAGCTGAAACGTAGCATCAGCAGCAGTGCGAATTCACGCGCAATTCCTCACCGTTTTTTGCCAGGTTTGCCAATGCATTGGCGCCGGCCCGGCGGACAGAACGGTCCTTATCCTCCAAAAGGGCGGCGATCTTCGGGAGCGCTCCGACGATCGCGGCTCCCAATACGACCAGAATGCAGGATCAGATACCATCATTCACTGGTGAACCATGCCCATACCCACTCCATCGGTATTTGCGCCCGCATCAACGAGTTGTTTGAAAACGCTGGCGCGTCTATACAGGTATGCCAATTGGAGCGCTGTCCGCCCGTCTTTCCCTAATCCTCGCTGAATCAAATTCATTGTCAAAAATTTCATGGGATGTACCGGTAGCATTGATGTCCGCATCCGCACTAATGAGTTGTTTCACAATCCCGGCGTGTCCATATCGAGATGCCAAGTGGAGTGCTGTCTGCCCATTTTCGTCTGCGATGTTATCAGCCTACGTACGGCCCTGGAGCATTTCAAGTCCCCACCAATGATGCGCACACTTGCCCCACAGCCCAATAGTGTTCGAACAACATTGGCATTGCCAGTTCGTGATGCCAAGTGTAACATCACGCTTCCACCTTCAAGCGGCGTGTCCAGGACTCCCTTCTTGGCGCCAAGTTTTGCGATTATATCAGTTCGTAGTGCAAACAAATCCCTTATGGCTGATTTTCATTAGTGAAAGATCACAGGGCCGTCAAAATAAATCTGAAGAGACAGTCTGAACCGGAATTCCGCTGGCTATCCTCCCAACACGACCCCCTCAAAATCCGGCTTGAAATGATTACACAGTGGCCAAAATACTGTTTTGGTGCAAAACCTTGGCACATTGTTTGGTGATGGCCTCCATTTATTTGGATTGGCATGGAGAGCCCTGAGCTCCTTTTTAAAAGCACCAGGGCCGTCAAAATAAATCTGAAGGGACAGTCTGAACCGGAATTCCGCTGGCTATCCTTCTGAGGCCCCGATAACAAGCTGCTTCCTATACTCATTGCTGTACCGTCGATGTGTGGTAGTCTCATGCACGCATTCTACAAAGGGAAGACCATACAACAGTTTCTCGCGTACTGAGGATACTGGGGATTTAAACCTGGAAGGAGAGAACTCCGACCACGAACACCACACCTATGACCCAAGTCTACAGGAAGGCAATGCCAACCTGATTCTTGAGTGGTTGGAAGGCCTGGTAACTATTAGGGACGATTGGCGTGGAAAACAGCGCCTCATACTAGCCCATGCATCGGTCCGGGATTACATCCTGTCCGAGGCATTCAGAAAAAAATTCAATCACGACCTCAGCTCATCCCTCTCTCATACTTTCATTGGTCTGTCATGCCTCGGTTATCTTCTCCACTTTGCCGATCATCCCCTCAATTCGTCCACATTTTCAAACTATCCACTGGCGGTGTAATATGAGCTTTGTGGCAGAACTCCTAAAGTTCGGCGTGCTCTATGAAAGACCCAGTATGAATACGAATGTGCAATGTTCAAGGCAAGGGAACTGGGAAACTTGAGAATAAACTTGGAATAAACCCGATTATTCTTGGAGGAGCAATATCCTTTTGACAAACAGGTGGTGATTAAGTCAAGCGACTCGCGTTTGAATTTTACATGTTTTGGCCTACGACCGTATTGATGCGACCTTGACAACAATCCGTCTCTGGTCAACTTCTTGGCCTTGAAGTGCTTCGATGGCTTTTTTTTGCCCTTCTTCGCCCCCCACGTCCACAAAACCATAACCCTTGCTTTCCCTGGGGTTGCCCCGACGCCTGCGAACAATTCGGGCAGACGTAACAGGGATACTGGCATCTGGAAACAACGCGATCAAGCCAGCATCGTCGATCCTGTACCCTAGGTTTGTGACGAAGAGCATGCTCTTTGACAGTTCTCCATCCCTTCTTTTAGGCATCCGGGGGCCGGGAGTCTGTGTATTTCGATTGCTGGACGGAGGCGTTGCGGGCACAGCCAGCGCATTCTGCTTCATGCGCTCAGCGGGGATAAGAAATCTGAAGCACTAACGTACAACGTCTCTCTTCCTTGACTTTGCAAGGGCGACTGTGATATGCTGACCTTCAACCAGACAGATGGTTGCTCTGAAAAGAGGTGTCCCACATCAGACCAGCTAGTTCTCCGGGCAGTTACTGGAGTGTAACAAATGCAAGACTACTAGTGCTATTCCCACTACCTTTAGGTATGGGTTCTTATATAGTGCCCATCAGGACAACTTTTGGCTGTGGATCACAAAAATGTCAAACTTCGTCATTCTTTATCACGTCAGTCCCGCCAAAAAACCTTGAGCTGAGAGACTGCCGCTGATGAGAGGATAATCATGCTTAGCATAATTTTATCTGCCAACGGGTCCGATTCAGTGATGCTTTGTGACATGGCTTGTCGGGTGCTCTCATTCTTCCTTCCTGACCACCATGTTTGCCCCAGCAACCTTCTGCAATCTGCCCTTGTCCACAGCCTTCGACCAGGATCAAGACACATTTATGCTATCTCTGGATGGGGTTCTCCAGACAGACATCCATGCCGTCCATTCTGCGGCTTCTGGAATCCTCATGCTTCCTGCTGTCGATTGCATGTTCTCCGTCCAAATGGATCTTTCTGTTGCCTCATCCCTTCCCTTTGACCTGGTGCTTGGTCGCGACTGGCTGCAGTACTGTCGGGAACCTGTACCTGACACCTGTTTTCATCTATCCTCCGGTCTCGTAGATCTTCGATGCACCCCGATTAGTACGCAGTCATTGCCTTTCCAAGTCCTCTCTCTGAACTATCCTAGCATATACCACCCCCTCTTTAACACTTGATGAAGAGTTTCAAATCACTGACATCGAGCCTGTCTCGCTCCCAACATGGTGTGTGCCAAGATATACAATTGAATCTTCCTCTTACATTGTTCTTCAGATACGCTGGCCGACTGTGTCTGTGTTGACCAGTCATCTTGTGCCTGTGCATCTACCTCCCATATCCCAAAGACGAATATGATAAATGATGACACGACCATAAATTCTGCGAATATTATACATGCCATTTTTATTGGCCATCGTGCTCGACCCTCCGTCTTTCATGCTGATTTGTCCGCAATCAGACACGCCCTCTTACTACACGGCATTCCTCACAATGATATGAGTCTTGTTCAATGTCGGCAGGCCCTCATCCATCATATTATCACTGGTACCTGCTTTCATAATCCCTCTAATAGTGGGGACGCATTTTGATCTCTACGACATGAGCTTTCTACTTGTCGAGCGATATCAAGAGGCTACTCATCCGCCGCTGACGTTTCTGAAGCGGCTCTCAATGTGATTTTGAGTGCTGATCACAAGCAAATGCCCACAGACCATTACTGTCATGTTGCCGCCGCAATGAATATCTCTGTCTCTGGTAGTCGTAATCTTTGATTCAAACTGCATGCCGCCATCCACAAAAAATTGCTTGAATACATCATGAAAAACCTTCTCAGGAACCGTGCGAATACAAAGATCTTCGATATCTGCCATCCAATCCCAGGGCCGCCCTCATCCGTAGTGATCGAAAAAAGAAATTCCTGTCAGCGCAACATCCCCGACCAGGAACAAACCCCGTTTCGACGAGGGTTAAAGCCGCCTCTCGCAGAAACCTAGGCCCAAGGCACTCTGGCTTCTCGGCATTAATTTTCCAGATTATTGACTAGCCAGGTTCACTGCTGTGGCTTAATCGATCCCCTTCATAGACAGCTTCGACCGACTTTACCAAAACACCTATGCAGCTAATATTAATTGTATTAATTGTGTATCACCATGGATTCAAAATAGTGGGCTATGCCGCTCGTCAGCCCTACCGGACTTATGTGTGCTTTAAACTTGAAATTTTGAGATGGCACTGAAGAACAAGACAAAGGTTAAGGCTGGGTTGAGGAGAGAGCGACACAATCGGACGATAGTCTAAGCAGAATTATGAATGCAATCATCGGCCTACCTGCCGAAGTCATCGAGCCGTCGGTAGGGAGAGATCAATAGATCACTGCTGACCCAATAACCGCTGACAAAAATGTGATGCACGGCCAAAATCGAAAAATCATGCTCCAGTAACTTACGTTACCGGGAATTGATGCGAGGTACAGCCACCGGCTACTACCGGCCCGGACCGAAAACGCAAAATCTTCTTGACGAAAAACATATTTTCCACTTTTCAAGTTTTGCTCCGAGGGATCGATAAAGGACCTTCTTATAGTGCTATTCACACAATAACATTGTATCTCGATAAAAACTAGGGTGTCAGTAGCGATTTCCAAATGGGGACAAAAACTTGTCACGAAGTTTGGTCTGCAATCATACCTCGTCTATTAAGCAGATGCCTCGAATCAGATTGCACCTGTTTATGTTCTTCCATTTTTCCCACTCTCTGCCCGGCAGTGTCCGTATGTCTGGCTCGATACTGATGCTAGTGATCGATACTGATACTGAATAGCGAGCGGAGTTTCAATACACGTGCCGCCGGTCCGAGCCACTGCCGGCGTTGACAATGTCCATTGTCCGTGGGCGAGAACGAGAAGAACCATTCGCCGTGTCGCGTCGCGTGAAAGGGTACAAGCTCGATAAAGTGAGTTTTATCTAGTGAGCGATGATGATTCAGGCTCATTCTATTTTTCAGCTAGCGGAGCAACTCAAGGTGTACTGTACCATTTCATTCAATTCGCGCGGCCTGTGACGCGTGACAGCTCGCAACGAATTTCGGCTTTCGCGAATCGGCCTGGGTGGCCGTGACACCTAAAAAAAAATCGCGTTTTTGGTCGGGAACTAAATTTACTAGCCAAATCAGCTCTCACTCCAATAAATGTGGTCGTGCACCCAGCATCTAGATACAGGCCGCCAAAACAAGCTGGATCAAAAATGGTGCAACATCAATTCAACACCTTTTGCGAGATTTGAGGGAGCTTGAGTGAGCGGTGGAAGGTCAATTTGCTCTCAATTGCGTCGAATAAGGCAGTTATGCGAGCGCCGCAGCAAATTGAACACCGAGACACAGCTGGAGAAAAAAATTGCATTTTTCAGGTTTTTTTGGTGATTTTGTGACTTTTTTGTCAAGTTCGCGGCTGGGCTCGGTGACCCGTGACATACGCGAAACTTTTCGTGGATTTGAGGGCCTGTGACGCGTGACACGCGAATTGAATGAAATGGTACAGTACTATAATTCTGATTGGCAATGAACTAGCAACATCACAAAGGCAACGACAGCACAGGCCCGACAGGCTCTTATGAAACAAGTTCACAACCCAAACAGGCTACTGATGGTTCCGCCGGTACCACAGACAACACTGAAGCTGCATCACGCACCAGCGGGAATGTTTTCACTCAGAACCATCGACCAAACCCTCACGTTGACCCCCCGGAGACTTCTGCAGGATCTAGCAATGGTGCATTAGTATCATTCGAGGCTGGCCCCGGCATCGACCCCTTGGCGCGATCTCCTCCTCGGGCTGTCCAGCGGTACCTCTGCTCCGGCAGTTGTTGCAGCGACACAATTTATTGCAGGCTCCAGCAGTAGTTTGATGGTCGATCCATCGAGATCTGCGGAGGCAGCACCGGTGCCGGGGCTGGGGCCACAACCGCTGTCCCATGCCGAGACAATGCAGCAGCTAGCGAAGACATGCAGCAGTCTGAACCGCTGCCGAAGAAGCCCCGCAAGGACCGAACTTGTCGCAAATGCGCCCTTGACTCGTGCCCTGGGAAGGCGAAAGTGGATTACTGCTGCAACACTTGTAAGGATTGCGGGGAAGCAAGGTCAGGATAAGTCCTGCCGAGGCCGCAATCCAAAATTCCCGACGAAGACGTGCAGGGAGGCGGTGGGCGAAGGGAAATGGGATTGATGACAATTTGATTTATTGGTAGATAGAATGGATGGAGCTTGTACACGCAGATTATCCGATGGCTGGCGTCCTGCGAGATAGTATGTCGTCGTAGGCGGGCACGTACCGGTGCGCGAGCGAGTTGCATAAGACGAAGGTACGGTGGGTCGGCGACATCCAAGCGGCGGGAAAAAGCCCACCTGCCGGCGACGAGGAGTGAGTTGGGTCGTCATGCAACATAGCGGACACCAGCAGCAGTGCGCGCAGCGCAGAATGCGGACTCGCATCTGCGGGACGTGCGCTGCTTTGATGGAGTCGTGTATGAAAGCATGACACCGGTCTCGCATCACGCCGGCGTGGGCCTCCTCAATGACGACGACGACGATAATGTGCTCTTATAGCAACGCTGTCTTGTGAGCAGCCGCTTGCGGGAGATGTCGCTGAAGGGCGACAACATGGGCAGTGTAGGCCGCCATGGGTTGTAGCGCAAGTTGAGAACTTGCATCGGCCGGCGGACATGACGCCGCGGGTTTGATGGTAGTCGTGCTGTAACACACAGAGAATGAAGCTGACATTAGTGGACAGAAGGAAAATAGTTAATAACGACACACCTAAGTAACCTTTCCCTATTTGCCCTGGGAGCTGGTGTTCCAGAGAAGAAAAGACCATTATTGCAGTTGATATGCAACAGAGTGAGCAAGAGGCCGTGGTTCGCGCAATCTTCTTTGCGCAGGCAGCCGCAAAAGAGTTATGCAGCCAGAATCTTCTTGGGAGGCTTGGAAGTGACGGGCCTAGAAACCAGGGTTTCAGTGAGATTAAAGCCAAGAAGCAGAGGGTAGAATAGAATGTAGAATGGCCCGCGAGAAGAGAAGGGTGAGAAAAGACGAGCGAGCGAGGAGAGGATGACACGCAAAGCAAACCCGAAATGCCGATAACCGATGTGCATTGAAACTCCGCGCAGTATCGAAAGATAATGAGCTTTATTTATTGTGCAACCCACCCTGCCTCGATTCGCGCGAAAAAATTTGGACATACTTTCACAATGCTTATGATTTATTCCCATGCTTTAGACGAGTTTTTTCCTCCCTTAGTTTTGGTATCTTCAAGCGGTTTCTCTCATTTATTCAGTATCGAGGACTGACAGCTGCCAATCATCGCTTGAAGTTTCCCGAGGTCCGAAAGCTCGGAACCTCTTCCGAACTCTTCCGAATTCTCCCTTTTTCACGTGGAATTTTTAGTTTCTTTTTTCTTTATTTTCTTATTTTCCCTCACTAGCATCAGTATCGAGCCGTATGTCTATCTCATTTCCTATTTTATTTTCAGGGTTCGTGAGCTAAGCCGCGCATCAGGAATTAACTTCGGCCCAAGGCACTGGACTCTCTATTGAGTTATTTTCGACCTCGCCGATCAGCTGCTCAACTTCCGTTCAAAAGGAAGTGTCCCTCATTCGCGTCTTTCTTTCGACCCCCATCATCTCCTCCTGCAGTGCATCGTGCTGTCGCTCCGTCCGTCCACTTTCGCTTCCCTGCCATGTAGCGCCATCATACTCCCATCCTCCAGGACTCCACCTGCCGTCACAGCCGGTCTTTGCATGAAGACGCACAGCAAGCTTCCTTCGAGGTCTTCCTTTCTTTCACGTTCACCGGCAGCACACATAAAAGCTCAGCAAGATTCTGAACGCATCAAGAACAAAGTTTTCTGCTCCAATTTCGCAACATCTGCAAAACCCCGCAAGCATCGCCAGAGTCCTACGCTTGCCGCGTTTAGGGTCTACTTTACAGCCTTATCACTGGGTTTGTCATCGGGTCGTCGTGAGACATAGTCTATGTTAAAATTTACTCCTGGGTGCTAGCCCCCGTCGTTCTGGAGAACGAGTCGTACATGTTCGGTTGTAACCTGAACACAGTATTGGCTTTTCACTTTCCGTTGAACAGTGATTGGTGTTCAAGGCAGTGTCTCTGTGAGTTCTAAGGCATCCGACCATACAGCTCATCACCTACTGCCCAAGTCTAGTTGGTGCTATAGTTGGGAGTAGAAGAGGATGCATCCAAGCTGGTTGTTGGAGAATCAATGGCCTGGAATAAAGTGTTTTGGGACGCGATGCCAGTCTGAGAATCGACTATTGAGGAATGTCAGTTTGGAGGCGGCTTCGTGAGGTAGTGCAAAGCCAACCTGCAAAGAGAGAATAAAAGTCAGGATTATTGAAATCAAAATTCATAAAAGGCTGTAAAGTTTGGGACGAGGTGCATGCACCCGGACCGTCTTCAGGGTGATGGGATGCCCGGTCAGAAGAGGAGGGAAATGTATAACAACCCGGAGGTGGAACAGGGTTGGCCTGAATAGTTAGATTGGGCCCGTAATCGGAGAGTATGATTATAAAGTGATGATCTAAGCGGACCTCGAGCGATCGGAGGTGCGAAGTCCATGCCATAGCTTCCGGCAGGTTCCATGTCAGATTAATGGCTCGAATGTGAGCAGGAGTGGTGGATACAGGAACATATAATGACCAGTAGCCAAAGCTGTGGCACCCATATGCAGGGTTTTGCATCCTGGCGTCGAATATGGGAACAGATGTGGTCGACACACATATGAAACATCGGGGCTGTAGGCTAAGAACTCGGAGTTGGCAATCACAGGTAATCCAATTATTAGACCCGTCCGACCCGAGATACATCAATCTCTGCCCTCATTCGTCATCACAGTTTCGTGCATTTCCTATATAATAGATGTTATTGCGCATCCATGTAATCAGTTTTTTTTGTTTGCAAGGGAATTCAAGTCAGAAAATGTGCAAGCGATGAAATAAAATGTGCAGGGCTGCGAAGCGGCCCACCGCGCTCTTGTAAAACAATGACTCGTCCCATTAGAAAGGTTGCACAAAGCCGTATGCGGCTTTTTTGGTGCGCAAACTCACTGCATGCGGCTTTTTTTTTTCCCTTGCTCTGGCGGTCAAAAGAGGCTAATTGAGAGTCCCAGTGATGCTCCGGAGCAAAAAAAAGGATATTGCCACGTGCGGCTTTGAAAGCCGCATGCGCCTTTTGCGCAACCTCTCTATTACTGAAGGTGGAAAACAAATCTTGGATATACAAATGAGGTGATTGACCTATGGAATCAATCATACTTGGTACAGGGAAGTAAACGAGCACAATGGTGCCATTTTCTGGACTTCATCTTGGCCAAATTCCTGGAGATAAGCTATCTCAATGTCCGGCCCAGTCAAATTTTAAATGTTTTCATACAAGACATTAGAGAGGTTGCGCAAAAGCCGCATGCGGCTTTCAAAGCCGCACGTGGCAATATCCTTTTTTTGCTCCGGAGCATCACTGGGACTCTCAATTAGCCTGTTTTGACCACCAGAGCAAGGGGGAAAAAAAAGCCGCATGCAGTGAGTTTGCGCACCAAAAAAGCCGCATACATCAATCCAAAAAGTCTGAGATCACCAAAATTGAAGATTGAAAATCTTGCCTAGAAAATTACACCTAAAGGGATATAATCATCTGTATATGATATAAACAATATTCACTTTTAGTTTCGTGCTTCCCTACTCCCAGTCCGATGAAGTGCACAATCTCGTACCAAGTCGTGGGATGTGTGACCAGTGTGGCACCCTGAGCTTTCTGGCTGTATTTGTCCTTTTGTCGACAGCATAGCTGTCCTAATGTATTGTACTGGACTTCAAAGGCTTTGTCCAGCTAGAAATAAATTTACGCTGAAGAAAAACGGCTCGGAAAGTCGGTGCAGTGGCTGTGCGTCCAAGCGGTCATATTGTCCTGATAAGGGATTTTTTGCGGGCTCTGTAGCGAGTTATTGCTGCATATTTTTGCATGATTCAACTTGGCAAGTTGCTTAGTACATCTCGGGCTACAATTTGGGTGATTTAGATTTTCTCCAAAGATTTTATTTATCAAACTAAAAAATACAGGTTTCCATATTGGCCTCTTCTGATGGCACATCAGGATACTATGATGCGATCAACATCGGCAAAACGTCGGCGTCGGCTCTCTCGACAATGTGACATCTTAGTTTGGCTCAAAATCTTAAGTGGTTGCCGAATTATGACAAAATAGGCTGCCAAAAGTTGGAAACAGAATGAGAAGCCTGTCAAAAGAATACTTCTTTGTGGAAGCCGAAGATCAGCCACGCCCGAAGATAGATAGAAGTGGGGATACGGAACAGAATCTCAACAGTACTCGCTGTGGCCAAAAGCAACCGGAAATTTGGGTTTGAGGGTTCTGTTTCAAACTTTTTGCATTCTTGTGGCTAAATTCTCAATCTATGGTTAATTTGACATGGATTAGTACACTTGGACCTGAGGTGGAATCTTTCAGACCTAACATATTATCAAATTTCGAAATTGTATGACCAAAAGTAACTGGAATACTGTAGGTGCTTTTCGGCAGAATATGGCAATTCTTTGGCAGCTTCTTTCTCTGCAATTTGAAGGGGAACACGCCTCAACATGAACATGTGCAACCAAAAAATATCAGCTACCGCACTGTTGTTGTTGTGAAAATGGGGATCTAAATCAATTTTTGATTAAGGTGGAGATTGTTTCCCTCTTTTTATTTATTCGTGGAGCCGCCCGTACAGCCTCTTTACAGCCTCATTTACGTATTTAAGCTCGTCTTTCCGCGAGTCGGACCTTAGCTGTTCACCCTATCGTGTGCCCGACTGAGGTCTGTCCCTTTCTCTTACCTATTTATTATTCATACTGTACTTATCGTATCGTAGTATTATTGCTTTCAGGTATAATCACCCTATCGTGTGCCCGACTGAGTATTATTGCTTTCAAACTGGGCAGACCGTCGTTGTGGGACAGGAAAAGGAAATGAGCAGGTACGAGGATTGGGAATGGGGAGGAAACTCAAATGGAGTAGCAACGAGGAAAAAAGGGAAGGTACATATATTGTTTCTCGGTTCTTAACTGGGCGGATTTTGGCAGAATGTAACCACGGTAACTAGAGTGTGAACATGCAAGGGCCATTGAAATAGTTCCAGAAACAATTTTTTTGTGTTATAGAGTGGGGGGGGGATGTACTATACTTGTCAGGTCCACAACATGAACAACGAGTTTACGGAAAGTGTACACCTGTGCATTTGTTTGGATTGACATGGAGAGCCCTCACCTCCTTTTCAAAAGCACCAGACCGGTCAAAATAAATACGAAGAGACAGTTCAAACCTAAGTTTTGCTGGCTATCCTCCCAGCAAGACACCATCAAATCCGGCTTGAAATGATTGCACAGTGGTCAAAATACCTTTTTGGTGCGAAATCTCGGTTCATCATGCCGAGGTTCACGCGCATTTGTTTGGATTGACATGGAGAACCCTCAGCTCCTTTTCAAAAGCACCAGGGCTGTCAAAATAAATCCAAAGAGACAGTTCAAACCCAAATTTCGCTGGCTATCCTCCCAGCATGACCCCGTCAATGGAAATGAATAGCCCTGCTCAATACAAAACTTTCTGTGTCCTCAGAATTTTCATCGGCCGCCCACCGGGTTGACCGAAGTTGAACACGCCAATTGGCTTCACAAGCCACTTTGTCTGATGCCATCAAACGGGCGTGGGCGTGGTTCACCCAAACGAAGTACGCGTTAAAAACACTATTTGCTCTTTCAGAGTTATCCCACTGTATTGAGTAAGTATTCTTTTCATTGACTTGTAATTTTTTCCGATGTTTTTGCTTGCTGATAGCTTGATTCCCCATCGCTGCCACCAGTGTGCCTGCACCAGCCGACTTGTTCATTTTCTTGATGGTCCGGTTGAATTCTCAGCCACCTGTGAGTCTACAGGAGGGTAATGAATTAGCCCACGGTTCCCCTTCGAGTTTAATTGAACAGAGATACCTAGTTTTGCAAGCGTGACAAAACTTCACAAAAGAATCTATCAGCACTGTAGTACAGTGGAATAAAATTCTTAAGAAGTGCCTACATTGCATTTCGTTGCCATTATCCGATGCCCTCGATGTTGACAATTCCCTGTTCAAGTTATTACTTGACCGTCTCAGTCACATAAGTCGAGGACAATTTTGGTTCGGTTCGACAGTGATGCGATCGATTGACGGCAACGGGATTGATTAGGGTATTGCAGACACAATGGTGAAGATGGGAGAGGCAGATAGCGAACAGTGAAATGGGAACTAGTTTAACATTCTAACAACCGCGAGATCCCTTGTTCAACAGTCGCCGGTGCGATCAATGATGGCGGCGAGGTAGGCAGCAATAAAGAACCGGGACACTGCAGTGCATTGATATTGAGAAATGGACAAAATACTTACAGTGGGAAGGTATAGTGTAGCCGAGCACAAGCCACGCCACGCCGCAAGCCACGCCCGCCCATTTAATGAAGGTACGCGGTCGAGGTAGTGCAAGGCAATATAGAGGAAATACAGCACTGGTATAGTAGGAGACAGGAATCAAATGTGGAAATACCCCTATGCTTTCTGGGTCTGAAAGCGGGAACCAGAGTCTGTGACCGCCCCCGCCGCGGTCACAAGAATCTCGTTACCTGATCGGAAAATCTACCACTCACCTAGCTGCCGCTACCCCGTGCTTGAAATTGCTCAGCATTTCTCGGCCCGAGTTTTGCCTCTATTCCTTATCCCTCTTACAAAAGTATTCTTTTTGACATTCCGCACAGATCTGCAAGACAGATTTCGATTTGGATCAAAATTGAGTGAGGTAAAAAAAATCTTACCTTCAATTTGGCCACTGGCGTGGGAAATAACCAAAAAAAGTGGGTGTCTGTGGCTGTAGTTAAGCGAGAAAAGGGGCAGAGCTGAATTGAAAGTGCGGGGTGACAAACCGCAGAAGATTTAAAAAAATCCCAGAAAATGCGGCCGGAGTAAGAGCGAAGCAAAATTGGGCAACGTTCACTCAGCTTTCGGCACATCAAGAAAGAAAGCATCGGGCCAAGAAAATCAGGATGAGAAAAATCAGGGAGTCCTAGTTTTAAAACTCGCCACGAGGCTCAACAGCTGACCTACGCGCAGTTCTTTCTGGATAAGACGCAGTTGCTGCTGCAACAGGTGACCTGCCCGCAGTTCTTTTCTCCACAGTACGCAGTTCACGCTGTGGATTGCAGCAGTTACTGCCGCCGCACGCGACACAGCCCAATTCAATCCGAGTGAGGGTTTGCAAACTTTGAATGCAAAACTCACCCGGGGTTCAAATTATTGTATTGAACTGTAGTGGCTAGCAGTAGTAGTACCAGAAATATACCCATTTTGCATTTCTCAATGTCGCTCGTTGTCCCCCAACCAATCCCTCGACAGGTCTCTATCCTGCTCATTTGCGCTCATTTTGCTCGATTTTACATTGAGGACAAGGAGGCATGAGCCCCATGATACCGCATCATACCAGAGCTGGCCAAAATGGGACTTTGACCTCTTTTGTATCGGGCTGCATACCGTTGTCTTGGATTCTGCTTTGGTATTATAGTACATTGCGTGTGACGGAAGTGAGAATGTACGAGTTGCGGCACACGTTCAGAGGAGGTGGTCGATACGGGAGAACTGGCGTAAGTGATAGATTGACCAAGACCGATGTATCTACAGATAGCTCAGGTATATATACTACAAGCGCTCGGGGGACCGCTCCGCGGTCCCCCTCCCCCTTTATTTATCGCAGAAATTCGTAAAAACCCTTTGTTTGCATAAGGAAACAAATAATAAGATCAGTCGCATCTCGGCGCACTTTAAGCGGGGTTTTGATTCCCCTGCCATTTCAGAGGTCGGTACTTGGAAAAAAAATGCCCCCAACTTTGAAAAAAAGTGCTCAAACTTCCTGCATGAATAATTGATGATTTTGAATTCTCTATCCAATGAGCCCCACATGTTTTTTTGATGGCAGATTTCATGTCGTCGTCGTCGTCAAATGGGGCTCTGGTGTCATATATGGAACTGATCCAGGCCTAATCGGGCCTGGCCAGGCCGCATTTGGCCTGCCAGGCCCAATCCGGCCTGAGTGCTTCCCAGGCCCCTATTAAAGTTGATTTTGCCTTCCTACGCAATTCCTACGCATCCCTTGCACTTCATATATTCAGGAGAGATCCACACAAGATCCATGAGGCTCTGTTGCGCCGCAGGCCCGGAAATTTTGTTAAAATTGTCGTCATAACTGTATAAAATGCAGCAAAAGAAATTCACTCTCAGCAATGAAGATGGCCCGGATAATTACAATGAAAATAAGGTAGCATTATACGAAAGCTCGGAGACATCCAAATTACTTCACAGGTAAAAAGATATGTGCTGCTGAGAGCTGAACAATGTGTACATTGTATGGAGTCCAATATAAAATATCTGTGTACTTCCCATTGGTTCCAATGACACTTGTTGGTCATTCTCTGGTAGAAATAGTTGAATTTGCGACAGGAAAGCATATCATCATGCAAATGGTATAAAACCATAGCCCAGGATGCCTGACAAGATAAATCCATGGAAACACCAAAATTGGCTCCGGAATGAGGAGGGAGGGGTATCTAAGAAAACACACCCTGGGTGGCGCCGCAGGCCATAAAAAAAACTGTGGATCACCTGGAATGGTGGGAGATTAGTAAGGGAAATATACTTTCGCAAAAAAAAAGAAAGGTGGGCTCTGGGATTGAACCCATGCATGCTAAAAACAGAGTATTCAAAAGCGGCACATTAACCACTACACTAGTGCGGATTTGTTACAGTATTGTCAAAAAGCTATTACTACCCGCCCGGGGACTTTTTGAATATTTTTGAATACAAAATTTTAGTTCCACATATGACACCAGAGCCTCAAATGGTCCGTGCGCGGCGACGAGCTCGACTTGGTGTAAGATCCC
Source organism: Mycena olivaceomarginata (assembly GCA_029378375.1). Lineage (NCBI taxonomy): Eukaryota > Fungi > Basidiomycota > Agaricomycetes > Agaricales > Mycenaceae > Mycena > Mycena olivaceomarginata. The sequence goes on along the minus strand of JARKIC010000684.1, from coordinate 89,708 downwards.
AAAACAATGTGGGCTCAATCGACTTGAAATTGAATTCTGCCCCAATTTGGTATAGGAAGTTTTGACACTTTCAGAGCATTTCAGAAGCTCCCAGGTCGATTTTTTCCAAGTCTAGACCTCTGAAATGGCGGGCGATCCAAAACCCCGCTAAAAGTGTTAACGATGATCTCCCTGTTGTGCACTCTTGTCTGATTGTTGGCTTTGTTTGTGTGATTTTGGTAATTCAGGCTTACGTCCCCGTCTCTCACTGAGATCCTTCGTTAACGTCGACTGGTTCACGAGTCTACCGTGCCGTGGAGAATTTTGAGCTTTCTCTGACGGCACGGCTACGGCACGGGTCCACCCGTATACGGCCTCCCGTAACCGCCCGTTTACGGCTTTACGGGTCTGCGGTTTCGACTTAAAGTAAGAACTTTCCGTCCCTACCGCTGTCATGTCCGCGCCACAGTCGGTAGGCTAATTTCTGTTCACTGTAGGATATATTCAATGTTCAATCATTCATTGGACCCAAAATGTGTTCAATCTGTCGTCAATCGTACACATACATTGCACACTGCAGGTGTTACTGAATCAAACACATTTTGTAATGGATGTTGATGAAGGATTGGGCATGTTCAATCGAGGACCCTTCAATTGAACATGAGAAATGTGTTCAATGTGTTCAATTGAGAGAGACTAATAAGGGGATTCTCCTTAAGAGGTAATACCTCCAGCAAGGTAACCGCGACATGTACGGGGCCTCCTTGTTGGCGCAGAAATCGTCACATGCAGGGTAACCGGGAGGGCACCGCGGTGGTCACCATGCTTGAGGTATATTGTAGACTATATTTAAGGTTTGAATGAATCTCGCGAGATATCCACATTTTGAACCCCATGCCATCACAGTTACATAGTATGGAACGCACAAACGACCTAACCCTGGAGTATGAAGGCCCGACGTGGACAAAAATGGTTTTGCGTGGTGTGGACATGTTTTTCAGTGTCAAGCATCGTAGATCTGCGAGCTGCTTTGATCAAGTTCCTAAATTCGGCGAGTTTCTTCGAGGATCTGCGAGTTGCAACACATTTTTTTCCTTCGCACCACCACCAACTTCGATTTTCTGCGAGGATCTATGAAGTGTATGGAAATATATCTTTCTTCACATATCTCGGGCCGGATTTATTTTTTGACACACCACATGTGGCTGACCACTGATGTCCTGCGACTTTTGTCTTTTCGGGATGCTTCATGAGGGCCATAATTCAACGAATTCGAAGTACAGAATATTTAACGGGGTGCCAACAGGACCTTTTTTTGTGCAGTTATATTTGGATGACTTTATTTTATGTTTGCCCCCGCTGTCCCAAGCCATATCTAATTTAGGACGTGAATGCCGGAAGAGCCTCCACGTTGCTCAAAGTTCTCGTCCTTCTTTTTCTTTTCCTTCATCTTCTCTGGTGAAGAAAATTACGTCAGAAGGAGGCAGAATGGCAAAAGGACAAACTGTCAGTGCCTAGCAGCGCCGGGTCAATGTGTGGCACTACCCCGCCTTGAGAGATGACCACGGAGTCGAGAAGCTGCGGGTGGCATGAGCGAGCTGCAATGCTCCCAGTCCACGGAGTTCACTTACTTTATTCAACTCTTCATCATTTCGGATGGCGAGTTGTATGTGACGGGGCATAATACGACGCTTCTTGTTGTCATGTGCCGCGTTGCCGGCGAGCCCGTGCATTTCTGCGGCGAGGTATTCAAGGACAGCGGCAAGGTATACTGGTGGTGATGAAGAGATGGGTCAGATTGGAAGTCGAAGTGCTGGACGACGCACCGGGTGCGCCAGCGCCAACACGCTGGGCGTCGCCACCTTCCAGCTACGTTGCTCCGCCCGTGGGCCGTTGGTATGCTTCGGAATATCTACACTATATTTTGGCAGCAGCCCAATTGCATATCTGCCGTGTTTTGTGCTTCTCCCCCGGAAGGCTCGTGGTCCTTGGACGCTGTCTACTCTCCTGGTCTGATTACAGCTTCAACATATCAAATGCCTCTTTGCTCCTATCGCAATGCCTCGAACGCGGTCCATGATACCGCCTGATTCGTTCAAATGACATGTGGCTTTGTACTTCGGACTCCAAGTGATCACCTCGAAGCACTCTGCATATTCGAGGGACCGTGCGGAGGCCCAATGTTCGACGCGAGGCTGATGTTCACGAATAAATCAGCCACTTCCTTGGGTAATTCGTTTCACTCTCCGAGCCATTACTGCCGGATAGGTGCGTACATTGCTTTTGTGCATTTTACTTTCGGGTGTTCCGTATTCAATGATACCACTCTAAATACAATCGTTTTCACCATTTGTCCGTGATCTTATTTCCGGAGCGACGCGGAGGTGCGTCTTGTCCACTCTCAGAGTTAGGACTGAGTTATCCCGACCGATCCGGTGGCGGTAATTACCTTCTGTGGTGGCATTTTTTGATCAACGGTGCGTGACAGCCAACTATTTTGTAAACAGCAATAATAAGAGCTCGTTCGGCTGCCAGATGCAGAAGCAGATGCAGCCCAAATTATACGGGGGTCGTGAGAAGATGCACTCGCTTACCCCCGTCACATCAAAGAGCGCCAGCGCATCGCACGGAAAAGTCTACGTCGCCCCGACAGTGTGTGGGGATGTGTCGGGACTGCCGTCGGGTTCCGCCGGACCAAACTAAGACCGAGTTCAGCCCGAAAATGCAAACAGTACTGTTATATGGCAAGATAACTACCACATTACGCAAAATAATGTGAATAAAGCATTTTTCGAATGTGTGGAAGTCGTTGAAGACGCGGGAGGCAGCGCCGACAGCCTGGTACACACTCTTTGATGTGACAGGAAGGTAAGCGAGTGCATCTTCCCACGACCCCCTATGAGGAAATTTGGGCTGCATCTGCATCTAGCATCTGGCAGCCGAACGAGCTTAAAAAGTTTAAAAGGAGACAAGATGAGCCTCGCTTCGTGAACCGTGAAATCCAGGCGCCTGTACCCTGAAAGTCAGGGGGGTCTGCGACCACAGTGTCAGTTTGCCACAGAAGACAGTCGCACTGCTTTCCCTTCCTGTTTTGGACCGCATTAATTGTGTGCCTGGAGGCTTCCGCGTCCTCAGCAAGGATCTGGTCTCTGCTCTCCAAGAAAGCAATAGTTCAATTGAGATCCTCCCAGGTAAGAATCCTTGTTGATTCGCCGTTCTGATAGCAGACTGCCGTGTTTCACGTCCAGCATCAGCTGCGTTCTGTCTTCTGGTGTTAACGGTACCAAGCGGAACGCGCTTTTTACATCGAAAACTGAAGCCTGGATCACTTCGTTAGCTGTGTCTCCACGCCGTCTGTAAATGGATACTTGCCTGCGCTCCGGGCGGCGCTCTCGCCAAAATAAGGTAGCACTGCGCCAACGATCCCCAGTCGCACAGGAAATCGTCCTTGTTGATCTGGGGATTAACGGACGGGACTTCTGGGTCGTCATATGGGAAGGAGTGATGGTTGGACATCCTCCACTTCCCGTTTGGGGGGTCCTTTTGTACGCAGCCGACAGGGGAGCACCGGAAAGGACCGATTTTTGTTTCAAGAAATGCTGGGTCGTAGCCTATCGAGATTCGGCCCAAGGCTTGTTCCTTCTCGATGTAGGCCGAAATTACGTTGGGGTGTTCAAGTGCCGACTTTAAGTTATGCGGAATGTACGTCTTTTTCGCTCTGCAAGAAATATCTATGCCGTGACTGAAACCATAGCGTATGCCGTCCGGGACGTCGCCAAACCTCTCCCCCAGCCCCGCCTGCTCAATGCGACGCGCCCACGCGTCCGCCTTGAGCGGGGTGACTATTGGAAAGAATTTAGCGCGCTGTGCATTGTTGCGCAGAATGGCCTGTAGGCGCGCATCCAGCAGCTCCCGACCCCGCGCCGCAGAGGGTGCAGCAGTGCGTGAAGTTACAGGGGCCGGGGCGGCTGTGCCTGGGGTCGGGACATCCGCCTGAGTTGAATGCGAAACAGGGCTTGACGTTCCTCTCGGGCGCTTCCCAGTATTTGCCGCCTTGCGGCTTGACGAGCCAGCTGCCTTGCCCTTTGCAACGACTGTGAATGTGCCCCCATGTCCGATCGGTAGCTTGATGTGGTAAGTGCAACTGTTCTTTCTTGTTCATGTAGGCTGATGCTATAAATTCAAGATGAGCTACACCTCAAAAGCCCTGATATGTGGGCACGATTGCTTATTATTACGCCTCAGTCCTTTTTTTATCGTTTTTTACTTACTTGTCTTTCCCTTGCTTCATATTTTTGTGCGTCTTTATCGAAGGCTCAGATATTTCACTCCTTATAACAATATATATCGTCCAGACTTTACTTAATGATGTTTGAAGCACAAATGAGCAACACTGACATTTTGAACAAAGAAGTTGTTGTTGTAGATTGCTGACATGGTATTCAATAGCGGTTGGGACAGTGTTACATGGTACAGAAATTTAATTCACATTTCGGCCCATTTCTTTGCGAGGGACTTGATTTTAGACCGATTTTTCACCTGGCCGGTATGGCGTGGTCCTTGTGAATGCCGTCGCTGCGAAACGTTATTCTCCAATATCAGCTGCCTCACCTCTCTTTGCAGCTGGCGTCTTTCTTCTTTTCGTTTGCGCAGAATCTCCCTAGCAATACAAGAGGAAGACTCCGCAACGACGGAGCGCATCTCCTCGATTATCTCGCGACGAACCTTATTTCTCCAATTTTTTTCACGGGCAAGTTCGTTGATTGGCAGCTTGCGCATCCCAAGGGGATACCTCGCCTTCGCATCTCAAGATGCTTTGAGGGCCAGTATTGAAGCAGAGCTATCCCAACTATCAACTGCTATTCCCGGCTATAGATCTAAGCGGCGTGATATTTCCCACAGAGTTTTTCCTGATGGTGATTCTGCGCCGCAACTTTGTTTTGAGGGCGCAGTTGTATGCAACCAGCAACACCGTAAGATTCACACCTGCAACGAGGGAAGAGGTGGGCTCGGGGGGATCACTTCTACAATCTGTTTGCCTACCGTTCAGACGACGCAAGGCCCCTTGGTGGCGAGAAAGTTGGGGTGGGCCGGGGGTAAAACAACAGGAGCGGGGATAAAGGCAGGAGGAATGTTCAATGGCGACAGGTGCAGCAGGGACGGGGGATACAGCATGCCTTGCGATGGGTTGCGGGAGTAGGTTTAGAGGTTCTCCATCTCGGTCGCAGCTTGCGTTGAGGGCTCGCGCGGCATTCACCGTGGCGGGTTTATCGGGTGCCCGCCGCAGCGGCCACAACCTGGAAATGTATCTTCTATTGATAGGTCAGAGTTTATTGGAACCTACTGTCCAGCGGCACATCGCCTCAGGTATGAGCAACTAAGTGAGAAATCAGGTTGAGGGCATTGTCACCAACGACAGCAGCGGGCTGCTGGACGTCGGGTCTTTGCTTGGGTCATCGTTTGGTTCTTGATGCGACCCTGTGCTAGTGATGTGCCGGGTCGGACTCTGAGCCCGAGTCCGACCCAAGCCCGGGGCTTCTGAGCCCGACCCGGGCCCGACCCGAGGTAGGGCCCAAAAAGGGCTCAGGGTCGGGCTCAGAACTTTTCAGGGCTCTCTACCCGGGTCGCTCTGTATGTCCCAACCAACATGATCCTACACCAAAATTTCTCCGAGCAAGTCGGTAATTTCTATGTCTGCCATACCTAGAGTGAAAGTGTATATTCTCCCTAGGATGAGAGGAATATGATGAATGTTGTAAGGCCATGTCAACTAATTTGAAGACACCCCACAGCCAAAGACAGTCACTGGGATTACGACACCAATGTAGATATTGATAGGGTTGGTTTTGTTCTTTGAACTCACCAGGTGGGAAACACAGCCCACAACCAACGGCATCGATATCAGGCGTTCATTTAGACCTTGCCCGGTCCTTCGGTAATTTCCGGGCTGAAATATGTGGAATTCTGACTCTATGACATGTTTCAGAATGTATGCAAGTCTTCCCTCACAGAAAATCAGGTTGGTTGCACAAGTTCTGACAGCGTTAGAGCACATTCAACCGCAAAATCACCTGAAAACCTACATCTCCCAATATGAAATATTTTGGGCCAATATTTTTCTATCAGTAATTTTGCATGAATTAGGCTAGCAAATTTAGCTAGCTTTCATACAAATCGGGGAAGAATCGAGCAAGTTATGAACAATTGTTTGAAAACATCCCAAATGGGAAAAACTTCTGTCCCACTGATAATGGCTGTAGCCTTTTGCAGTAACTGGCAGGCTAATTCATGCGCAATTAGTGATAGAAAGAAACTGGTAAAAATTCCTTCCAGTCGCCAGGCTCATAATGCATAGCATTTCAGGATGATTTATGCATTATTAGGAGCAAAAATGTACTGTTTTCCTTGTGATTTCATGCATATCTTTGGTCCAAAAACTGTGCTAAGTGGTCAGGCGGTTCCAGATTAATCAATCTAACGCTTCCGATGCATACTCTGCCCCAAACCATTCCCCCTTCTCCCATATTCCCTGTTTGGGTCCATTATGTAATGATCGCTGACTTGGCTCGGAGTGTATTATCCAGGAGCGTCGTCAGAAAGGCCATGATCTTCCTGATCCCAATGCTCCAGACTCTAACTCGCCATCTGGCAAAAAGCTCAAGCTCGGTGCGGCACGAACTTCAAATGCCGTCATTCTATTTCCACGCAGTGTTGCCTCAAGAAAATAATCTATTCGGAGCCCGACTTTCAAGGCCAGAAATCCATGCTGGAAGAGCACTGTGAAAAGTGTGGGTATGAAGTCATTTTCTTCCCAAAATACCACCACGAGCTCAATTACATTGAGCAATGTTGGGGTTATGCGAAGCGCATCTATCGCATGTTTCCGGCATCGTCGACGGAAGAAGATTTGGAAAAGAATATGCTTGCTGCCCTTGATTCGGTTCCTCTTGAATCGATGCGCCGCTTTGCGACTCGGTCTTCGAGATTTGCTGATGCGTACTTTCACGGTTTGAATGGTGCAGATGCAGAGTAAACAAAAGACGGAACATGGGACACAAGCTAGTGAGGTTTAAACCTCAGGCGATTGCAAAAGGCACTTGAGTAATCTCAAAAACGAGCTATGGTGCGGGTCACCTAGCTGCCGCAATCAAAATTTAGTGGCCAATTGGCTCGAGTTTTTTTTTTTTTTTTTTTGATTTAAGTGTACCTTGGAAGGGATTTGAGCGCTACTTCTGATTGTACCATAGACCCTCACCGAGTTTCGCATGCGCAGAATTCAGCCCAAAGGGAGAATTTGCTCCGTGCTGACGCGTACCATGTGACTTTTCTGTACTCCAGGAGCATTTGTGGCCCACCGGTAAATTTGTCAAGGAGTGCAAAAAAGGCATCCATGCTGCCCCCCGAGACTGCTGTGCTGTGCGAGTCCTTGAAATGCAGGCAGATTTTCTGGAGCAGCGGTCAATGATTACTGAAACAATCGAAGACGCAGGGCATCCGGTGATATTCTGCCCCAAATACCACTGCGAGCTGAACTTCATCGAGTTCTTTTGGGGGGCGTCAAGAAGTACTCGTTATGGAAAAAAGTGATGGACGCTGGGTTTTGGGCCCATATCTCCATGATGGAGCATTGTTTTGACACAAAACCAAATATAGAGCGGATGTACGGACTGGTGGAACATTTCTACCATATTGATGGGATCAATTTCTACTGATTTCCCATTAATAACCCCTCAAATCGCAAAATGGTATTTTCCAACTGACTCCAGGAATTTTTTATGGAAAATGTGAAAAGGCCAGATTGTAGTGTTCGTTGATGCAAATGAATCCACAAGTTAAACCATCTTGAAATCTGCATCTGTTCATGAGCTATGAAGCCTAGCCGTTTTTCACTTTGGCCTTGTTTTGATGGGAAATCAATGTTTTTTGATAGCATCAATATGCTACAAGTCTTCCACCAGCCTAGTAGATCTCCCTCATATCCAGTTCAACCACCAAAACACCCTTCCATCACAAATACACGTCCTCAAAATCCAGCCTCCATCACTTTTTTCCATAACGAGTATCTTCGTGATCATTGTGATTATACTTTTGAAGGCCTCAAAGCGAACATGCCGGCTGCACTCGTCCCACGCACAAGAAGTGGGAGCACCGCATGATTCGGTGGATGGATGCCATACCGTAGCAACTTGGGTCCCAAAGAGGCTCAGCGGTTAGTTCGGGCATTCAGCTCTACTACATAAAAATCTCACCGTCGTGTTTCTGAGACTCTTGGACGGCATTTCGACCAGTAGAACTCTGTAGCTTGTCTGTAGCATCATTTTGCGCCTACTTACAGCTCTAACGGTGCTTTTTTGAATATAATACACACATGTGGCCAAATTCCTGGACACTTTTATTTTTGCTCCCTCAGTTTTGAAGTAAATGAAAATCCGTCTTACAGTTCTTCTTCTCTCTTGAAACTGAGCACATTTGTAAGAGGGATAAGAAATTGGGTAAATTTTGAGGTCGCAAAATTTCAGACACCAAGGTGCGGTAGCTAGGTGACCCGCACCATAGCAGGTGGGAAACCTACCGCTTCCACGCAACTCTCGTCGTCCGCCATTTCGGCATCTTGGTTGATCTCCATACAAAGCTGAGTTAACTCCTTTTCCAAGGAAGTGACGCAAGCTGTAACCGCATACATACAACTGGCGATGGAGAAATCTTTCGCGCAGCTTGGCGGATTCGGAGTCGTGACCATCAAGGTCTGTAGCAACTAGTATCGCCTCGGTCTGGTCTAGGATGCCCAGACTAACGTCGGTAGTAAGAGAGTCTAGAACGAGGTTGAGCACCCTAGGACTGGAAATTGAAGAGCAAAACGCACTAGGAATGGCAAAATCCTTCTCAGCGTCCATGCTATGTGGTAGGACTGTTCAACTGCACAAGGGAGAGCTGGAATTTCCTGTCGAATTGCACTCGAGAATGAAAGCCCGGGAGACACCTGTGCATCTCCATCCATTTTGCGTGATAGAATATGCTAGTATACCCAAATGTGTCGGGCGACTCCAGCACTCCTCCAAGGTTGTATTTCGTGCAAGATTTTAAGAATTCACTGGACCGTGGGAATTTGTATCCGAAACCAAAAGGTAGAGTCTGGAGTACTTGTCCTCTCAGAATGAGCTCATAACCATCCAATTTGGTTCAGGATTGACCGAGTGCTGACCTATTCAAGCTAGTGTTCAAAACATGGGGGGGTGAACTTTGAAGCACCCGAATCTGGCAACTTGCTTGTCATGTATGGTATGGGTGGAAAGCCCTGCTTAACCGCTCTCTAATGCACATAGAATCATGTAAATCGAGGTAGAATTGACTGAGAAATGAGTAAAAGAATGCGGAGCTTTCAAGTTGCTCTCTCTTATTCTATTTTTAGGAAGTGTCACAGTCTCCTACCCAGCCTCGTGTTCCGGGGTTGGGAGTCAGTAACTGTACGACTGAGTGAATAATCAGCTGAAATATCCTGCCGTAAAAAATGATCACATTACATCTGTCAAAATTAAAACATCCGAACTTCAAGGCCCAACCCCTCCACAGGTTCCGTCCTGGGCCGCGGACTGCGCGGACGTCTTCAACAGGAAAGGCGGACGTGGGACCACACCATCGAACTTGTCCCAGATGCGAAGCCGGCCAACTGCAAGGTCTATCCGATCCCTCCGCTCGAACAAAAGGAGCTCGATGCCTTCATCGCGGAGGGATTGAGCACCGGCCGCATCTGTCCATCCAAGTCTCCGATGGCGTCACTGGTCTTCTTCGTTAAGAAGAAGCACAGTGCCCTCTGGTTCGTCCAGGACTACTGGGCGCTTAACGCGATGACCGTGAAGAATTGGTACCCACTCCCTTTGATCAACAATCTCATTAACCGTTTGAAGGGAGCCCAGTTCTTCACGAAACTCGACATCCAGTGGGGTTTCAACAACGTCCGGATCCGGGAAGGCGATGAATGCACCGGTGCTGATTACACCAAAAATACACTCTACCACATCTCGTGCAGAGGCGTGGCGGAGGTTGTACAACTCCTTATAATTATGGGGCCTATAGAGTATCAGTCTATGTTCTAATGAGAGCTAAAGTGAACCAGTTCCGTTGAGCTGCTCGTGCCCATTCTGCGAGGTGATACCGAGTGTTGCGGAATGGGATAAGAAGAGCATCACAGATACCAAATCCTGCATCTGCGAGATAGCATTTGCCAGGCGGGATGGAAAAGCCAGCGAGGCGAGCATGAGCATACATAGATGCATCAGCGGCACACCCGTCCTATCCACTAACAAAGAATAAGAACCGCATATCGAAGGAGACAGCGGCAAGGTAGTTTTGTGTCACGCCGCCCTTCCGATCTCGTGCGGTGTGAAGCTGAGCTGCACTAGGGCCCGGAATGCGAGGGTGAGGAATAAGTATATTTGCAGTGTTGGGTGGAGGTATGAAGGCATATCACGACCATATCCTCGTCCTCGTTGTCTTCATCGTCCTCTTCCTCCTCCTCCTCCTCTCCACTGTTGACCAGAGTGCGATCCACGTCCATATTCGCGTCGGGGTCCAGTACCATTTCATCGTCCGACTCCAGTTCATCTTGAGCAGCAATGTGAGCGATGGAAATTTTGCGTGAAGCTGCACAAGGCCTTGAAGCTCTTAAGATCTTCATTCTGGAGGGACACGGTGCTGTGAGGACCGTATTCATTCCGGGCCTTCGGTCTAGGCCGTTGGGCATTTAGGCACGTCTCAATACTTCCCATTAAGCAGCATAGACCTTAATTTGGCCCATCACGGCTTTTTCTGAGTTGAAGAATACTTGTTCATCTCACGGCCCCAATTTTCAGGGTTTCCCATCTGTCGGAAGCAAGTGTTCTGACCATTTCTATACCCCATATCTACATCAAAACTATTTGAAATAGTGAATATAGTTGGGAAAGACACAAATAAGTGATTAAAACGTGAATATATTTCTTCATCCTTCTTACTGGTCTAAATGCCTGTGTGCTCGTAAACGATCCCAGCGAGCATGAGCATGCTTAGCACCTCCCCGCATGGAAAGCCCCGCACGTTTGCTCGTCAGCGAATACTCATATACATCTGCCTTCCATCTGGGTGTACATGGGCCAGAATACGAAAAACAGTGCACCATCTGTGATTATAGAAACAGGAGTTCTTGCAGAATCTTCGAGTCTGGGGAGACCGAGAAGACTAGGCAGCGAGGGAGCGCAGACTGCGGAGAGTCTTGTTTCAGCATGCATCAGTTCGGAATGCAATTGGGAAGAGACCTCAGCCGAGAGCAGGAGGGATAAGGGAGCACTAGACATATTAAGGTTTGAATGGATCCCATGAGATATTCGCATTTTGAACCCTATGCCCCGGAATGCCATTTTGAATCACATGCTTCGTAATGGCATTTTGAACACTATTGAATGGTTTAATTCGCATTTTTAACTACATGCCCTGCAATCGTATTTTGAATCACATGCTTCGTAATGGCATTTTGAACACTATTGAATGGTTTAATTCGCATTTTGAACCACATGGCCCGAAATGGCATTTTGAATCACATGCTTCCTAATGGCATTTTGAACATTATTGAATGGTTTAATTCGCATTTTGAACCACATGCCCCGGAATGCCATTTTGAATCATATGCTTCGTAATGCTATTTTGAACCCTGTGTCTCACTATTGAATGGTTTAATTCAGAGCTGAGAGCAGGAGGGATAAGGGAGCACTTGACATATTTAAGGTTTGAATGGATCCAGCGAGATATTTGCATTTTGAACCCTATGCCCCAGAATGGCATTTTGAATCACATGCTTCATAATGGCATTTGAACACTATTGAATGGTTTAATTCGCATTTTGAACCACATGCCCCGAAATGGCATTTTGAATCACATGCTTCGTAATGGCATTTTGAACACTATTGAATAGTTTAATTCGCATTTTGAACCACATGGCCCGAAATGGTGTTTTGAATCACATGCTTCATAATGGCATTTTGAACACTATTGAATTGTTTAATTTGCATTTGTTTTTGAGATAAATACTTAACTACAGAGTGGTACAACTATTTAGAAGACAGCGCTTAGGACTGTGGGCAGGGAAGCGGCTATATTAGAGAGTTTGTGATGCAGCCATTCGAGCCATCTGATGGCTGTTTGGCGTTGCGCAAATTGGTGGCTAATGGCTCGAATGGCTTTGACACTTCCCCATGTTTTTAGAGTGATTTAGTTGCCTTCTGCTCGTTCAGCTCATGTCAGGGGTGTTGAGTCCCACTTACAAATATAACGGCCAGATCGCAGACCCAAAATAACTAATGTTGTTGAATTTGGAGGTCTCATGCAATTTACGCCAATTTCTTAAGCTCCACGCATGATAACATTCTCATTGGCACTCTTTCTAGCAGAACACAGGATACACTGACTGTTTTTTCTTAGCCATTCGAGCCATTCGAGCCATCAGTTTGCGCAATGCTAAACAGCCATCAGACACCTCGAATGGCTGCATCGCAAACAGATCAAGTCAATGCTGTTTTGATCGACCCGTCAATGACTTTTGTTGTCGTTGGTCGATGACGTCAAAAACTCCTAAAGTTTTGACAAATCATCTTTTTCAAAAAACATTGGTTGGGAAGTGGTCAATTGACCCGTGACCCCGTCACTGACCTAGGCAGTTCTCAATTTAAACCCTCGAGAATATTTTGGTTTGTTGTCGCTCAGATGTGGAATGGGTAGAGATTTTTCTACGGAATACGGTTCGTAGGCATGGAATGAGTACTCTGGGGGACTCAGAAAAAATTTGGCCCCCGGCGAACCGAGTTGTGTAATATTTCGGCATTTGGGCAGTTCTCAATTTAAACCCTCCGGAATATTTTGGTTCGTCCTCGTTCAGAAGCGGAATGGGTACCCTTTTTGTGCTGGAATAAGGTGCTCTGGCATGGAATGACTTTTCTCAGGGACCCACCGAGAAATTTAACCCCCCATAAATGCCACAAATCTTTGCAGGTTCTGGAATCATGCATGCATATCTAGCGCAGCATCTCGTCGATTTACAGGACATTTGACCCAGAAAAAACTGAGTAAGAGGGACGGTTCCAAACGGGTGACTACCTCCATCCAGGCTTCCCAAGTGCCTGTTGCAGGCTCGTCGTGCATGCACCTGCTTGTGATAAGCAACTGGAGGAGGAGCAGACTGGGAGTGGGACATTCTTCTGGGTAATGTCCTCATCACTCCGCAGCAGGTTTGGCAGGGAACACTCCGACTCCGCCATCCTCGTTTCCAGAGTCCGCGCCACTTTCGTGACTTCGTCAGGTCGCTGATGTAAAACTGAGGATGTTCGTCACATTGATATATCTCAGAGAAAACTCGTCACCTCAGACATTTTTGACGAAACCTTGTCACTTGAGCATGAAGGCATGTGGCAGAAGGTCTTTACCTTGTGCGGAAGACTTGTATTTCACCTCTGCAATGCTAAGTCTCCCCACAAACCCGTGGCATTTGAAAACCCGGAAGAAAATTATCTCGTGCTAATTGGCTGGGTACTAATATTTGCTTTGCGCTCAGATGCGCGCCGCACTTACCAACGCGGGCGATAGGTGCTATGCCCCGACACCAGGGACCGCCGCACCTGCAACCGCGGTTTCTGCCTGCTCTCCCGCCCCAGTCCTTCACCGCGATACCCACTGTTCCTTTCCATTGCCACAGTGTCTGGATGACTTGAAACGAATTGGGACGGTGACATTTCTGACGCGCCTGCTGTCTGGATGGCGGTGTTCTACACCGAAAATCTTGCAACGGAGCTAGGGATCTCGAACGGGAGTCCTGGAACACTTATAGTCGAGCCAAAGAAAATAGGCTAATGGTTTAATTTAAATAGCAAAAGGTAATAGTGGGAGTAACAACCACCTTATGTCCACCCACTGGTTTAGTAGTCACAATTTCGTTGACCCAACCCAGAATATTGGCTGTTCCCTACCTATCGCATGAAAATTCTGATTACGGGCTCAAAAAGCGTCTTTTTTTCGAGCTGATTCTGTATGAGCTTAGAAATGTCCTAGATTCAATCCATCACACGGGAATGAACTTGCCGTGTTTGATTGTCCATGACTGAACACAGCGCTAGAGGGAACCACATATCCAGATCCACGGACTCGTCGGCTGACTCGGGTTCCGGTGATGAGGTGCTAACATGAATTAACAATGGAAAGCACAGAAGAAATAGTGCGCATACGGTCCACTCTTCAGGGATTTCCAATCTTAGCTGCCACGAGGTCTTTAAGCGTTCGAGATAGGCAAGAATTTCGCTGTGCTTGGCGTCCCTGGGATGAAGCTCGCCAAAGTCCCATTCGGACGGGAGTACAGATTCAACGCGTACGTGCGCCGCGTCAAGACAGTCCGGGAGGGCCACTCCGTACTCTGGGTCCTCGGCAGGCATGGTTTGGCTGACCAGATTTTGTTTTCCCATCAATAACCTCCTCGACCAGCTCGTAGATGAGTCCGTGGAAGCAAACGACCTCCGCAGCCGCGTAAGTGTAAGCTCCAAATCGGTTGTTGGACACATCCGGAAATTTCCCAGGCTCGTCAAGGCCGTACAACTCGAGCTTGCGCTCTTTCATGAAAAGGACCCACTTATCCTGATAGCCTCGCTTTCCATCCTGGTGACGAAGGAGTGAGCCTATCAGTTGGAGTAACTTGATTGCTCCTCGAGTGCTCGCCTCGGCTGCGGCCTGAGCCGCGGCAGTACCCGATTCAGCACTCTGTGCGGCGATGGTGAGGATTTTATCGTTGGCTTTGTTGGCGAGAAGGATAGGGACGGGAATAGATGAATCTAGATCGTAGACTGCTTGGATGAACGTGTAACCTTTCCGCACAACATTCAAATCTTTATGTGAGCAGCAGCCGCCAAAGAGATGGAGAAGCAGATCCTCTTGATCGCTGGAGGGAAGAGCTTCGAACTGTTCCTTGCCGATTTTGCGCAGGATAGCGAGGGAGGTAAGCTGAGCACGTCGGTCAGGCGATCTGTGGTTGTTGACCTTTTAATTTTGGGCTAAAAGTGAGGCAAGTAAGATCTGCTTACAGTGATTCCAGTTCCGACTCGGGAATCCTTCCAGCAGTGGCGATATCTGTGTCAGTGACTTCGGGAATGGTCTGAAGAATTTGAGAGAGCGGTACCGAGCCGTCTTCCAATGCGGTGCGCCCGAGGTCGCGCAGAACAACAGTTTCCTTGTAAGAATCTGAAATATGGAACTCCTTCTTGCCGTCGGCGGCGTGGTCCTTCATTTCGCCGTCCTTCTTTCGATAGTAATCATCCACCTCCATTGTACGCTGATCTTCAAGTGCCAGAGGACTTCGGGAATACACGTCAGCGATGCGTGCGGCAGCCTCCATCGAACCCTCGAATTGTCGCTCCGCAGTATGATCCAGTGCAGGTGCAACATCGATGACCCGAGTCTGGGGTGTCCAAGTGGATCTATCGGCATCGTCAACACCAGACGCATACGATGGAGCATGGAGAGTGATGTGTCGTGCCTCAAAGTTCATGCCACGATGTGTTGTTCCATCAGAACTCTCTATGAATCCTGCGAAAAAAATAGAACAATTAAATAAGCTTTGAAATGCAAATGAAACGAACCCCGTCCATCCATGATCTCGCGCGCCAACTGTATCTCACCATATTTGCCTCCCTCATCCCGCACGCGCGCAACTGTGCGTCGGGTCATGAAGGTACCAATTATTGCTATACCGAAAACTTCTGCGCAAGTCTGGACTGCGAGGCGAACTTTTCCTTCTGCACAGCTGCAAGAGAGTAGTTTCCGAGCCAGGTCTGGCAGAAGGCTGTTGGTTTGGGCTGTGGTGGACTGAATGGGCGGTGCAACCGCAAGAGCTGCAGCAGGTTGTGCAACTGGGGCAGATGGGGGAGCTGCTGCCATAGCAAGACCAGATAGTGGACTGATCTGGCTGGTATCACCTTCCTGATGATGAGTGCAGAATGCCTGGTGGGATCAACTTCAGTTGAAACACAATGAGTTGACCGAACCTATCACCCTGCAGCTAGCGGTGCGAGGTTCTCGATCCAAGATCAACCACTCCACCGTGGTTACCTGCCGTTATCAAGACATTGACGACGAACACACCTTTTATATTGCCAACTTGAGCAGCTATGATATGATCTTGGGCACCTCTTGGTTGTTTCAGCACCAGGTGAGCATTGGTTTTCTCGTGTTTGCATTGGGAGCGCTAAACCTTTGCCTCTAGAAGGAGTTGTCACTGCCAAAATATTTGCCTTGTAGCATCTGATACTCCATTACCCCCTCTATGGGCAATTAATCATTCTATTCCTCTCATTGACAAAGATAAGATCTTACCTTGGCGCCCTTCTCATTGCCCCAAAGCTTTGAGGCCCCAGTGGGACGAGAAGTGGAGGGCGTACATTAAGGCGGGTCGTTGGCGGATAACCAACTCTGGCAACACCGCACCCATGTTGCTCATTCCCAAGGTCAAGACCAACCCTCCAAAATTACGAGTGGTTGTGGATCTGCGTGCTCGCAATGCGAGCACGCGCAAGATGACTTCACCTCTTCCTGACATTGAGAGGATCCTTCGCCGAGTTGCTCGGTGTAAATTTCGCTCCCTGATAGATGGTCAGGATGCCTATGAACAAATCCGAGTCATACTGGAACATGTTGAACGAATGGCTGTTAGCACGCCGGATGGAAATATGGTTAGCCTTGTGCTTCAACAGGGAGACTGCAATGTGCCTGTGACGTACCAGTCTCTCATGAACCATATGTTCTCCCTCAGCATAAGCGCGTTGTGAAAGATGGATGTCTCCAGTGTTAGAGTCGCGCTCAATCTTGATACCCAACAGCCACTCTGTGGGACCAAGATCCTTGACTCTGAATGAAGAGCCAAGTTGAGCAATGACCCGGTCAATATCGGCATCATCCTTAGCACAGATCATGCCATCATCGACGTAAATAGGGAGGATGATGCGCACAGGTCCATCAGAATAGATGTAGCATGAGCGATCAGACTGGAGACACTGAAAACCCATTTCACATAGCTTTGCACTCAGCTTCTTGTTCCATTGACGGCCAGCCTGCTTGAGTCCATAAAGAGACTTGCACAGTTTAGGAAGCTGGCCATGCTCCCCTTGAGGGAATCCTTCAGGCTGAGTCATATAGACATCCTCCTCCAGATCACCATTAAGGTAAGCAGATGAGAAATCAATGGAACGAAGTTTGAGATCATACTGAGCAGCCAGAGCAAGAATGATGCGGAGTGTCGCAGGTTTAAAGGTAGGAGAAGATCTCGTTGTAGTCAATGCCATGGTGCTGTCCACGGCCATCAGCAACGAGACGCGCTTTATAGCGCTCAATTGACCCATCAGACTTGTGCTTTATGACAAAGACCCATTGAGAACGAATGGGCTTTACATTGGGTGGTGCATCAACAGCATCCCAAGTGCAGTTCTCGAGAAGGGAGCTGATCTCGGAGACTGCTGCTTCTTCCCAAAGGTGTCCATCTTTTCGCCGCAATGCTTCATGATATGTTCGCGGGTTGCCAGAAACGTACAGCAGACAGAGCCAACTGCACATGGGCAAAGTTAACCGCTTGAAGCAATGCACTGGTTGGATCGCCTTCATGTGCAACAATAAGTGCACTCCCTGGCTGGAGAAGCAACTCATCATCACCGTCCTCAGATTCTGGAGGAACAGGACCAGGTGCTGGCTGATGCAGCTTCCACCATTCTGGAGCAGGCTTGTGCTGTGTTGTCTGGCCATGATGGCGACGACGTGCAGCAACACCAATGGGGGAAGGGGTGCTCAATGAACACCAGAATTGTCCTCGTCATCTCCCCCGTCATCGCGCACCACTGGTGATTTAGCAGCAGGAAGATCAACAAAGGCAGATGCAGGTCCTCTGGGACAGCGCCTGAGAAGATCAGGCTTGTTCCCAGGGAAGTAGCGCTCGTCAAAGATGGCACGCTCCGATGTGACCATTTGCCGAGTCACAGGGTTGTAAAACAACCAGCCCTTATATTCTGTAGGATAACCCACAAAAATGCACTTCTGGAAATGGCACCCAGAAGCGCCCCTTTTGTCTTTTTGCACATACACATAGGCAAGGCAGCACATCAGGTCAGGCAAAGCGATTACCCGAGTCATTGGTAAAATGCAAGCAAACTCTAATTCGATCGATCGGTATCAGTATGTAATGGGGTGTGGTGATTACCGGATCTTTTCGTATCGGCTTCTAAGCACTTACATTTTCTGGATTGTATAGGAATTCTAATTTCTGCACAGCATTTGTGGACAATATTTGTTGCTTGTGGGTCTCCAGCTCAGCCGGCATAGGTAAAACCGCAGTTCACCATACTTGTGGGTCCAGCCACGGCCCGAACTGACCTTGGACATACATGCGTGTACATACGTATTTGTGTGGAGTCTCCAGGGTATATATACGAGCGATCGAATCGTAATACCTGACATCCCTCGAGTATATACAAAATCCGACACAGCGACACACCTGTCAAAAATCAGTAAATCCGACACACCCAGGAAAACCTGCATGCAGGTAAGGAAATCCGACACATTCAGCCACAAGCGACACGGTCTTCAGGAAATCCCACACGGTCTTCAGGAAATCCGACACGATTCCAGGAAACCCGACACACCGCTCGGCTATCGTGGCTTGGCAGTGGATGCCGTTACTACTGATCTGTCCTCTTTCTAAAATCCTGTGAATATTCCCAGATGTTCTGACCATCTGTGTGCATCCTACGAATAATCCCTAGAATACTGCAATGGCGCCAGGAGAAGATATGGATTATTTTCTGGTCAAGAAAATGAAAGTCTCCAAAAGGGCCGTAAATATGGTCCTCCAAAATTTGAGCGCAGTTGGCAAAGGGTATCTAGTTGAATTTCAGCCCGAAAACGAGTTCGCGATCACAATCAGTTCGCGATCAAATCTGTATCCACTGCTTACCGCATCGTATGTTGGCATTTGGCGGAATGAACATGCATGGGATTGGTTTAAGATATTATCGACACGTCCTGGTCCCCTCACGACGCGTCGGTGGTGTTACATTGACGAATAATCGCCACAAATGATACCTTAATACATCAATCAAAGACGGCAGCTCCTCCTGCCATATGATGCCACTTAGAACATGTAAAGAGCTTGGGTTCATGCTGAGCTACTGATACTAATGGAGAATGAATCAGAGTCTCCATGATAACATTGGCCGACATATAATGATAATACCATGGTCATTGAATTTTCATTCCAGAAATACAACACGATGCCTTCATAGCCAACAAAATGTACCTTTTTCGCTCGAACTTGGAGGTCACCCGCATTCTTGATTTTCACCCAGACCGGCGTACCCCATTCCAGTAGTTTGGAAAGGTTTGGCTTCTTTTTCGTTGCCTTTTCCAGTGGGGTTATAAAATTCGGCAGCGCGGCGGTTGGGGATCGATTGCGGAGCCAAGTGGAATGAAGCCATGCCTCCGCCCACAGATACTTCGGCAACCCAGATTGGATTATCATCGCGCAGACCTGCTCCATGTGGGTTCGCTGCGCGTGTTCGGCGATGCCGTTCTCGCTGGGTGTGTCGTGGACGGTGAGCATGTGGAACGTTCCGGCATTTTCGAGGTATTTTTCGAATTCCTTCGAGGTGAACTCTCCCCCATTATCAGTTCCCAGGATCCTGACTATTGCTTTGCGCTGCACTTTGACCCACTGCACGATAATGATGCCATTAGACTTTGCGCTACTAGCCACATAAATATTTCGAACACAAACCGCATCAAGGAAACCATTTCCTGTGGTCGCATTGCTTTCTAGGGGTGGATTACCCGAAGTCCAAACAGACGCGGTTTTATTGATGCTGGGTACGGCTTCCAGGAGCTTGTGTGCCTGTGCATCCACGACTGCTGTCTGGTTGACGAGCGTCTGAGAGCAGCGGAGGACCTGGATCGTGGAGATGGAGGTGCTCATCGGCGGATCGAGGGTCATCGCGGGACCACGGGTGCCGCTGGAATCGAGGATCGGGATCGTGCTGTAGAGCAGGAGATTGGAAAATTGGTGGTAGCCGTTGAATAGGTTGGCAATTATTCCCGGTTCTATACATGTCCATGCAAATATCTGAGATCAGTATACACGTTTCGTGAATCATGGGCAGGAATAAGAAATCTCACGGGTAGATGGAATCAAGAATCCGCCCACGGTGGATTCGACCTCGACCTGATACACATTTTTCAGGTCTTGACGTTGGAAGGTGATATTCACGTCCGATTCCGAAACGTAGCCGCAGCTGATGTTGAACCCCTTTGCGTTGACCGTGACATTACCCGTTCCGGCGTTGATGTCGAGCACGTCGTACAAGGTGCCGCCCGACAATCCCAGGCTGGTGGAGCCCCCCATAATGGACGGGATGAAGTACAGCGATGACGTTGCGTAGTTGGTTACTCTGTGCGGCAGAGAAATCAGTTACTTAAGTATCCCAGTCGGCCGACTCAATCCGAAGTTCGAATCGATTTAATGTACTCACACAAGGCTCGCGGGGTTGGACAAGTTGTACCCCGCAGAGGCGTTGAACGCTGGGAGACTTTGCGTTTGAACGGGGACAGAAAGTGGTGCGGTGAAGGCCTCGAGCGAGAACAGCGCCAGGGTTGTGATGTGGAACGCCAAGATACTTGCGAGATACAGGAAGACGGAGAGGACCCCGGCGACCGAGGCAGGCGCCGCCTTCTGGTTCCAAATCTGCGCAACGGCGGAGCCGATGCCGGACCATGCAGCAGCGTTGTCGTGGGTTGCCGTCAGCGTTTGGTATCGCTGTAAGCCCCGTCTCATGGATAGGGTTTGCGTAACGAAGACGAGGAGCGCCGAATAAATCTGTTGAAAGGAAGGTCAGAAAGCACGATAGAACTCTGAAGAGAACGGGGCGATTACGGTGCCGAACGTAGTCATTATTGCAGTGATCAACAGCGACACGATCTTCTGGTGCTCCAGCGCGAAAACGAGCGGGTGCTCCACTTGTGTGGACCAGACTCCGACGAGCACGAGGTGGATCGCAACCAGAGTCAGGTGCATGATGACGCAGAGGATGCGGAGGGCCTTGGTAGTTTGGAGAGATGATTCTGGAACATATGCATATGAAGTCAGGACTCTTCCGGATTATTCAAGAGTCAAAGAAGGCGTCCACACCTGTGCGCGGCCCGCGAGAAGCTCTCCCAACGCCGTCCAAGGTCGTGTTATCGTCGTCTGACGCAGAAGCCGCGAGGTCGTACGGATCGAAGGGGTGCTCGGTTGCGCGGACAGGATGAAATTTGGAGTGATTGATGTCAGACGCGAGCTCGTAAGGATCGAAGGGGTTCTCCCACTCGGTGGCTCGGACAGCCTGAAATTTCGAACGATGCATGACAGATAGCGGGCGGGCAGGGAGAAATCCTGACACTGGAGAAACCAAGCGAATGTTGCAACGAGTTCTGTGGGCGCAGACTGATAATGGTCGTGATG
The DNA here is from genome assembly GCA_029378375.1 of Mycena olivaceomarginata. Lineage (NCBI taxonomy): Eukaryota > Fungi > Basidiomycota > Agaricomycetes > Agaricales > Mycenaceae > Mycena > Mycena olivaceomarginata. Next base: position 68,194 of record JARKIC010000684.1, on the reverse strand, counting down.
GTCGCTAGCTTCCATAATACATGAGGAGAACACGGTTGCAACTTGATGGGCAGCGATGGGAAATTGATGGGCTGATGAATCAGCGGACAGCCACCGGATTTCGCGCCGCTGCTTGCACCTTCGACTTTAAGCCGCATTCCCTGGCGCTGAATTCAATCCTGAAATTCGCCATTATTATTATGAATGTACTCTATAGCAGTAAGTCGGCCAGAATTATTCTCCCTACTTATAAGATTCCGTCTGTCTGAAGCTTTTTAAGGTCCGCCCCGGCCCGTGTTAATCCCAGTGTATTTTCAGCGTAACCGGCACTCAACATGTATGTTTCCGTCGCTCGGCCTCTCCATTTCCGTCACTCGGTGAGGGAAAGTGAAAGTGGTGCTGTCGGCCGGAAGGGTCCGGCGATGACGTTTTGTTTACATTGTTTACATTAATCACAGTGAATTGAACAACTATTAGCCCAAGCAGAAAGGACACCATGGTGTGCTGTCTGACAGTCTGATTGATGAATAGAGCTGTTCCATTAGATGAACAAGAAAGCCTATAATAAAATCTATTCGGATGGACAGAGTACAGTTTCCCTTCATCTGAACCTTTTTTCGAGATTTTTGAAGGTAGAGGAGTGATTATTATCCGTTAAACTATAGTTTTATGAACTTGAATGGCCTGAAACAGCCGCCTACAAGTATCTCAATTTTGTGCGGCCCAGAACTCCTGCGACAAACAAGGTTCGAATCAAGTCTTCAGCGCTTCAACTGTTACTCAGTGCTTTTTGGCGCTTATTTGGCGCTTCTTCGGCACTTTCCGGGCGCCCACGCGAGGGTCGACTGGTCTAGACGGTGGGGACCGGCAACTGGCTGGGATCAAATGTCTCTTTGTCCTTGTTTATCTGATATTGCGGCGTCGGAAAAGTGTTCCACAGGCATTCTAAAAGTCCAAGAAAAATTGTAGATGACATTTGAGAGGTATCTCTGTGTATTGTCCGGAACAGAATTTTTAAATTTTGCCCAGGACAAGTGATACAAAACACCGGATTTGGCAGTGAAATGATGTGAATCCAAAAAAAGAAATTCATATACTTCCAACAAGGGCCAAAATAAAAAATCTGTTCCGGACAATACAACCGAAATATGGTGCTAAGCAAGTCCCTCTGTCAGGTTATGGCCAGAATATCAAGGGTTGAGGCTGCATCAACGATTTTTTGACCGATGCCATTCTGATCCCTTACGTTGCCGGTCCCTAGGGCTGGGTATTAAATGAACCCGTAATTTACAATCTAAATATTACATGTAATTTACATGTAATCTTTGTTTTTTACATCAGACCTCCTATTCCCCTTGTAATAAATGGTAAACTTTGTGGAACTACACACAAGAGGTTTCTACATACCCTCAGAGCCTGTCATTGCATTTTCCAGGCTAAATTATAGGTCCTGGGTCTGATTCAGAGTACCTCGGCATTTGTCCGGGACTCCTGGGCCTCAGTCTGAGGCATCAAATTGTCATCGTCGTGACTCAAATGGCACCTGGAATTCAAATGACACCTGGAATTCTTGGGGGTCAAAGACGACGGACGACCGACACATAGATTTCCCCCCATAAAAATCTGGACTCAAAATCATGGACAAAGAGCAGTATGACATGCTGCTCGAACTCGCAAATGCCTTCCTTCAGCCATCGAGGAATGTCTCGACCACAGAGCTCAGTGAAGGGTTGGTGGACACCTTTGGGGATCAATATTGGGACGAGCCACTAGCCACGCCGTTCAGCAACTACTTCAGTGAGGTCCAGAGCTTTGAACTAGCTGTTCACGATGGAGATCCTAAGGCAGTCAAGCCAACGGTGCATGCTCCTCAGAGCGCGATGTGGGGAAAGGACGACGTGGATGGTAAATATTACATACATTACCAACCTTACAAACTTTACAAGTGTTCTTTACTGTAAAGAATGGTAAAAAATTCCGGCCTGCGGCGCTATTTATTACCGTAAATTACAGGCCTCTTGTAAGTTACAGCAGACCCCCCCGAGGTACACTGTAACTTACACTCGGGATTCTGAATATTACCCAGCCCTACCGGTCCCCACCTAGTAGACGCGGCGTTTTCGGCACCGTGTTCCTCGGATGGTTACACTGTGACTCTGCCACGTCACTTGCCTTCCTTCTCCGTTCCCTCTCTCTAAATCTACGAGCGCACTCGCTCTGCCATTCTGCTGCAACGAGCTCGCATACCCTAAACACCCGTCGGTAAATATCCAAGTTCTAAGTTCATCCCTCCGGTGCAGGGCCTTCCCCAGCTATCCGAAAATACAGGGAACTGTGAGATTATGTCTTGTTCTCATACAGAACGAGGGCAATCTCCTTCTGAAACCAAATAATGAAAGCGAAACACTGCAGTTTAATGTGCCCTCTAGAATTGAAATCCAAATTGATTGGCCGCACTTTCAGGGCGAACGGTTAAGAATTGGGCTGTGGCTGTTCTGGTGAAAACTTGCAAAATAAAATAAAAAAAGGGAAATTCTATATGGCTCCCTGGGGCGCAACTCATGAAACGCGTGCCCCCCCGGGGTTTTTCAGGGGCAATAGCGCCCTCACAATTTCTGTGATTTGCCTGTGATACCACAGAGTCTTATTATTGCCGTCTTGCGCAGCCGTCTCCCCTTGCTCTCGCTCTTGGATTTTGCCGGTTGGGATCTTGTTTGACATGAAAATCTGCCCTGTTTGACCTAAAACCCATTGCTCAATCATTTGGGGGCCTAAAATCCTTCCTCATGGATCGATGGAAATGATTCAACAGCCGATGCACATGAGGACTTCATATTTAGATCTGAGCCCCCCGACTGCATATTTTACGTCTTCTGTATTTCATGCTCGCGTTCCCTGTTACTCTTCCAGAAAGATATAGACAATGGCAAGGAAGGCCGCCATCTTCAATACCCGAACAGAGCAGTCAACCCAGACGTTGCCACTGTCGGTGGATATGGAAACGTCCACCGGCGCCGATTCGTAGGCGAGCAATATCGGTGAAATTTCGAATAATGTTGAAGTTGAAGAGTATAATGTGCCTGAGGCAGAATTCGATAGTGCCGAGTAATTTGTGTCTGAAAGTACATTTCAATATACGGTAGCGGAATTGAGACAGACAAATGACACGATGATGCCACTTTTGTGTCTATCCTCAGAGGAGTTCTAGCTCTGCCCGAGGAGCTTGCCGCATTCTCGTTCTCCTCCTCCTCCACTATGGTTTGCAGTGCCCGACGAGGGTATTTCCTTCGGATGGACACCGTAGCCATCAAGATAGACTTAATACAGCCATCATAGGCAGATATACTACTCTATATACACGATGCGGCATCCGCTTCAACTTTCTGTCCGCTTTTGGTCATGCAGTCCACCCACTTACCCCTTGCGATAAGATCCACAAAATCCGCGTTCTCTTTCTGCGTGTGAGAAAGAATTCCACATCTGAAGTCGCCTGCCGAGTTCGGAGGAGGATGGTCTTTTTCTTAGTTGTATCGCCTCGAGAGGCCAGACAGATATATAGTTCCGGGTGCGCTCGCAATCAAGATTTACTTGGGCCGCCCTTGAGTCTCCCCCACAGTATTATTGTGCCAGCTCCCCAGCGATTGGCCCAGCAATATTATATGCTCAGCACGGTGGTTCGGCTGAACGTGGATTTCAGAGTACTCATTCCATGCCCACGAACTTGATTCCACCGGGAAATTTGTACCCATTCCACTTTTAAGCGAGGACAAAGCAAAATACTCTGCCCAAACACAGAAAATTTTACAGAACTTGAGTCGCTGGTGGTTAAATATTCTGTGGGTCTCTCATAGTACTCATTCCATGCCCACGAGCTTGATTCCGCCGAGAAATCCGTACCCATTCCACTTTTGAATGAGGACAAAGCAAAATACTCTTGTGAAGTGAGACCTGCATGCCCAAATACAGAAAATATTACACCACTTGAGCCGCAGGGGGTAAATTTTCTATGGCTCTCCCTGAGCACTCATTCCATGGTAAGGAACCTAATTCGAGCAAGAAATCTGCACCCATTCCACTTTTGAACACGGAAAAAGCAAAATACGCTTGTGGAGTCAGACCTGCATGCCCAAATACAGATAATATTACATCACTTGAGCCGCCAGTGGTTAAATTTCCATGGCTCTTCCTGAGCACTCATTCCATGCTAAGGAACCTAATTCAAGCGAGAAATCTGCACCCATCCACTTTTGAATGCGGAAAAAGCAAAATACACTTGTGGAGTCAGACTTGCATGCCCAAATACAGATAATATTACATCACTTGAGCCGCCGGTGGTTAAATTTTCCATGGCACTTCCTGAGCACTCATTCCATGCTAAGGAACCTAATTCGAACAAGAAATCCATACCCATTCTACTTTTGAATGAGGAAAAAGCAAAATCGGCTTCTGGAGTCAGAACTGCCTGCCCAGATGCGAAAATACACCAGTTGAGCCGCCGGCTTGTAAATTTTCCATGGCTCTTCCTGAGCACTCATTAAGGGTATACCGCCGAGGGAGTTTATCATAGCCCCGAGCAAGGCGCTCAATTCTTCTACGAGCCAATCCTTTCACGGTTCAAACTGCCTTCAGTTCAACCTTGACCTGACGTGCCTACTGTCAATTTTTCAATTAATTGCATTCATTACCGTATTCCGTCCACACTTTTGTTCCTACCCCACATACGTATACCAGATACGAAGTGTTAACTGTCAATGTATCAGCCATAGTATTAGCCTGTTAGTTTGTTTCAATCAGGATGATTGTTGCGAATGTGAAGTTAAATGTTGGGATAGAAAGTACTACTCCAAGCAGCGGAATAGCTCTGCTATTCAAGCTGCCGGAGCGAAGGGAAAGCATGTCTAATGCAACTCTAACCAGCCAGAGCATAGCTCCGGCATATCTTGTAGTTTGAAAAACATAGTTCCTGTAAATTGCCCCGGTCCGAAAGCCGCAACGGATCAATGGGATGTGCGTGAGGCTGTGTTGGTCACTGACACTTGTCTTTTCCCTCCATGTACGCGTAGTGGCAACGCTCTCCTGGCCTATGGTGTGCCTAGCCTGCAACTCAGACTTCAGCATTTGAACATTTGCCTTATCTCAACTGTCTCTCAAAGCCGGAGAACACCCATTGACTCAACGGGCCAAACGGGCTTGCGCCGCTTAGCGGAGTTTTAATTTGGCTGTACTATCCCCCCCCTAGAACTCGGACACTTAAGAAAGAAGCTTGAATATGTTTTTTCTAAGAGCCTCTGGTGCATTTTGGAGGTGATAGCCTTTTAGAAATCATAAAAATGATTCGAAATGAGCTTTTGGTTTGTGCAAAACGGTCCAGTATCGGTCGAGAAACAGCGACTTTGCTAACGAGGCCGAGTGTCCGAGTTCTAGGTGAGAGCTAAATTCTCGATTGCCGGCCGTTTATCACAGCACCTTCTCATCAAAAAGGCTTGAAATGTTGCATGGACGCAGTCCTACATCGGGGCTATTATATACGTACAGAAGAGCGCCAGGTGGGTCCAGGAAGACTGGCATAGGACATGGAATTTCTTGCCATCAATCTGGGCAATTGACAGATCAAATTGACCGGCATTGTCCGAATTTTCGGACTCGTGTGAGAGCTACAGGGCAGCTATGTCTCTGAGCTTTTGCATGGACACTTTTAGAATATAGGGGTATCCTGTGCATGTTTTATCGGGATGATATTCCCTCAGGTCAAGGGCCCTAGGCCCAAAGATATCCAAATTCTTCGAAATTCCTAGTAGTTGCCAGATGTTTCTACTGTTATCTATCCCATGACCTTCGATATGAAAGGATATTACACCAGGGATGTCTAGGCCACACCTTACCGCTGATATAGAGCCAGAAATCCCAGAAAACGGTCCAGTATTGGATGAGAAATGTCTGTTTGTCCGAGTACTAGGTTTGTCCGGCACGGCGGGGGGGGATAGTAGCGGGGGGGCGGGCGTGGGCCTTTGACGTGGCTGAATTCTGCTCGGCTAGACTATGTATCCTCACTATAAGTATATTGTATTTTTCTCAATATTTGTGCTCCTACAACCTCTCATGTCTTCATCGTTGTGTATGAAGCCTCAGGATCAACCCTGTCACTGTCACTGACGGTGTCCACCAATGTTGAATCAAAATCGGAATGTAAGTTAAATTCATGACAGCAGGTACATTCAGTAAGTAAACTATTTGGCACCCCGCGACCGAAGGCAATGTCCCCACACCTTGTCCTTTGCTAGTGGCGCCCCAAGTTGTGTCCTGTTTGGGGTGTTTCCCGCCCTCGATCTCGACGCCTGCTTTCCGCTTCAAGACGACTGGCATCGGGAAGTCAGTCCGGTCACACACAAGCCATTTTGCGCAGGTCAAATCAACTACTGCTGTACACAACGCCGCGCCAAACGGCTGTGTTGATAACTTATAACCCTTTCGCTCAACATTCGCTCTTGCGTTGCAGATGCCAATTACACAAGGTGATTCCAACGATTCAGTGTATCGATATACCAGGGCACAGCATCGACTCTAGGATTTCCAAGGCCTTGGTGGAAACATTGAACCTTCTCACGCTGGCTACCCCAGAACACAAACTTGCAAGTCAAAAACTTTGTGGTTCTCTTACAAATCTGATAAAAGACATCGGAGGCCTCAATCCAACTGAAAAATACTGGGCTTCCTCCAGCAGACGTCTGCGATATGGAGCCATCACAAGCCTGTTTGTCTGATGGCATCAGCCAAACAGGCTTGCATTCAACTTGCAAGGCAATATCAACAGATACTTATTTCGAGTCTATACAAAGAAATTATGCATCAGATGTCGACTAAAAAAGGATTACTCTCAGTAACCATATGAAGTTTGCTTAATCACTTTGCGTCTCAACGGAAAATCATGTTTGATCATTGCTCATGTAAACAGCCTCACAGTGCCAATGACAATATTACTCTATCTATCCAAGCGCAGCCTCACTGGTTCGTTGAACCATGGATTAACAAAGCACTGTTCAAATCGACACCACGAAGAGAGCAACCGGCAGTGTTAATCAAGGATCTGATTCACAAAACAATGTTCAACCAAAGCAGGCTGGTTGGTTTCAAGGCCAGTGCGACACAGAAGCATGGGAACATTGGGTAGATAATCAGCTTAAAATCGGCTCGAAGATTAACAAAACAGCGCAAATTAAGCTCACCCTACAAGAGTGAATTGAATGTGTTAATACCGGCTGCGGAAAGACGGGATATACAGTCAATGGAACTGGGTGATAATCAGACCCCGGTTATCAGAACAGCTCAAATCAGACCTTGAAAGTCAATGTGGGTTGGATGCGCCATGGAGACACTCGAGAACACGAGCAGCCACAGACTAAGGTTCAAATAAATTGGCGAGACCGTTTAGATGGATGGGCTGATATTCTGTTGACATACAAGAGGCTGGTCGGCCGCTTCGCGGCCTCCCATCCTCTTTTTCGAAGCTGACACTTAGTTTACTACAGTAACTACTCACCCTGTCTGCATTAGACGTGACTGATATCGAAGTTGCTTTAGTTGAGCTGAGCTGAGGTTGTTGATACATCTCTTTACAATAATTTTAGAGAGATTTGTTGGCTATTTGCCAGGAAATGTGCGGCGACTTGTAAGTTAATTTGATGGAGAAGTGATGTGAGGTGATTGTATGGTACAGCAGCACAGGTTCCGATTTATGCCGGGCGGCTGGTCCTGGGAGCCGGCTTCACGGATCATGGCGGCATTAAAATATCATCACACCGATGAACAGATGGGATGAATCAAAGTGGAAGTCAAGGGTGAGAAAAATTACACATTGGCGCGCAATAAATAAACACCGGTTAATTGACGGGCGGAGTTCGAAATGAATTCGGACAGGCGTAATTTATAAAAAGAGAAAAGAGATAAGTAGGGAGAAATCGGAATTGTGACGGCTAGCTGCCGTGGCCGGGGAAACTTTAACGGTGAGAGAAGCGAAGTTTGGAGTTGTATACACTTTTATAGGCGCTCGCGCGCTTGAGGTTGATCATGGGGCCAAAAGCCCCGAGGAAGTGCCGTTTATTGAGCGCTTCCAAGGGTCTGGACGCGGCGCTTCCAAAGCCTCGGTCTTGATCTTCCAAAAGCGGAGTTTAAAAGGCTTCAGACAGACATGGATAATTTTATAAAGAGAGAGACAATCGAGCCCAGAGCTTAAGCAGTTTCCTGGGCTTCTGACTATTGACAAGCACTTACAACCGATTTTCTCAGGTTTCACCAACAGGCCATGAGGGAAGTGTTTGGATTCCGGGCTATTCAGCGAGATGAGCCATTTGTGAATTAAATAAACTCGCCTATTCTATGTCACCGGAACCGCTAGGGAGAGGCTTGAGTGTTAGAGTGTTAAGGAACAAAGGAGAGCGGGACATACAGGAAGCAGGGAGATGTGATGCCCATGGCGCGATGCGGCACGCGCTCATTATACCAGCGAGCTCATCGCGTCGTGCCTGGTGGAGAGCGCGCATCTGGACCTCACATGCATACAATGGTCCCAACGTCGGGAAAACCAGGCGATCCAAGAGTGCTAGTGCTGGAATGAGAGAAAAAAGAGAATAGCGGGCTGGATGGGATGAGAGAGGAAAGCAAGATGAGAAGGTGTAAAACGTACAGAGTGGAGATGTTGGCCAAGGTACCATTGATGTTCCAGACTTAGATCGTGCACAGGCAGCGACCCTGAAGGGCTGGACTCTGATCATCGTTTCACGGTTGTTTCTGATGATTCACGGAATTGACCCTGCAGCGACGGGTGGTTTCAGGCCGAAAATGGAATCCAATCAGGAGAGACGTGATCCAAGTACATAGTGCCAGACTTCTGTGGTGCTTCTCAATATGTGTTCGAGGTTATAGACAGTCACCGTGACGAGTCAACACGACGCGACACGGTTCAACTGGGCAGGGCCTGTTGCAACAAATGTATCCGTGGGGGAGATGCCGGAGATAAGCTGAGTTGGAGTCCACCGATCATCAACCCTGAGAATGCAGACGTTGGCATGGCACGCGCGTTTGATATTTGATGCGAATCCTTGCTTTTTATTTAGCAGCCCTGACGATCCTGGTGTTGGTCGAATCCTTGCGCTGATACCCGCCGGGCCTCCGGCTTGTATCGGCTGCTCATCATCATCAACAATAACTGGTAAATATATGTTTCCGGTTCGAACTATCATTGAATGTGATGCAATGAAACATGCTTGAATCTGTGAATTGTGAACACACTCACTTCTCCAATAATTGGAACCAGAGGGCCAAAGATCAAACACAATACCGAGATGACCGAGATTCCCGGTTCGCCCGATATTTCGCCGAGTAGGATTCTTAGCCTTCCAGTTCCACATAGGTCCGATCAATGTACAAGTCACGCAGCTCAAAAGCCCCAAACCGATGTATACAAGAGATTTCCGGGATAATTGAATGACAGCTATTAATGAAAATGCAACAAAAATGCACATGCTCTATTCCTGAGGGCTAAACACGACGCGTGAGTCCTCCTATTCCACCGATTGCCCACCATATTGGGTAGGTAGTTCGACTTCCGTTTCCTGGGTTCCCCATTCCACACTTTACGTCAATCTGTTCAGGGCTCAGCAGCCGAAATTGAGGTACACGCGAATCCTGTTTCATGTTTATCAAACCGGAAAGATAGTGTCATGCCGCCGATTCAGTCTCCCGTCCCTCTTTGGCGCCTCTTTGACTTTCTGCTTCCCTGCCCTCTTCCTGCGCTCGTTTACCGCCATAGCTGCCCCAGAGTGATTGACGACTCGACTCAACTGCTGACGACCAGGTGGCCTTGGGAGGACTCAACCGCTCACCATTCAAGAGGTTCGGTCACGCTTAATACTAAAGGTGCGATGTATCTCCTGCAAGAGATCAACGTTGCCGATGCAATACAAGCTCGAGCTGCAAAGAACCAGATGCTACTTCTGTATGCTACGGTACGGTGCTATAGATCTATTCACGCATCAATAGTGTTCACCACCGATGTCTACTAGTACTTCAATGCCCACAGCCAAGCATATTCAAGTTGTGGCTCACCAGTTTCACCTCATACTTACGCCTCCTTTCGGTGGCACCCGAACCGCGTACCGGACTGGATCATTTCTCGCATACAGAATCCCGAATTGCTCTCTGAGCGGCCCAAGATCACGTATCCAGTTCAACTAATTGGCCTCCACAGAAGGAGGGCCTGACACGTCTCCACCGTAATATTTATGTCGTCCTGGGCTCGGGTGCTCTGAAGGGTCGATTGGCACACATGGCAAGGCTTCCGCCGCTGCAAATTTGGCCTGCAGGTTCTGCACCTTGCGAGTAAGAGATTCAACCCTCATTGTGAGCTTCTTGTTGTTCTTCAACATTCTGTTAAGTAGGATTATAATCAGAGGCCACATAGAATTAAAGAAGCTCGGAGCACGCACTCAAGAGCCCGATCGTCATTCTCCTCAATTTCAACGCACTTGTTTTTCAACAGTCTCTCCATCTCGTTGTTGCGTTCTTCCAGGTCAGCTATCACACCACTCAGGTCTGGCTGTGATTGTAGAGCTGCTAATCGGCGTTGAAGCTCAGACATCTCACGCCGATGCTGGGCATTCTGCAGGCTCAGTTTCACTTCAGCGACTGTGCCGGCCTTCGCTGCGCGGCCAAGTTGCGCCTTGACATGTTCTAGCTCGTTAGTGAGTGAGGCAGCCACTTGTTCGCTTTCGAAAGATGTCAGAAAGTGAAGAAACTGCGCAGCAAAAAAAAAAAAAAACCTTGACTTGACTTTCCAGATTCGGCGCAAGGACAACGAACGCTGGACCTCTGCCTGCAGCGTGGTAATCTCATCCTGCAATGTCGTCCTCTCTTCCCGCAACGATTCCATCTCCGCCCGCACCTCCGCTACCTGTTCCGCAACAACCGAAAGCTCCTGCGCCTCAGGCCTGGTCGAGCTGATGGCGCAATGCCTCAGCACCCTCGCTCAGAGCATCACTCTGGGTGGTTGCTCTTCAAGAGGATAATTGAGCTCCACCACGGGCGCTTCGAGTTCTTGCAAAGTGGCCGCAGACGTCTCCTCAGCTTGTGCGGCATCACCAGTAGCCGACTCGAGCTCCTGTTTCGACCGCGTTGAATCTGACGTCGGGCGATAGTTTTGCTCGGCAGCCCCGCATCGCGCTTGCAACCTCATCCAGGGTGACTACCTGCAGCTTTTGGTGCTTATCCAACTCTGCAACTCCATCCGACCAGACGATTGCTTCAGCTCTAGGCCGACGGTTCGCACGCAGGCTCGCCTGTCGAAGCGCACGCCTCAACCTGCTGACCGTGTCCATAACCACACCCACCATCGCGCAGAGCGTAGCGTCTCCGCCCTCCGAGCGTCCCTCGAGCTCTACCTCCAAGGCCTTCACCCGCGAAATGGCTGCGTCCCTCGCCTGCCTCGCGTCCGCGCAATCCTGGACCACGGCGTCCTTTATCGCCATCACCCCCAGATCCTTCGTCATCTCGCTCAGCCGCTCGTCCTGCAGCTTCAGGTTCGTCTCCAGCCGCTTGCTGTCGTGTTGAAGGATCCCAACAAGCTCCGTCCTTCGCAGGACGCGCGCCTCCTCGGCCGCGAGCTGCGTTCGCAGCCCCTGCGCAGCCTCGTTCGGCGTCATCGAAGTCTGCTGGTGGAACTCCAGCGCGCTATAACGCGTCTCCGCCTTGGAGATTTCCCGCTGCGCGGCCTCCAGGTCCTTGAAAAGATTCTTGAGGTAATCACGCTCCTTCTCGACGTCGTACAGCGGCCTCGGCACATCAAACTGCGCGAGCTGGTCCTGGGCATCCTGGTTCTCCCGCTCCTTCATCCACTCCGACCCCTTGTACGCGAGATGCGAGAGGAGCTCGTTGCGTTGCCGTGTCATCGCCTCAAGACTCTGCGCCGCAACTCCCATTTGTAGCTGCATGTCTTTCGGTCTCTGAAACGTGTCCTCCGTCGCGTCTTCCGAGGCCATGAATGCCCCAAGTAGTTGTTCCTGTGGCAAGAGTCGAACCTCGGCCTGAATTTGGGCAAGGCTATCGATTTCTGGTACAATGGCTTGCAGTGAGGGCAAATACAGTCACGCGCTTGAAAATCTAATGGATTGCAGTGTGGGCAATGGGGTCATGCGGTTGAAAATGTGGGTGCAGAAAAATCAAATCTCGACAATTTTCGGTACACCGGCGCGCCGGGCCCGAACTTCGCGGGCTTGTTCCGAACCTATGCCTCCGCCGCTACTGGATGTCCTGATGTTTAATCATTCACTTTATCCAAGAAATAACCAGTCTCCTACCCAGCCTCGTGTTCCGGGGTTGGGAGTCAGTAGCTGTACGACTGAGCTGAAATATCCTGCCGTAAAAATGATCACATCATATCTGTCAAAATTAAAACATCCGAACTTCAAGGCCCAACCCCTCCACAGAGGCTGGCCTTTAACAAATGTAAACAACATAGCCACAATTCGACGAAATGTTCATTCTCAATCCCAACCCCATCTAAAAAAAGTGGGGGGAGGCCTAAAGTGCCTTCCCCTGGGCCCAGGGCCTCAGCTGCAATTTTTTGGACAGGCAGGCCAGCAGCAGGAATGGTTCAGTAAAACGAGCCAAACGGGTGGCTATGTTGTTTACGCTTGTTAAAGGCCAGCCTCTGTGGAGGGGTTGGGCCTTGAAGTTCGGAAGCAGTATGGAATCTGGAACGATCAATTTGATGGGCTATTGAGATTTGTCTTGGTGCATGACTACTCTGAATCCACTACTAAATATTGCTACTGTGACTCCCAACCCCGGAACACGAGGCTGGGTAGGAGACTGAGAAATAATGTTCTCAACGAGCAGGATAGAGACAATGTCCAGGCCCTTGTGCCTTATTATACATAATAAACAACTCCAACTATCCGGGCTCACCCATGCCCGCCCTCTCTCACCCACGCCCATCTCACTTCTGGGCTTCGGACGTTGGCACAGGCTCCTTCGTGTCCTCCTGCTTCACTTTCATGACCGCCTCTGATGCGGGCTTGCTCATTACAGGAGAAGCGTTGTCGAGCTATTGGTGCAGCATCAGCAACTTGACGCAGAATGTAACGGAATCTCGTACCTTGTCCCGGAAGGGCTTGAATTTGGAAGTGGACGGACGGCTGGAGAAGAACTCTTCGAATGCGCGCATGTGATAGTGTCGGGAATAAATGGCGGCGGCCGCATGGTCTCGCCTTCTGTATTCACGTACGGTGCAAAAGTCGCTGTTGTTGAAGACGCGCTGGATGCCAGCGGCTTCGTCCTTCCCGGCTGATGCAAGGTCGACCCAGCCATCTTCTTCGGAACGTCGTCTTTCACGCGCATCTTGCGTGTCCCGACGTCCAAGAACGTGGTCCCCACCCCGTCGGCGGACTGAGACGTTGGGTCGATGAATACCTGAATATGGCCTCGGTCATCTGGTACAGGGGATACAATTATCTTTGGCCCTTTACAGAGCCAATAATTGTCGAGAAAACTTTGGGATGGTAGAGTGAACAAGTCCTCATAGTCCTCAAGGTCATCTGCATTGAGTGATACAATTGTGTGCATTGTTGTAGGTTGTTCGGGCCTATCTTCAGCACTTCCTGTGAGGGAGGCCTGGTGACGAGAAGGAGAAGGTATCAATGAGGCGGTGGTTCCAGTGGGAGATCCGGCTGGGGGGCTGGAGATATGTATACTGGTTCAATCACCCACAGCTTGGATGACTGCCAACTTACCTCAATGGCCTCAAACAAGGTGTGGGGTTTGTCCCTCTCTGAACCAATGCAGCACTATCCCTGGCAGTATGTGAATCTGGGAGGAACAAGAGCGAGGCCTTTCTGCCCAGACAGTTCATGGTGGGGAGAGACACAATGCACCTAATGGCGTGGACTCACCCCATTGGTTCCAGGGCCCTGGTTCTCCAATGGATTTCCATAAAGAAATGTGTCTGCTGCTTTGAGGCATGGGAGAAAGATAGTTTGAATGTGGCAGGTTAACGTAAAGTGGCCTTGTCAGGGTCCCTGTGAACAGATTCGCCATCACACCTTACTTTCGCCCACCTCACATTCACTTTGTTTCGCAGCAATCGCCTTACTTTCATGTCCAATCAGCTGTATGGCGACTCCCAGAGCATGGTCAAGAATGTGTTCTTCTGTCTTGCCAAGCAGCAGAAGCTCGATCCCACCCAGCCGTTCTACCTTTTCCAAGTTGGCGACGACCCTCTCGAGAGACTCTTTGGGAAACTGCGAATGCTAGGGGCTCATAATTCCGCAATGAGCTACGCGCAGGCGATTGAGAGACTCGGGCACGCATGCGACCTCCAGACCGTGTTCCTCCGCCAACCTGATCTTGACCAGGGCCAGTGTCGCATCAACATGACACGTTCCGAGGGTGTTGACCACCATAACATGGCGTCGTGGACCGGACACGCCATTGCTGGTGATTGCCACATCCCGTCGGCATGGGACGCATAACAGGAAGGTCGTCGGTTCAATTCCTGGCTGTCGCACATTTTTCTTTTACTGTTTTCTGTGTTGCCGCACACTCTGGGTGGCCGGCGAAGTTGAATCCTCAGTGGAAATGTTTTATTGAGCTTGTTTCGCCATTTTCTAGTTGATATCAATTGTTTTTCAGTACGAAAATAGGAACCAAGCCCACTTGGTTTCAATGATGGCCAAGGCAAAAAAATTACTTACTCCTAGCAGATTGCTTATGCCAGTGAAAAGCTTGAGTGTTTGATATTTCTGTCTGCCAATACAGCTTTGCAATTTGATGTACTAACGGCCAAGCCATGACCTTGGTGCAACAGAGAAATGCATGGCAAAGGACAGCAAGTCCGGATTCATACACTATAAAAAAAGGGAATAATAAGCTCCTCAGCTAATTTCCACCTGATATGTTCAAGATTCAAAAAGTGGCAGCTACTGAGAATCGAACTCACGATGCCCTCGTTTGGGAATTGCCTCTTTGGGAAGCGCGCGAAAAAAAAATGTTGTTCTCATTATTTTCCGAATCGGCTGTAACATGTCCAAACACCCTACACCGCCAATTTGGAGTGATGTCGCAACGACATCCCGGAATTGATGTCGTGAGAGCTTCTGATGGATCTCCTCGGATACCCAAGCGATGTCGAATGAAGAGCATTATCTATGTCAACAGACAGTTGCCCAACACCCTCTCCCCGAACATCATTGTCAGAATGTCGACAGGATAGCGATCACTGATATTCTAACAACATTGATTGAAGCATCGTACAACGCTCTCTTGGCTGTCTAGATTACATCCTTGTCCGGGTCACCAGATATCATTGGGCGCAAAAATGAATCGGATTATCATTCGTTAATACGTCGTGAAAATATACAGTGAAGCTAATGTAGATATAAAGATGGTATGAGTTTAGCAGAATGGAGTGTAATAGGTCAGGCGATAATAAAATGTACTCGTAAAATATACTCAAGGCTCGTCAACGAAAACCTCGGGTCGGACGCTCGATAGGGCCTCAAGCTCCTTACGATCCGGCGTGACATCAAACTGAAGAATATCTTGGTCGTAAATCTGCCCGAAGACCCTGCATAAAAATTAATGTCGACATCAGTTATTATGGCGATGGGAAACGTACTCGGCGATCCGCACGGCGTTATTGTCCTTCTTGACACGGACCTGTTCCAGGTACTCGTCGACCTTGTTCCAATAATCCTGGCCAGGGGATTCCTGAACCTTGGCACGCTGCGTATAGGTTTATGAGAGACGGTATGGTCAGTTGACAACAAACACGTACCAGCAGAGCAACACGGACACAGAAGTCCAGTGACAGCTTGGTGTCTGGAGCGACACGGGAGCCCAACCCCAAGATGTTGCTGGCGAGCTTGTAGAGGTCCACATAGTCGTGGCGGACCCCATCAGCATCAACGGTCCCGATGGATTTTTCAAGCTGAGAAAGTAATATATCAGTTTACGGGCATGAACAAGTGCAGCCACGCACCAAATTCTTAATGTTGTTGCGCCCATGTGTGAGCTTGGTTCGCACGCGTGTAAGAATGACCTTGGTTTTGGTCTTGTCGGCCTTGATTTCGGCAGTCCATCCAAAACTCGGATACTTCTCGAGGTGGGTCTAGGAACACAAACTGAGGGGGGTATTGCGGAAAAGGGGAATGGTCAGATACCTGAACACGCTTCACTGGTATGTCGCTGGTAAGATACGCCGGGATGGTGTGGTCGACGAGCACCAGGAAACATGTCTTGTCGAGCTTTCCCTAACCGAAAGTACATTTACTCAATGATTGATAATGAGCAAGCTCCAACGCACCTGCAGCTTCTGTGACATGTGGTATACACTTTCCGCAGGTTGGATGGTGTCAAGGCGTTCCTCCTGCGCCAGTAGCCGGGCTGCTAGCCAGATGCCTTGCTCCTGACCTGAGGCCTAGAAAACACATTAGCTCTCACTCAGCGAAGTGCCGGCCACTCACTCCCGCAAATTTGAGAAGCTCTTCCTTGGCGTCAGGCTTGAGACGCACATTACGGGCTGCAGCCTCGGCATATTGTGCCATGTCCTCCGCAGGTCTTTTACGGGATGCAGCCTGGAGACTGGGGTCAATGGCGAGGGGCTCTTCGGTGCCGAGTCCATCGAATCCATCGAGTGGGCTGGATCCACGACCAGTGGCACTGCCAGAGGAGCCACGGACAGGACTATCGAGGAAACGGTCAATCCCAGGCATTGGGTATAAGAAATGAGTGTGGGGGTCGGGGAAGATGGAGAGGAATGGAAGGCAGGCGAGGAAGGAGGAAGGAAGGAACAGCGAGGAAAATTTTCACAATGTGATGTTACATCACAGTCACCATCACGTGTCTACATCTCTCTCGCACTGGACCTCAATGGCTGGTAGAGCCGGTGACTCGACTTCGAGTTAGTTATTTTTCTAGTAGTAGATTCCCAAGGTTAATTTGACTCCGAAGTCTTTGAAGATGTCCCAGATGACCGCAATTCTCTCCTCTGTCGACCCTGCTCCGACTTGCCCACAGCTGTGAAAGATAAAGTCTTCAAGCGAGCTTCAAAGTCAACTCACATCAAAGGCAAGAAGCACGAAGCTGCTGTGGAACTGTTCAATGCCAAGGCAGCTATAAATCTTGCATCGGTGTCAGCACCGATTGTCCCTGCAAACCTGTCCTTTATAGAGAGACTCGATGACCGTCCTTCAAAAACAACTCCTATTCAGGCAAATTACCATTACTCCACCCCGGACGAAATATTGGCTGGTGTTGAACACACTGACCACCGTTACTTCGATTCGGAAGGCGATCAAATAATGTTCTCTGCCGGGGCTCCTCTGGATTCAGACAATCCACATGCTATACATGCGGAACTTCACCGGCAGATGCAGAGTCTATCGCATATATCCCACTCTCGATTTGGGCATTTTTCCGAAGAGTTTGAAGACGACTCGGAAGCACCACTTGCAAGTGCGCTGGATACAATGGGTACTCCACCAAAATATATGCTACTCATCTGTACTTAATTTTCAATAGCTCTGGACGATGATGATGATGAAGATTACACTGCTTTTGGACACGGTTCAGAGGATGAAACCGAATGGCTGCCACATGGCTCAAAAACAGTAAGTACCCTGATGAGCTTGTGCATCAATGTTAATACAAAGCTGATGTTACAGATGTTCATGCTGGATCTTCTTGACAATTTACCGCGACTCCGACTTTCTAACGACCAGTTGAAATCAATCATATGGGTTATGCGTGAATGCGGGACACCAAATGTCCCAAACTTTTCTGCGCTTCGAAAACGGCAAGCGGCGATGACCCGTGAGATTAACATCAATAGCCAGCATCACACCTCTTCGCTTGGAAATCACTTCTATATGAACCATCCGGCAAAGCTTTTGAGTCTGGTATGTAAATTTGGATAACAATTTCAACTTGCCTAATATTGCTAGGATTGGGGAAATCCCCTGGTCCGCCCCTTCATCCATTTATATCCAGATGTTTCAGGCCCAGTGTCCGAGTCGTGGCAGGCAGCTAAATGGACAGAAGAAGTAGACATTGACACACTCTCTCCAATGTGGGCAGATTGGAAGAGTTCCGTATCACAACCGACATTATTACATCAAAGAATTGGCCCAACTTACAAATGGACATTTTGTCATACCTCTTCGTTGGGTCACAGTCAATAATGTTGTCCATGCAGACATTTTTCGGGTGGAATATACTGGGAAGAACAATTCTTTATGTCCATTTGTTTTGAACCCAATGAGTACTTATCCATCTAGGGTGATTCATTTCATATCCTGACCGGTCATGTTCATCGAATACCTGCGAAAACACTTCAATCAAACTATCTGGATCTGTGCAAATCTTATCAAATTCAATTCACAGGTTCGTCCAATCAATGTCATTATTAGAGATGTTGACTCAAAGTAACCTGCAGAATACTCCCCTCAGTATGAGATGCCCCATCTGCTACGGAAAACTGCGAAAAATCGGCCAATCTTTCGCTTACGGGTTATGCCCTGGAGCGACGATGTCTCAGGCAATGTCAGCAAGCAGTACAATGCACACACAAACATCTACATCTCGAACCTCAATCTTCCTCATCAGAAACTATCGCAGGAATATTTTGTCAGGTTCTGTTCCACCTCACCACATGCATCCTCGTCCGAACAGTTTGTGGCATTGGCAGAGGACTTGTACGCCTTTTCTTTTGGTTCATTTCAGCTTTGAAAGCTGGATAACAACTTGTATTTAGTAAACCTGGTGTCTGGAATGAGGCCTATGACTGTGAGCTGGAGGAAGAAATTTTGTTTGAAGTCATTCCGCATGTACTGCCTGCAGATAACCCACAACAGTCCGAAACATCATCCCACATCGGTATGGGTGGAAGCCTTGGTTGTCGTCGTGACCTCAATGGTGGATCAAAAGAACAGCGCGAGACAGATGACGGATATCATGCCATGTACCTGGTAAGTAAAAGAAAGCCAAAACTTGTTCTACAATTCTCATTTATTTTTTGCAGCCAGGGAAACCCCGAGAACTTGATTCAACCATACAAGTGATTCGCTGGCAGCTCTGGATGGCCTGCCTGGGCAATAAATCAGCTGTGGAAGAATCACAAACTCTGAGTGGCATCAAGGACAAGATAGCACAGCACTGGATAAGCTCGTTCTTGAGCAAGCAAAGGAGTTGCACGAGATACAGCTACGCCATCGCGAAACCCGTGATCAGAGATTCAATGATCCTAAATTCAAAGGAGTTGAACGGAGCAATCTCACTTCTCAAATCAAGCACCAAATTCAACAAGACTTGTGGGACCGTCTCGTTCAGCAGCCATACACCTTTGTTGCTCTTCCGGAAAATGATCGTATGTTGTCCTCTTGTGGTTCACACTGACAGGACTTATCATTGGATTTGAAGCCTTCAGACGCACTTCAGCATGCGACCTTAAACCCGGAATCCATTACAATATTTTGCTTCAAACCCGGGGTATAGTTTTAACATTGTTAATTGGCTTTAGCTGACTCGTTTTATGTGTTAATAGGAATTGACCCTCATCAGGATACCCCGGGCGAGATTCTGCACACTTACCTGCTGGGTAATGATAAGTATGTTTGGCATGACACGTCAAAGTCTTGGGACTTGGAGAAAGGGGACCTTTTTGCTGGTCGCCTTGAGGCCTCATTCCTCGGCGGCTTGTCAATACCACCTCCACGGCCGCGATACGTGGTACAATACAAAAATTCCCTCATCGGCAAACATTTCAAAATGTTACAACAGTTGGCCGTGTTTCACGTACATGATCTATGTTCGCCTCTGGTCTTTGATTTATGGAAGGCAACTGGCGAGCTCGGGGCACTCCTGTGGTATCCAGTGATAAAGGACATGGACTTGTACCTTGTAACTGGTCTTTTTCACTCAATGACAGCTCTGATTTTGATTTTATCTTTATTTCAGGATGATCTTAAAGTCTTCATTGACAATCTTCTGGACATCTGGGGTTTAGTTGATCCCAATCGGATCCTTGTTAAAGGCAAGCTTCATGTCTTGACTCATCTTGTCTCAGATGCCCGACGCTTCGGTCCCTCTGTTCTGTATGCAACAGAAATTTACGAGTGTTGGAACACTGTTTTCCGCTTGTGCAGCATTTTGTCCAACCATCTTGCACCGAGTCGTGATATTGCTGTGACACTGGCGGACATGGAGCGGTTTAAATATATGGTGAGCGGTGGATGGTGGAAGGACAAAGATGGGAAATATGTTCAAGCTGGGGTGCGAGTGGCCTCATTTTTGCGGAAGAACAAGGAGTTACAGCGTCGGCTTGGCTGGTGTGAGCAAATTAAACCAGAACCAGGTAATTATTTGTGTGACTATTGCCTTCATTGTTTTTTGACACTTTTTACAGGAGTTGTTAAGCTCGAATCTCTACCAAAACAATCACCGGGACCTTGGAACACGATTGTACCATTCGGAATAGTTGAACCATCTCCAGGAGGCCGGACATGGGTGCATGCTAAATATATTGCATCGCAATCCGGGGATTGCTGCTGTTCCACCTCTTGGGTTTTCTTCAAGCATGCGCAAGCAGAGGTAGTTCCTTTCTCTTTTTGTTATACCCCAAAAATCTCACGGGAACAATCTTTCAGCAACCTCTTGCTGGCCGAATTGTCAAGATTGTATCCCTCAAAGATTCCAACATTGCGACGGCTCCCGTCTCCGTGGTCATTGAGCCATTCACAGTATTGACTGTTAAGGATAAAGGACTAAATATGCCGGTTCTCATTCCTTCTATGGCTTCTGAGCGTTATATCTGTGTTGGCCGAATGGTGACTATTACAGCCTTTATTCGACACAGCCATTGAAATTTAATAGGACATAATGTTTGAATTTAATGCTCAGCACGACTGCATCACAGGGGAGTGTCATGTTGCAGACATCCGAACTGTTCAAGAGCGCATCCTCACTGAAATTACACAAAGTTGTGTAAAGCACACTGACATGCAACGCTACATTCTTAACATGCATGGCCTGCACAACACTCACCTCATTCGAGAGGTACTTCCTCGGTCACTTGTTGCCCCAATACCATATCTTCCAGACCGTCTTGCAACACATCGACAACTTGCAGCGCAGCTTCGCATCTTCCGGCCCCGCAAAGCGTGCAGCTGCACAGGCCAGAACCCGGGAGACAAGGCGACCAACAAACGGAAGAGGGCCGAGATGGAAATAGAGCAGGCGGACAGACAAAAGAATGTCAATGCTGTCGAGGCAGAGCCAGAGGAGAATGAGTAATGGTCCCTATTTTGTTATTTCAACCAATCTACATTCATTGAAAGAAATATATCCCGCAAGCAGCTTCGAAGTAATGTCCTGTTGCATTGGGAACATCAATTTCCCTTTTGAATGAGATGCTGACGGTAATTACTACCTGTCGCAAGTTACCGAGAGCAAGGCAAGTAAAATGACGTAGATCGAGTCCAAGCATCAATGCCTGGAATCGATATCCGTCATTTTGTGGGATGAACAGACCAAAAGAAACACAAATCTGTGAGATTCCATTTGTTCGGTCGTGATTCACCACATTTGGAACAATCCGGACCGGAGAAGTCTTGGAAGTCGAGATGCGCAAAAAGAATTTTTATTTGACTGAGTTACATAATACTTTGTAGGAGACTCGGTGGATATCACACGCAAATGTCCTAGGACATCCAAAAGACCTTCACAGGATGGTGCCAGCGATGTTTGCAGGATGTCACTACCGGGAGGTCTATAAGACAGCGCAGATCAATGTTTTGCCGACATCAACCATGGGATCTCATAATTCCATCACGCCAAAATGGCGGTGTACCACACTACTTACTGGAGCGTGGAGTGGGAGCGGGAGAGCGAGAGCGGGTGGTTACGGCCCGTCGGGCCGTAATTGGGCGAGGCGTGCGAAAATCAACACACCCACGTGCGCAACGCAAACACCGCCAAACAGGTTGATCACTCCTGCACATATAACTTTAACCATGGACACGCCGGGACGCTTTGGAACTATCGAGCTCTTGCGACAACGGCCTGACGGCGCCTTTGCCGCCGAGTGCAGCCCAAGTGACGACATCCTTATCGCGTCCTTCGGCGTCGACACACCGACGGTCTCGTTCGGGCGTGACCCCAACTGCAGCGTGCGCCTGTACTACAAAGCCGTGGCACCGCTGCACGCGCGCATTTTATTCAACGAGGACGGGAGGGCATTCGTGGAGGTGATTGGGGAGGGGGGGCGTGGTCGTGGATGGGTGTTCGGTGTTCCCACTGGGCGAGGGGGCTGGTGGGAATGGTGAAAGAGCGGATGGGCGGGTCGGGAAAGGTCTACAGACGATTGCGCTAGGGAATGCGAGCGAGCTCGAGATACACAGGAAGCGGTTTAGGTTCACGTACCCGCCCAAGGACATGCGCACTGCGCTTGGGCCGTCGTTTGCCGACCCTGGAGTCTTCCGAGCAAACCCGCTCCCGTAGGGCGTGGCGACGCTGAATCCGATATTAAGGAGGACATGACCATCACGCCAAGTGGAACAAGAGGTGGGCAGCCGATAAATCCGAAATATCATGCTCTTTCCGGCGATCGGACCGGTGTTCCATATTTTGGCTTTTCCCTCGCTCTATAGGTCCGAGCACAACACGCTGAGGTCTTACACCCCCCCATTTGTGCTCATTCCCGAGCTCCCTATCCAATTTCGTGGGGAAAAGCGGCTGCGTTGTTGTGTAAATCCGAAATTGATCGGAACGTGTATTATGGGTGTATTTTTGATGTCAGCCTCATACCTCTGGAAACAACGACGCCAGAACACCGAAAACATCTCAGACCCCCCCCATAAGGTACGCCTGGCTACACACTGCATTTTACCCCACATTTTTAAGATGCGTATCGACAGAGATAAACCCGAAATGATGGTTTCACCTCCCCATCCAGGAACAACTGCCTGACGAAAAAAATTGTTTTTTTCAGAAAACAAGTTTATGGACTAGATGACTTCATTTGAAGCATGATATAACTTTTTCTCCTCCGCCCACCTCTTGAAGTGGAATGGCTTTTGATGCCAAAAACATCACGTGAAATTCCCATAAAAGGCGATTTCCCGATTTGGAGGAGGGTGGGATCTCTGAAAAAAAAAATTCGAGGTGTAGTTTAAATTTCGGGTATCGGTTCCCTCTGGTATTAGGTGAGGGTCAAGGAGCGGAAGAGGACACAAGACCTACTGTTGACGATTAGTCAGTTGTGTATTGTGCTCGGTGATCCGCATGATTTCGTTGTTCCAGAAAATATCGTGTCGAAGAACATTATGTAGGTCAAGCGCCCACTGGGGCGCGGGGGCGGCGGCCATGTTGGTGATAACCGTGCCAGCTGCAGTGAGATGATGGTGTGTGCTAGAAAGACAAACTCGGGTGATGGAGTGATGTTCTCACAGTATCGCAAACGACCCTTCTGCTGCACTGCACTCGTTTGTTCCCTCGTTTGCACCCTTCGAGTTCCCATCGCCGCCACACAGTGTTTCGCTTCCCACTAATCCTACACAATGTATACGGCTCGGCATCGGCTCAAATAGGCCGTAACAGTAGTCTAGATGTTCAATTGAATGCCTCGCTCACGGGGAGCTCAGATTCAAAATTTCGGCTTTGAGTGCCGCATGCATTGAATGCCTTGCTCGTGGGGAGCTCAGCGTTAAGATATCCAGACCGAGTGTTATTGCGAATATCCCTAGATGGCCCAAAACGCCCCTCTAGTACATAGAGGCGTCATCTGACTCAGATGACACCCCTGATGGCGCGAAAAAAAAATCGCGCGTTCACGGAATTATTGAAACGACTGTACTATGTATAGAGCATTCTGGCCACTGTGCAATCATTTCAAGCTGAATTTTGACGGGATCGTGCTGGGAGGATAGCCAGCGAAATTCTGGTTCAGACTGTCTCTTCAGATTTATTTTGACGGCCCTGGTGCTTTTGAAAAGGAGCTCAGGGCTCTCCATGTCAATCCAAACAAATACAGGCTGTCACCAAACAAATGCAGTCCATCACCAAACAATGTGCCAAGGTTTTGCACCAAAACAGCATTCTGGCCACAAGGATCGGATTCTGCGCGTCCGCTATCTGTCCGTCAATGTCATGTACGTAGGTTGGTATCATATCGGAAGGAAGGGGCATATTCCCAAGTAGAATGAAAAACATCATCGAATTGATTGGTATTACCAGCAGAATGAATCAATCTATCTACGGCGTTCTACGCGCTTATCGGGTGCCCAGGGTATCTTATGTTCTGGAAGTCTGTCTGCCACACCTAAGACAGCCACTTATTTGCTTACGGCAACCCCTCTTAGGTCATTTCCGCCGTGGTACCGGAAATGACCTAAGAGGTCTGCGCCGGCGTTGTGGGTGTCACAGACCAGGCTCGTTTACGTCCCTGCCATCTCGGCATCTCGGCATGGTCTGCCTACCCTGCCTCCGCCGCCTCCCTTCACTGTATGAATTACCTTTGAACAGCTATGCAGCCGATACAGCCATCTCCCTCTAATGTAATCCTCAAAGCTAGGCTGTCTTACTACATAAATGATCCATGGAACAAACCTAAAATCCAAATTATCCTTGAAATCAGAATTCTTTAATTACAAAGAGGAACTGTGCAGGCATATAAACACAACTTCCTACAATTGCAGGTATATGGGCTGTAGCTCAGAGCACACCAATTATCTGTCTACGATGAGATGTGGTTTGTGTTGTAGGTATCAGAGGTCATCTAATTGCCCCAAAGAGTTTCACTCAGTTCAGGTACATTACTCAAGTATATACATATTGAATGCCATTGTTGTATTCCAAAGAGGTCAAAGGAATGGTAAAGTAGAGGACAGGGCCAATATCGTCCGCACTTTCCTTGCTCTTATGCTGCTTGGTTAGCACTAGTTGTGCCCATGTTTTGTCCCTCTTTAATTTTATATGTCCTCTGGTTTAAACTGCTTGCTTTCTGTGTCTGCATCACCAGCAATGTAAAATTGATCTACCTCCAATACCTCTGCCGCCTTCTCTCCTGCAATGCAAAATTGACTTACCTCCAACGCCTCCACTACCTCCAACACCTCTGCTACCTCTAACGCCTCTGCTGTCTCTCATGTTCAAATGTTGTTTTACAGCTTGGGTACCCAATAATTGAACAGTATCTTTCTGTACCTCAGTCTAACAATACTGGTGCTCTTCCGTCTCCTGGAACTCACAGCCATGTGCCTGTCTACCAGTCTCAACACTGCCTCCCTCACCTCTGTCGCAGTAAAATTCAATCTGTGCAGCCACCTTCATGTACATCGGCTTGTGAGTTGCTATCGATTGATCTGCCAGACACCATTTACGATGCCCACAGTTGATTGGACTCCACATTAGACACTGTCATGAACCACTTTTCATTTTACTTCCAGAACCCGAACAACCCGAACAACCCAATCATCGATCAGATCAACTATCTGATCAATCGAACCAGGATACCGTTTTAGAATCCCAAATGGTTACAATCAGTTTCCTGACCTTCGGGTTCCCAATCGCCCCTCTACGTTCATATAACCCTTCATTTACTTTGCATTAATCTTGTCCGTTGCTGTTGGACACTGTACCTTAATTTACAACCCCTAGGGACTTTAGTATATAAGCTGTAGTTATTCTCCTGTACTTTACACCATTCTAGTCTGAACTCCAGGCTTATTCATTGGAACTCTTCGTGCTTCAGTCGCCTTCGTCACCTCAGAACCTGGAATCTGCTCTGTGCTGACAGACACCTCCAACGCACCTCCAACACCTCTACTACATTTTCTGGGTAGTATACCAATTACCCCCATGGTATGGATGTCTTGGTTCTCTGTGGTCTTGCACTGACTTGTGGAATGCCATAGGTTGAGCAGCCAGACATGTCCAGAATGCTTGTGATCGGACTCCACATTCAACACCTCCAACACCTCCGTCACATTCTCTAGGTAGTATACTGGCTTGCCCTGTGGTGTGGATGTTTCTTTTCTCACTTACAATCAGCAGAACTGATTCACATCGGACCTCGGATTTAACAGCAGCGCTGACAGAAATGAAGTTGGGTTTTCGAAGTTTGGGGAGTAGGAGGTGTTGGAGGCTCCACTCCCCCAGACCCGGCAGCTACGCGACGACGGGAAGAATGTTGAGCTCGGCGAGGTAGCGGTGGTGAGCATCGCGGGGAAGAGGCTTGGTAAAAAGGTCGGCGGGGTCTCGGTACCGCGGATGAAGTCGACTTTGAGTTCCCCCTTTTGGACGAGCTCGCGTACGAAATGGTGGCGAATGTCGATATGCTTGACCTTCGAATGCGATTTGGTGTTCTTCGTCAAGTCGACCGCCCCACGATTGTCGCAATACACCGTTCCCGGGAGTTCCTGCCTCAGCCCAACTTCCGCCATCTATCCATACATCCACTTCTGCTGCTGGGCAGCTCGGGTTAAGCGCGATGTATTCTGCTTCCACGGTAGACAGCGCAACCGTCGCCTGGCGCTTGGAAGACCAGCACACAGGTGCACCGGCCATAACAAACACGTATCCGGAAGTCGAACGGCGCGTGTCGAGGCAGCCGGCGTAATTAGCATCGCCATAACCGATGGGAGTGAGTGGCGCGTCGCGCGAGTACACGAGCGCGTAGTCGAGGGTGAAACGGATGTAGCCGAGGACGTGGAGAAGGGCACGCCAGTGCTCGATGCCGGGGTTCGTCTGGAATCGTGTAAGGATGCTCACGGCGAACGACAGGTCGGGCCGAGTTGCCAGCTGCCCCCACATCACAGATCCCAGAAGTGGGCGGTACGGCTTGCCCACCATTTCGGCGCGTTCCTCGGGCGTCGACGGGGACATGGAGGAGTCGAGGCTGATGCCGACAGGGAGAGGTGTGGACCTAAAACCTTTTCGAAATAGGCACGCTGTGAAAGGGTGACGGTACCGGCCTCCATGTCCTGCTCGACGCGCATCCCAAGCAGCCGGTGCGTATGCCCGACGTCCTTGATGTCCCATACGTTCGCCAACTCCGCCTTCCTCGCTGCCGCCTCCTCCGCTGATGACGATGCGCCCCAAACATCGTCCGTGTACGTGTCGGTCAGGGTGTAACCACCATCGTCCGAAGCCTTGACGCGCACGCATGGATCCGCTCGCGACGTTGAGTACCCCAGCTTCTCGTACGTCGCGGCGAGCGTCTCAGCCCAGTCGCGTCCGCCCTGCATGGTCCCGTAGATTGTCTTCTTGAGCCGACACGCCCAACCCTCCTTCTCCGGAACCTCGTACCCCCGTGGTTGCTCCATATAGATCTCCTCTTTCGTTTCGCTATTAAGGTAAGCAGCTTCGAAGTCGATCTGCCAGAGATGGAGATTGTGCTTAGCGGCTATCGCAGCAGTCATGCGAATGGATTCGAGACGAGCGACAGCAGCCCAGGTCTCCTCGTAGTCGATACCGTGGACCTGAGTGAAACCCTTGCCGACAAGGCGAGCCTTGTCACGCAGCCAGTGACCCGCGCCGTCCTTCTTGACATCGTACACCCATTTTGACGCCATTACATTCGCGCCGGCGGGCGGTTGCTGCAACTCCCACGTCCCCTTCTTCTCGTGCAGAGCCATTTCGACGTCCATAGCGGCCACCCAGCGATCTGTATCGAGTTTCATGGCCTCGCTGTAGGTCTTTGGTGCGTAGAGACGGTCCGGATTAGCCGACATGAGTGTCTGCGAGATGTAATCGTCGAGTTCGGTGTTCAGACTCGCGATGGGATCCCAGGCTGCATTCGCGCGTGGCCGCGCCGATTTGGTTGCCCAGTCATCCCGGTTAGCGCGTGCGGCATCTTCACGAGCCGTGGACTCCGTGTAGGCATCTATGCTCCCTGCATCAAGACCGATGTTAGTTCAAGACATTTACAGCCCACTGTTTCGCACCAAACGCTGCTAAGTTGGTTCAGAGAGGACTGGGCGGAACCGGGAAAATGGACCGGTCGGAGGTAGGAGGAATTCGGAATACATTTGCACAAGGGGATTATGAGTGGACTTCAGTACTGGTTGAAATTGAACTGGGCGCCCGCAGAAGCTGCCTGAAACAATATGTCAGGATGCCCGTAGGAAAAGCAAGAGTTTCTCTTTCAATGGGTTTTAATGGTTGCTTGTCCAGAAGCTTGGTCAGGATCTACGCGGACCTAGCACATCTATGTACTCTATGGACTAGGTGGTGCACTCACATACAAATTTTCTTGAACCCATAATCCAATCTTTCCTCATAACCCAACGCAGAACCCAACGTCGAACCTCGTAACAAAGCCTCAGCCATCTAGGACTGTGCTGGGAATTGACTTCAATTGATTGCACAAATTCGTCCTAACTCCATCCCATTCCGTATATATTTCCACTATGCTACAGTCCTTGAGGGAGGAAACACGCGATGCTGTATACCTGAGGTCTACGTACCCCAATCTGTCCAAAGTCTGACCGTTTATCAGGCTGGGCTAGATGAAGGGGAAATTCTGCCGCTCAGAGAATAGCTGGAAAACAAGTCTCGGAACTTGTCAGAAGCAAGCCCAAACTGATAGTCAAGACCCAGATAACGGAGAAAATGACGTAGACTGATTTGAACCTACGCACCGTGCAGAATCCATCTACGTCACCCTTTCACCTAACGTGTGGAATTTCGGAAACACTCGCTCTACCTCTTACAATGAACAACAAAAATTTGACAAGCTGCTGAGCCCATTTCAGAATATCTGGAGATGAAAGAGAGGGAGATTTCTTATTCATCTTGCGATCGAAGCGCGCAGACAATAAAGGTGAAAGTCATTGTCATTGTGTCGACTGGGACAGATCTGTCTAAATAGCACCCTTGCTCCTCAAGTCTTTGTGACAGGGCTCGAGAAATCAGACAAAGCCTGACCGCAACAGATCTTCGCGTGACCGTCATAGCGATACCCACCGCCGCAGGGTGGTGCGGCCTCCCGTAGGTTCACCGCGGTTGGGGAACAGGCTCGCTCCAGGAGGCTCATGCACCTGTTGTGATTGCGGACTCGGAGCCCGGCAAACACTGGTGCGAAACATGCAACCCCGCCCAGACTTATCCGACGGGCTTGCCAAAACGGCTTGCCCCGCTTAGCGGAGTTTGAATTTGGCCGTGTGGGCTTGGACGGCTTGGCTTGGGGCTGGGCTTGACTTGAGCTCGCTTACACCAGGCTTTACCACTATAAATAAAATGTTGATTTCTGGTGCCCGCGGCCTCCACGCTGGTTTCTAACGCCACTATCTCCGTCTCGCCTCTCTCCCAGCACAGCCGACTTTGCACACCCATAAAACAGTAGTAAGTTTTCAACATCCCATATCATGCTAGATAGCGATCATTTCGAGCTGCGTAAGTCAGGGTTCTTGGTGCTAAGTTCAGATGCAGTTTCATTAATTGGTAGATCGAAACTGTCTCGTAATATCAAGTCAGCAAATACACGCCGATATGGATTGCAACACGCGAAACGTAAGCTCAGCTCAGTCACTGGTTTCTACTAAACCCTATGCCAACGTCTGTTTCAATTAATAAAACTCGTGGAACACCCGAGAATCCACAGTACTTAAGTTCCCCCATGACAGCGCAGACGGCTGTTTGGTGAGCCAGGCCTTTGGGTCGAGTTTTTACTCACCGTTCTCCTCCTTCTTTCAGTTAGTTTCGCGCGGTTTGGTGCTCTCTCTTGATCAGTTTCATCGTCTCACTCGCGCTTCAATGGTTATTTCCTGCAGCACAGAGTGAAGGAATATTTAGCCTGAGCCACAATGGAGCTCCTGACGTACTTAATCCACGGAACAACCCGTAGTACTGTTTAATGTTCAACTCGAAGGCGTAAAACACACAAACCATTTTAAGCAAGCCACGCTCCTCGGCGGGAGCCGTTCTGGGCGGGGTCGGGCCGTTGAGCCAAGCCACTCCAAGCCCAAGCCAAGCCGGTTGACCATAACATTGGCTGAATCACTCGTTTGCAGTCCTTGCCAGTGTGTTCTATGCTTACCGTGGATGATTAGAAAAAAGGTTATGTGTTCAAAGTATCTAACTGCATCCCCCAGAATGTCCAATTTGAAATGCCCAACAGGGATGATGGTATCCGTGGCAAGCCACACACAAGTCCATTGGCCAGACAGATGGGTTTGCAGCACGCGACAGTATATGACTGTGCCGCAGTGCGGGTTTGAGCGGCTTGGGCTTGAATGCATGTGGGCTTGGGTCCCCTCAGTCACACTACACATTCTCAATGTGAATCATTTTCAATCAGTGCTTCCCACCGGACTTCTTTGTTCTGTTTCACCACGTACCTCGCCGCCAACATACGAAGAACTGAGGAATAGGTCAGACATTTCCAACAGGTTTGCCCCGCTAAGTGGAGTTCAACTTTGGCTGGAACGGGCTTGCGGGCTTGGCTTGGGCATGGGCTGGGCTTGGATATGGAAAAACGAGCCCACAGTTTCCTCTGCTCTCCGCTTTTGTTCAGGGCATATTCCTAACACTTATGGCGCTCCCATCTTTATGTCGAAATTAGCGTAGAATAAATACATGGGACTTTTTGGACATATTGCCGAGTGATTTTGCTCACTTTGCAGCCCAAATATTTCCATACTGCCTGTATATTTTTTCATAATTCAAAGTGCCAGATGGAAGGGCACATCTGGGGCTACAACATGGGTGATTTACATTCCTCCCCAAAAAATATCCGGCAGAGTTGAAAAATGGCATTTTCCCATATCTGGCTCGTTTATCGGCACATCAAGATATTTTGATGCTGTCAAGGTATTTGGTTTTGTCCAAAAATATGCTCTCGTTGTCTCGCAGTGATAGAAAACCCACCATCCATCACTTATTTCCACTACTAGTATTCCTATTTTTTGTGGTACTGAGAGATGATCCTTTTCAATACCTTGGAATTCGGGAAATTCTATCCACCACAGGAAGATTGGAAGTGCCCGCATAGTATGGTTTATATGGAGTACACTGTGATCATGAGTGCGATGTTCAGCTGAGGTGCTTCGACCTCAGTTGACGTTGACAAGGAATCAATGATGCGGTGGTAATTGATTCCCTGCTGGCGAGCTGCTCGGGGGGGACTCGACTTCCACCTCCTTTTTACCCACCGTATATTAGCCTGTTTGCGATGCAGCCATTCGAGCCATCTGATGGCTGTTTGGCGTTGCGAAAACTGATGGCTAATGGCTGATGGATGGCTACTGTAAGGGTTTTGCTTCCCTACCCATTGCTGTATCTGATTTATTATAGCGTCGGTCTGATCCTCCCGGCCCCGCGCTCAACCAAGATCATCCCATGGGCGACCCTGACCCCCGAGATGAGGACATGCCGAGAGCACCCTCGCCATCCGATCACCCTCTCGCTGAACCTCACATGTCCGAGTCGAGCCTAGAAGAGTTCCAAATCACAAATGAATTTATTCGCGCCCTCCGAAATGCCTCACTAGACGCCGAGGAAGAGAAGCTTGACCCCGACGTACTGCATCAGTTGCGGAATCCTCTACAGGAACCTCCCACTCTCGATCCAGACGAGCGGTTATCTATCGACATTTTTTTGGCTGTCAGCAACGCTTCTGAGCAGACTTACAACTCTGTCCGAGACGCCCTTCTGCGTCGCTACCCTGACAACCCCATCCTATCTCACCACTCCGTGAAAAAGCTGGTCAGCGATCTTACTGGCGTCGTATATGTCACACACGATATGTGCATCAACTCGTGTATGGCGTACACCGGACCTTTTGCAGATCTTGAGTGCTGCAAATATCCGAGTTGTGGCGAACCACGTTATGACCCCAAATGCCCGGGCGCCCGAGTCCCTCGACAACAGTTCAATACAGTACTGCTCGGGCCCCAACTGCAGGCTCTGAGGCGCAGTTCGGAGGGCGCTACCGAGTTGCGCTATCGTGAGCGTGTTACGAAGGCTATTCGAGCCGGCTGGCAATTTAGGGGAAGCTGCGTACCCAGCAGAAACACGTGTTCGATATTTTCTGACCATACTGCAGGGTGACGTGGCTTTCTTCACCCGTTTGACGTTCGTTTATACTGGCTTTTGTACTACGGCGACAAACGACATTCATTGTGTTCGGGATTCGATCTGGCGGCATCTGGGCTGGACGGCTAACTTTAACAGGATGGAACTCCCGGTCAACGCCGGGGGCTCCACCTGAGTCTCTTCTTTTTGTCTGTACCATCCGTCGCACGTTCACGTTGACTAAAATTTTCCCAAACAAGCTCTGGCCAAGGATACCTCAACGATGTCAATATTGCGACCAGATCGTTCTGCCTCGGAATAGGCCCTCTTGCAGGACAATGGGCTATGCTGTAAATAATCGAATACTGTATGGGCTTGACAAGCACTCTGTGTTCTACAGACTGTAATCTCACTTGACACCCGGTTCTGATGCAAATATGCTTAAGCAATTGCATAGCATCAAAACTCCGACTTGATTAATGCTGAGAACAAAGACGTTAACGCGTAGAGTGGGGGGTGGGAGGTTATTCAGTGTGGCTTCGTGCCTGCCAATGCGCTGTTTCTTCTCAAGCACTTACGTACACCAGTTGCTAATTCATTCCTTACCAGCCGAAAACGCCTCAGTTGTGTTTGAAGGTATATGCTACACCTTCGAGTCACAGACAGTCTGTGATGGGGCGTTCAAGATCTTAATCCAAGGCAAGTTTTAACTAACCACTTCCAGAACTAGCGCTGCAACCAAACATCACAAGCCTATGGCATACAAGCCGTTTCGCAGCGGATCTCCCCTAACGATGACGTCCAAAGTGAAACTCCTCCCTTTTGAAATCAAGTTGACCTCAGGATTGGTCTCCTTTAGTCCTCATGATCGCCTGACTTGACCTTTTTTTTTCTTGTTGAGGGATGCCCGTACCTAACATCATGTCGCATACGAGCTATTGCTCAGGATGTGGGTTATTCAACGTTGTATTAGATGAGATCCAACATCCCCGAGATCGCCGAACCATGTTGGATATACACAACCTTGCGGTACACGAAGCAACTAAATATGTCTTGCTTTCGGAAGCGGTGATGATTGCAACATATTTCACACATTCCATGCCCTAGGAGCTCTTTGCAATTGAGAGAGAATGATTTGCATGCTGATCTGTTGTTGTAGTCAACATTTTAGTTCCACGATTTGCCTGCCCGAGAGGAGCTTCAGTTGGTCACAGAGTCATAAGGTGGAGGTCGTGGGAACCCAGCACCTTTACATAAGCAGAGTGTGACAACTTTTATTCCAGTGAAACAAGGGCATGTAGGGAGATTCTAGCTGCCAAGAAATGCTCTAATAAGTAATACAAGAAGTCCTTGGGGAAGATTTCCTTGAAAATCTTCACCATGAGGGTGAAATAAGCAATTCTTTCCTTTTTTGGAAATAATGTACCAATCACATTATAATTTCATTTGGTGCAAGGTTTGCTTTTCCAAAGCAAAATTTTTGAAATGATTATGTAATCAGGCACGTGACCTTTCCCACAACTTGGGAAACACGTTGCGGCCGCATTGCAGCCTCGTTTTGGCTGCGCAAACCACTCTTTCCACAACTTCCTCATTTCTACACTCAAGACCAATGGGCAGACAATCAAGAAAGAAGAAAGCAAACATAGCTAATGCACAAAAAGGGACTGCAGCACTCAGAAGTGTGTCCAATCTTACGAGGCCCCTATCTTTCTGATCCTAGTCTCTAGATAAAGCATCTAGCAGAGAAACCACACCAGAAAACACTACTCAGCCAGAGACTGAGAGCCTGGATACAAGAGACACAGCAATGTGCCACCCACCTGGACTGCTCCCATCTCATCTGAAGCCTCAATCAGCAATCTTTCAAGATGGCAATTCTTCGATCTCCAAGCGTTCGCGGTGAACCGTATCCCTTCAAGTTCTCCACCTCCTCCAACCCATCTCTCACAATTCGCGCCAAGCTCAAACCATATCCGCACCCAGCCTGCGCGCTGCGAAACGCTCCAAGTGGGAGAAGATGGACGACCTCCTCTCTTCCTACGGCTTCTTGAGTCTCGGAGACTTTCTTGAGGTGCTTTTCCATAACCATGCCCGAGATGAGCCAGATCCTCGGACGCCGCGACACATAGCCGCGGCTGACAGGCCTTGAGGGAAAGAATGCCTCCAAGTCATTTAATTCTGAGTGAATCTCAATGAAATCTGCTCCAAGGGATGCGCATTATGTTACTGTTCGACTGGTAGAAAAACTAGGTCCAACGGGGACGAACAAAAATGCTGGTATAAATATGAGGGAAAACAGCGGGGCGAACAAATTTAACTGACAGCTGGAAGAGAGGAACGGGACAACTTGGGACAAATGCGGTTTCGGCCGCGCGGCCGTGCTGAGAAGCCAGGATGCCGAAGCCTGAAATAGATGGCTGGAAATACAGAAGTTTGGTGAGGTGGACGTAGCCGATAAGCCCCAAGTTCTGTGGCGGCTTTGAGCTGTATGGATGCTTCCAGGTTCTTGAACGTGCCGAGTTAAAATGCCGAACTTTCACAGAAAAACATCAGAAGTAACGAACTTTCACTACCTTTCAAACCGTTGCCTGGTAAGTCAATTGTCTTATTCCCTTTTCATCCCGCCAAATCGATATGAAGCGGCCGGAGTTGTATGAGATCGTGTGAAGGTTCTCTCGTCCGTCCTTCACAGCATATAAATCAAGTGCAAAAGTATTTCCGCGCCCCATTTCGCATCGATCAAACTTGTCTAGCCATGCCACACCCCGATTCAAATATCAAAAAAGCTATAGAGAAAAGGAAATTTTGCCATTGCAAGCCCACCTGCGGCGTGTTATTATTCAAGAAAGCGCGCAAAATACATTATGCTAAAATAGCGGATCCATCGTCATCATCCTCAATATGAAACCCCACGGTCTCCATGGCTAGGTGGATGTGATGGCCATGAATGCGTAGCCATTGCTGAACGTCTAGGCGTCTAATGACAGGACGAAATTCGAGGCATTCTCCTCATCGTAATGAACACCCAGAGGTCACAAGTCCTTCGGAAAACTCACTTTGAAAATTTGCTTCAAACCATCGACCATCTCTTTACTCATCCTGGTAATTCGTCTTAACTGATTCGTCACTCGGGATATTGAGTGGCTTCGGAGAATGATGGTG
Organism: Mycena olivaceomarginata; assembly: GCA_029378375.1. NCBI lineage: Eukaryota > Fungi > Basidiomycota > Agaricomycetes > Agaricales > Mycenaceae > Mycena > Mycena olivaceomarginata. The sequence continues at coordinate 32,995 of JARKIC010000684.1, read as the reverse complement.
AGTGTATTCAAGCATCTCACGAAACTCGTCCGTGATAACCTCAGTGAAGGGCTGGTCACAAGCGGCAACCCACTTAGCGACCAGGTCCTCGAAATGTTCTTGGTCCCACGGCACCTGAAGAGGAGAATGTGTCACACGTGTCGTACCAGAATGACATGGATCACGAACCCGAGCATCCTCCGCCTGTTTTTCGAACATCGCCTTGATGTTCTGGTTGATATCCTTAACCTCTGCTACATATTCAGCAGCAATCTCGTCAGTCACCGGGCTAACACCACATGCCAAGGAGCGTTCGCGATCGGTGGCCGGACCTTTTCGGTGTTGTAGAACTTCGAACAGTCGGAAGTGAGGCTTGGATGTTTTCTCGAGATGGTCCCTGAGTTCTATAGGCCGAGTCGGGTCGTTTGAAACAGGCTAAAGATGGGAACTTACTGCGCGTATTATAATTCGAGCCTTTCGTCATCTCTAATATTGCGCCGTTCCCAAAAAAAGATTTGTAATAACGAGAGCCCTCCACCGATGCACCAGTCGCGTCAGTCTTCACTTGGTTGTAGAAAAGATATATTGCGTTGCGCTTGACTCAATTCACGGCCGTCAAACAATAGGCCTTGTTCAGAGAATGAAGTACGCACCTGCTGCTTTGGCTTCAGTTCGGGTTCCGGCTGGCGAGACGGTCCCGCCTCTGCATTTCCCAAGCTCTGTACGAGGTGATCAAAAAGGTACGTCTTGCGTCAGAAGTATTTAGATATATACCTTCACAGACCCTGTATCGGCGGTGCCTCCTTCCGAGCCAGGTGGCTATATTGAGATGTCACAACGTCGAAGATCGCAAAATATATGAGGAAAACATACGGGAGCTGAGGGACCTGTATGTTTACCTGTGGGTTTAGCAGCCGTCTGGCGTTTGGCGTTTTCCGGAATAGTCTTCCTAGGTAGAGAATCCGCCAACTGGATGAGAATTGGTAAGATAGCGACGCTAACGGGGAATGGATGCCTACTTCTTCGTTTGGTATTATCATTTCAATATCACTATCGCTGTCGTCGCCCGAGGCACCAGATGTGAAGTCTTGATTTTCAGGGTCTGAATTATCGCGATTCTTCTTCGATTTCATCCCAGATTTGCGCTTGCACTTCTTCTCGTTCGGGGCAGTCTCCGAATCCGAATTGAGGAAATATCGCATTCGCCATCCGGGAACGATCTGCACGACGAGCGGGTCGAGATGGCCCCGGGTCCTCCGAATATGCGAAAAAAAACCTGTTACCAACAAGAGCATACTCGACATGGAATGAAATCCTCCCGGAGCCAAGAGCCTCAGTTGCAGATGCGACAGATATCCGAGGCCCAATGAACTTATTGTTGTATCCCAGCTTGCTCGCCGACCGCGGTAAGTAAAATAGAAATGACAGGGGCCACTTCTCGGAATGAGGCCCAGGCGTCTGAGATGTGGATAGATGTCCTCGATTGTCGTGTCACTGCCAACGACTAGATAGATGCTAAGTCGAATCATCGTTTTAAGAATGAGAGTTGGCTTACCAACAGGCAACGACCGCGAGCGGAATCTAATCACAAATATTGTGAATTGTGAAGCATGAACCAGAGGTCTGTATCTTGGATTTCTCACAAATACGAATGAGATGGTACCGGAAAAAAGGGGGAAAACTCGAGAGGCTGGGAAATTGACGTTGAGTGAGTAGACGGGCAACACAATGGCCCGACTCACCGATAAACACTGCCACTGAACCAGCAAATGTAGCAAAGTATGCAAGGCTGTCTGCGATGCTGTTTGGAGATGCATGCCTATGGATCCGGAGACGATTTCCAGGGGAAAGAATGGCAAGTAGGCCAGCGAACCCCGGAAACAAGAACAGGAAGATATTCACGATAAACCATTTTAAGCAGTTCGATGCAACTGCCTCGAGTCGAGATGCAAATAATAAAGTTCGAACTATGAACAAGTTTGTGAACCGTTGGGGTAAACGAAATAAAGAGAAATGACTTGCCCCGAGTCTGGGATTCGGGAAATCCCAGACCCGATTTGTCTGACGATTGGACATGAAAGCGAAATGCGACCGATGGCGACGTCGACCCAAAATCAGCGGGAGGATCAAATGGTACCGGAAAAACTGGGGGAAAATCAGAGAGGCTGGGTGATTGAATACTGAATCGAGAGACGAATAACGGTGGAACTCACCGATGAATATGTTAGTTGAACCAGTGCAAAGCACAAAATATGCCACGGTGTATGCCAGGCTCTTCGGAGATTGGTGGTTGTGAATCACCATTGATTTCCGACGCAAAGAATGGTAAGTAGGGCCGCTGAACAAAGGAAACAAGAAGAGTGAGAGATCGATGATAAACCATTTCAAGCAGTGCGATGCAACCGCCTCAGGACGAGACGCAAATAGTGTACCCCGGGCTGCCAAAAATCCGTGAGGAAGTAACCCCAAAGGAAATCTCAACAAATACCAGGTAACAACTTGCTCGGAGGGCGGTCATCATACTTGACCAAAATTCGAGGCATGGGACGTTTCAGACTTCACGGAGAACATGGCGGGACTTCACAGTCCCTGGACGGACGGGACCCGTCCCGTCGCGACGGGCCGTCAACCCGTCAAAGAGACGGACTGGTCGAAGCCCTAATGGTGCAATTGTTTTTTCTTTCTTTTTTGGCCCCGACGGTAGGACGCAGCGGGGTACCTCAGCAGATAGCAGCCGGGATGGACGTCACATCCAGAGCCCGGGCACACTGCCGGGACCACCGACTGCGCTTTCAGTCGGGGCCATGGTGGCAACAGTCAGACTTTTTTCTGCTCACGTGACACATCTCCAGTGTTTGGCGAACTGGTGCAGTGGCAGTGCATGATTGGCCCGAGATGCCGCAAGGCTTCTACGCCGTGTTCTACTGGAATCTGGCCCTATTCCTTTGGGAGGGGGCATACTGGGGTTTTTCATTCAAATCGACAGTCACGCGTCACGCACCCCCCTGTCGAGGACGAATTTTGGTCGCGGTCACGCATCACGGAGGGGTTTGTCGAACCCTCTAAGGCATGTCACTCCCCTCCCCTCCCCCCTCCCCCCCCAGTGGCAAGAAAAGGTAAATTTCCCATGGAGCTGTTGAAATTTTGAAGGTGTCACACGAAAATTCGGCTGCTGTCGAAATGTCGAACTGGTAAATCGGGTCACGCATCACACCCCCTGTCGATTTGAATGAAAAACCCCAGTATTACATAGATACACCGTATCGGTATGCAATATAGAGCCATTCTGAGCTTCAAAAAAGAAAGTGTTCCGCACCTGAATAAGTTTTTTTCGGATTTGATTTTTGCAACGTTTGGACCATCATAACATCAAGACAATTTGTGCAAAAACGCCAAGAAGCATGTCTTTTGAAGACCGCGAATGTTGAGATTAGAGAGGTTGCGCAAAAGCCGCACGCGGCAATATCCTTTTTTGCTCCAGAGCATCACTGGGAGTCTCAAATAGCCTCTTTTGGCCACCAGAGCAAAGAAAAAAAAAAGCCGCATGCGGTGAGTTTGCGCACCAAAAAAGCCGCATGCGGCTTTGCGCAACCTCTCTATTACATAATAACGTGGCTAGCGATCAGCACATCAACCTTTTCGACAGACTACAACATGCGAGGTGCTTACGAGCACCATATTGTTGCGTCTGTTTATCCCTCTATCGCTCACTCAGTCCAATCACCAGTTTTCGACTTACGCCTCGATGCGATCCCTCCTTCCATAAAGGGAATGAGATTCCCCATCAGAAACATGGGCGTTGGCGCAGAATTGTTTATTCACAAACTCCCCGTGCAACGCGAGAGCTTTGAGCTCTCGCATTTCATCTGCGTTGCACGAGTTTGACCCACCACGATAGGCGGCCGGTGTTTCCGGTAGGAATATATTTAAAGAAATCAGCCCTCTATAGATGTAGGCCGGACCTCAATGTTGGAACGTCACCCATATCTCACCTTTCCGCATCTCATTTCCCTCACGTGGCTCTTACCTCCAATACTGTCACTCGGTTCTGTTATTTTCAATCTCCAGGTTCTTTCTGCCGTCACGGACGCTAATGTGCGGAATGCGAAATCGGCTCTGCTTGCGAGCTGTTATGCGGCTCAAGCTGCTTCTAGTGCATCCGCCAGCCTTCCCCGATACATTGCGATGTCCCTTAATAGGAGCTACTCGAGAGCCATAAACGACTCGCTGAATGGCGCACGGGCGGCCTTAGATCTTTCCGTCACCGTGATCGAAGCCGTTATCGACTTTTTTGTCAACACGTATCGGTCGACCTTTCTATGCTTCCTGCAGCTTGTCCTACAAGCTGGAGTGGCTGTCCTGGCCGCCGCGGTAGCTGAGGTCGATAAGCTCTGTATAGCGTACAAGTCGATTTCTGATAATATCCTTAGGCAACAACTGTCGTCGAATCTGCGGCAAATGGTATCGCAAACAACATTCAGCAGACGTTTTCTGCGGCAACATCTGGGGTTCAGAGTGCAATTTCTGCAGCGAATCGAGTACCAGGAATAAACATCCCCACACCAAATTTATCTCCACCAGATTTGAGCTCCCTCCAAAGTCTCACCCTTCCTACCACATTGCAGGACCAGTTGACTAACCCAGACCGCGGTCAATAGTGGCATTTTCGGTTGGATCAATACTACGACAACTGTCTTGAATGACACCATCGCTGGAGCCTACGCAGATATCCAAACCGCAATCAACACCGCTTTCGGCGGAACTCGCCAATGCAGAATTTCATGCAGTGCATTTTGGGGAACAAGGTTGATGAAATTGAGACCGCCTTGACATTCTTGCAATCCAATCTCGTCTTTGATATTCCTCGGCTGAATAGCAGCGCCCTCCTCTTATCACAGGATGCAATAGAGGAAGTTGTGCAGGCAATTGCAGAAGCTGCGGTTGGAGGGAGTGCTGCCAATCCGGCGGGATTGGTGGGAAATATTGTGGAGATATACGAGGCCTCCTTGAAAAAAGAGCAATTGATGTATGCCATATTTATGGCACTCTGGATCGGGGTCATCATCATGGGCATTGGCTTCATCATTGTGGACGAATGCCAAAGGATTTGCAGGAGGCATAAGATGTAATCAATCGCCTGTTCTCTCAGCTAATAGAACTCTTCCAAGTTCCATCGCTTCCGCGGCATGAGGAATTTGAACTACGCGATTCTGAACCGACAGTCTTGTTCAGAATTGCAAGCGCAATCCAGGGAAAAAGCGAGTTTTGAAATCAGGCTGTTGCTAGTGTATCTTCAATATCTCCTCAGCCCAAAGGCACCAATAATTGCGCGCATATGCCTGCAAAGTTCAGTTGAACTTGCACGTCGCAAGAAGAAGTCTTGGTTCGGAGATGTATGCAAGGCAGCATCCAAGTTACCAATCGAGTGTCCACCCCATCTGCGATATGCATCTGTCTATTGGGGCACTCATCTTTCCTTAATTCCAGTCGGTACATCGTGGCCAGAACTTGCATCTGAATTACAAATCTGGGCCAACAAACATATCCTCAACTGGATTGAGTGCCTGGCCATCACAGGCAAGCTTCAGATTGCTGTGGACGCCCTGCGGAAGGCAATCATTTTTTGTTCGGTACGCATGAAGGACTGATTGGCCGCTGGAGAGGTCAATATTGCCTCCGAGAAAATGACCGTAATGACCAGGACTATCCATTGCTGGCTCGTGCACCTCAGAAAATGGATGCAATAAGGTCACGCGTTTCAAAATGTAAAGGAATGCAACAAGGTCACGCCTTTCAAAATGTAAAGGAATGCGGATACCGCTTCCCGTTCGCGGTATTCAACTTGAATCTCCCACTTGGCAAAATCCCACCTAGAAGTTGCATTTAAAATGTGGGGAGAAACATATGAAAAATGCAACTCGCATGAATATCCGGGGTAGTTTATGTTCGATGATGGACCTCATGGCGCGCAGGTAATCATAGGTGAGATCCGGGAATAGCGGTGGGGGCGCGTAACAGAGGAGTTCCCACAGTCCTCCCTCGTCTTCGCACATGACCGGACGTAGATAACAGATCGCTTCCCTCATCTCTGCCCAAGACAAATCCAAGACTCGATGACAGAATGTCAATTGGTGTGGTTCAGGAGCAACTCTACATGCTTGAAGGATTCTGATCAGTTGTGGCGGGGCCTCTGTCAGAATCTGGCTGTAGTTGTACGAGAATTCGGGTGGCTCGTCCCAACTGTCCTCAGTCCACAGATCACCGCACAGATACATGAACTTGTAGTCTTCCCAAAGCTCAATCAAGCCCAGTGGCACATAATCGTCCCCCATGGCGTCAGTGATCTGGACCTTTAGGAAGCGCCCATGCCACAGGTAGCCACTGAACAGGTTGACTGCGTGCTGAGCGCCATCCCTGGTGGCCAGTAGAACGGTTCCGCAACAGCTGTTGGCTGTGATGGGGACATCGGCATGCAGGACAGTACCAGCGGTGCAGAAGAGGTCCTTGAGGTCCTGCCAGTGGACGTGATAGGGAAGGTTGGTGACAGAGACCCGGGTGCGAGGGTCACGTACTTTTGCCGATACCTGGCTCGATACACTCGAGAGCGCTGGGCAGCCCGCTCTTGCTCCTCAGGTGAACGTAGCTTGAGATCAGCACGCTTCCTATATGAGCAATGGGCACCCGTAGTCGGATATACGAAAAGGCGACGCACTGAGCCATCCGAAGTCGGGCCTTCTTGTTTTGCTCCAAATGCTGTTTTGCGCTGGACGCAGAAGAGGTGAGGGGGGAAGAGATTAGGAAGATAAGAGGAACATACGCCGCCAGTAACCGTTCATGATCAAGATGACAGGGGCACGACGACGAGGACATAGTGATGTGATGGCAAAAGGGAAGTGAGGTGTAAACAAACACAACGAGATAGGCGCCTGGGCGCTTGGGCATTGTTCGGAAAGGTCCGAAAATCCAAATAGCCGAGGTTGGTTTGACGCGCCCTGTCCATAATCAAGAGATAAATAATGTGATGGCGAAAGGGAAGTGAGATGTAAACAAACACAACGAGATAGGCGCCTCGGCGCTTGGACATTGTTCGGAAAGGTCCGAAAATCCGAATAGCCGAGCATTGATTTGACGCGCCCTGTCCATAATCAAGAGATAAATAAACGAAAAATATACAGAAAAACATCGGCTATAGAGGCTTTTCGTCTGCCTTGCCGGATGGGGACACATTCCAACAGAGACAAGAGGGGGGCAACCCCGGGCATCGCCTCATTTCCAAAAGGGGTGGGAAAATAGACTCAGACCCATGACAGTAGAGGTACACGGCTAGTGTCGTGACTTTAGTGTCCATTTTCCATGGCTAGGGCCAGGACCGGAGACTCCGGCTCAGTGTCACGGGTGCACTGCACTCTTGGGCGTAGACGAAGATGAGGCGCTGACGCGCATTGATGAGAAGGGCGCTGACGCGCAGAACGAGACGTGCGCCGTTGCGCATCTGACGTAAATGAGACGGGCGCTGACGAGCATTGACAGGAAGGGTGCTGACACGCAGGACGAGATATGCGCCATCGCGCATAGACAAGATGGGACGGCGCCATTGCGCATTGACGTAGATGAGATGAGCGCTGACGCGCATAGGGGATGAGAAGGGCGCTGACGCGCAAGACGAGACGTGCGCCGTCGCGCATAGACGCGATGAGACGGGCGCCGTCGCGCCTTGACGTAGATGAGAGGGGCGCTGACATGCGTAGACAATGATACAGGCGCTGACGCTCAAGACGTGAGATGTGCACGGTTGCGCGTGGATGTGAAGAGGCAGGCACCGTGGCGCAAAGACATAAATGAGATAGACGGGCAATGCATTGACCATGAGACGGGCGCTGATGCGCGTAGACAGGAAGAGACGGCGCCGTCACGCTTAGACGTGCAGAAAGGGGCGCCGTCGGGCATAGACGTGAAGAGACGGGCGCAAGAGGCGAACACCGTCGGGCAATGTGAAGGCACCGGCGCCGCGTTGCACCTGGATGTGAACAGGTGTCGCCGTTGCGCATAAATGTAAATGAGACAAGATAAGGACAAGATACCGCCGGGAATTGATGAGAGCGAGTGGAGAGAAGAGGGCTGATGGCCTGAAGCACACTGACATTGGGCGAACTGATGAGGAAAGGGTGTTACTCGCGAGGATGGACAAGGAAATGTCTTGTCATGTATCGTGCAGACAGAGGAAATATCATATACAAAGTTTTGACTTCGACACGATTGGGTGAAAAGCTCTCGGAAAGCTGATGGGACAGGCGTCGACACCGACACTGACGTGACGAAAGAAGATGAAACTGCGTACATGGAGGACGAAGGGAATTTTGATTGAAGACAGCGGTAGACTGCGTGAAGGACAGCATACAAGCACGACCTCAAGGTCACAGATGAACCCCAAACTGGACGGTTATGACCCCATGCGCGTTCAACGGGTGAAACGGCTATGCTGGGCAAACGAATACCAGAGCTCCATGGCATAATGCGCGTGCACCAGGTAAGGGGCAGGGTTAGAGATGTCAAGAGGAAAATGGAAACATATCCAGGAGTCCATGGGCATGAAAAGAATTGACGTGAGGCGATGTAGACGGGATTGAAATGGTCTGCGCATGAAAGGAAACTGCTGCAGAGCAGTGTGTAGAATGCAACTAGCACTAGCACATGGCATCGAAGCGCGGACATCGCTGTTCGAGAACGTTGCGGCGAAAGCCGATGGGAGAAACGACGTAGGAGCTCCAGGACAGACAGATGAGTGGGGAGCATTGCCCTTGGTCGCCACGCGCTCCGCACTCGCAGTACCACTCGCAGCGCGCCACCGCACCCACACCCCGGGATCAGTGGTATGCGTTTCTGCAGCGTGCGCCGTGCGCTCGCGCAACAGTGCCTCGGGCGGCTCTTCCACACCGCGCACCACCACTCGCCGTCCCGCCGGCATGGGCTCTCATCCTCGCTGCGTCCGCCGCGCCCGGAGTCGTCCGTGCACGAGCCTGCGTAGCAGCATGCGCCGTACGCTCGTGGACCGGTGCCTCGATCCCGCAGACCGCTCGCAAACTGGCGCAGCGTCGTTCTATGCGCCCGCCGCGTCTCGGCGCTGCTCCGCGCAGCAATGGCCCCGAGCAGTGGGTGACTGCCATCGTCGTGCTCAGAGCGCGTCAAACGCGTGACGTAGTGCGGTGGGTTTTGTGAATACCCATGGTGAGTGCTCGATGTAGACACCGAGCGCTCGCGTAAGGGGATGAAGCAAAGACCATTGGGCGGACGACGACGCAGGCGACAATTAATGGCGACTTACTCGCATTTCAGACCAGCACTCCTTGAGCTGCGCACTGTCTTTCTGGAAAGATTATTCCGCACTGTACCTAAACTGCCGGATAAAATGGCCCTACTCATCAGCCTGGAGTTCCTGAAAGCCATCATCTATGAACACGCAACTATTGTCCTGGTTGGAAAATTCGTGCATGAAGTCCTTGAAGAGTTTTACGCTGTTCCACATAGAGTTAATAATGTCTGAAAACATAGAGTTTTCTGTTGTCTGGGGGTCTACCGCGGGCATGGGGAAACCTATGGGGTCTGCGACTGGGGCTTAGATAGCTGGGAGTGGTCCACCAGCCTGTCTATCGACACAACTAAGTTTCGATAGATAGGCCGGATACGAGCCTATGTTGCCCATTGGGCGTGACCAGTAAGACTCACTGATGATCAAGTGTAAGTCCGATTCAATGGACTGATGATATATACCATGTCAGGGAAGCCTCAAAGTAGCTCACCTAGGCAAAAATTCTTCAGTGTCTTTGTGACCTTAGCGACGCATCTGGCTAGGAGGTTACCATTATTTTTCTGTGCAAATCATTATAAATATCAAATGAAGACCGAGTGAAGGTACATGGAGAATGAAGGCGGCCTAGGATGGTGCTTGTGTCAAAGGGACCAAGATGCGCTGAATCTTGAACACGTGGAATATTCGTGAACATCTTCGCTAGGAACCCGAGGGAGAGATATTAATCATCCGAGTTTACTAGTCCTCTTTTCGCCTACATTAGATTAAACGTTGAGAGCAAGGTATAGTATTGGAGCTGTCCGTGACGTTGCGAAGAGTGTACCGGAGTGCTTAAAATGTCGTAGCCCCCCTTCCTTCAGCTGAAGTCATCCCGGGGCAAGTCCGGCTTTACTGAACCAGAAGAGAGGTGCTGGGAACAACGTGAGCGGGATTTTTTTTTTCAATTTTCAAACAGTAAATCCAACCATTTGGTGCCGTTTCGACCCGGATTCTGACCGGGTTCTCTTGGCGTGATAGCCAGGAGAATTTCAGTTCGAACTGTCTCTTCAGAATCTTTTGAAGTGTCCTGATTCCTTTCCAGGCGCTAAATTGGTTGACTATTGGCTTATCCCTGCCGGACCGACCCGAAATAATCTGTAATACGGCTTCGGGTTCAATCCGACCCAGTCACGGTCTTGAGTTGCAGTCGTTGAGCAGTCGGATCAAATGCCGAAAAGCCGATCAAATGCTTGGCACTTGATCCGACTGCGAACTCTTTCCACAGCCACCGTGACAGTCCTTGCCTCTGCTTCAAGTTACACGCCCACCCCATATACCTTTCACCATGACATTCCTTCAGGCTCGCCAAGCATTGCAACTTATCAGATCTTCGTAGAATATTCTAGATTACCACTTGTAGCGGTATAAAAGTTATTAGGCATTGCCCCAGCCTTTGTGCTCGGATTTCAACGGTCTTGCGGGCCAACCTGGGTTAAATTTTCTGTAAGTTGTCGAGAATCATCGCGGGAAACCCACGTATCATTTGATGACCTGTGAAAAGTTGTGGAATTTGTATAGGGTTCAGAATCGTTTGCACAACATTAATATTGTTACCGTTTTGGGTCAGCCAAACCCGTTCGTCGCGTTCCCAGAGATTTTCCTGGTTAAATTTTCTGTGAGTCGTCGAGAAGCGTCGTGGGACACGCATGTATTGTTCCAGAACCTGTGAAAACTTGTGGAATCTGTGCGGCGTTCAGAATCGTTCACACAACATTGATATTGTTGCCGTTTTGGGTCAGCCAAACCGTTCGTCACGTTCCCAGAGATTTGGCGGGTTAAATTTTCTGTGAGTCGTCGAGGAGCGTCGTGGAGCACCCAGGTATTGTTCCAGAACCTGTGAAAACTTGTGGAATGTGTGCGGCTTTCAGAATCGTTGGCACAACATTGATGTTGTGCCGTTTTGGGTCAGCCAAACCGTTCGTCGCATTCCCTAAGATTTTCTGGGTTAAATTTTCTGTAAGTTGTCGAGAAGCATCGTAGGACACCCACGTATGGTTTCAGAACTTATGAACAGTGTGGAATTTGTGTGGGGTTCAGAATTGTTTGCACAACATTGATATTGTTGCCGTTTTGGGTCAGCCAAAACTGTTCGTCATGTTCCCAGAGATTTTCTGGGTTGAAATTTCTGTGAGTTGTCAAGAAGCGTCGTGGGACACACACATATCGTTCCAAAAGCTGTGGAAAATTGTGGAATCTGTGCGGCGTTCAGATGGTTTGCACCACTGATTTCCCTCTAGCAGGGTCAATACTGCACCGAAGCACAAGCCGACGGGATGGAAATGACCGCAAAAATCAGGGCTATCCATTGGAGGTCCAAGCTCTTCAAGAGACGGCTCTGGCACCGTGCCTGAGTTGCGGCGGTGGCTGTGGAATGCACAAATTCTCTCCCTAGAGAGCGATTCCCGTGTCGTGATCGTCAACTGAATGAGCTTTTTTCCCAGGTCTGAGGCAGAACTAGATGCTGCGGTTTGTGCATCATGCTCCTGGACTAGTTTCATGGAAGGGCCCAGGGTATTATTAATATCGGAAGCTCCCTCAGAAATTTACGATATTTTCTGGAGCGTGTTATTTATGCAAGTACTTCCCCAGTTAAAAGTAGGAAAGACAGACTCGAGACAAATATGAACTCCACCCTGACACGTACAAATAGTCTCGACACTCAGATGGGTAAACTGAGGTAGAGCTACCAACCTAATGCTGGGAGCTATCACTGTTAACCACACTGAATCAAAGTGCGTGAAGCACCAACGAAAGCCGGACCTGGGGGTGTTGCACATTATTCATGGTCAATGATTCAGTCCGGATGTCATAGTTCAAGGTGGGACCTATGCCAGGACCACCAGGGCCACCAGTACCCTGTCCATGACCCCCACCGCCAGAGCCTCCTCTGCCCCCTGGGAAAGAATAAGTCATGTTGTTTGATGTTTAAGAATTTACCCCGCACCATGGATAACATTATTTATTCTCTGATGGCTGTCAGTGGCCATGGATGGTGATTGGTAGAGACTAGCGGTATTATTGTGCTGGCTGCTGTGAGCAAGCTCTATTGAAGTGGCTCTTATACTGGGATCCTGGAGCGAATTGAAGAAATGGCGATCAAGGGGCAAATCGAAAAGGTATCCCATGCCAGCAGGTTGGAGAGGACTTCCGTCGCCCTGAGATTCCACCCAAAACGAGGGGAGGTGCGCAGCATCGAATGATGTAGCGTAGGTGAGAGTTCCTCTAGAGCTCTCCCCATTGGCTGCTTGACTATAAGCACTCACTCTTTCCGCTGCGCAGGTAAAATTTGCGTGAGTGTGCTGATAATGATGGAATTGCAAACCATACTACTCTCTGAAGGTTGAACCTCAGTGATCTGCCAAGAAGCAGATTCATGGGGAAGACCTGCAAGTTCGGAGGGGCTGGAGGTGATTTGTTGCCAACCAGAAGCACCTGGATGTCTGATGAGTCCTTAACAAAAAAATCAGGAAACTAGCATCGCACCCTGGGGAAAACCCACAAGTTGAGCAGTATTCGGTAGCAGCTGGTGCTGACCGGACGCACCTGTAGGCAGGATGAGTCCCCCGGAAGACTGGAGTAAACCGTCATCGCACTGTATGGGTGATGCCGGGTGCCATCTATGTCACGAACGCTGGTATGTGTGAAATATTGCTGCGATTGTTGGTTATTGGCATCCCTCCCGGCGTGGAATGGTCCGGAACGCGTGCTAAATGCTCCTGATCGCTCGTGATGGCCAAGGGCAGTTGGCGCTCGATATTCCGGTCACCAACGTTATTGTGCGGGGTTTCTCCATTGATTTGAAAGTCATAACTGGTGGAAAAGGACATGGCGATGAGGACAAAGGAGTTACAGACAGCGTGGACCAGGTAGTAGAGGTGAATGTAGTCTGTGGGAGCACGATGCAACCACACCCGCAGAATGACCTGCTCGAGTAGGATGTAAGCCAGGGTTGTGGCCCGCAAACGCCACGCTTCAGTAGATTGGGCGAGAGATGGCTCTGTGACTGCGTCAGGATCGTCGTTCCTGCCAGGGGACAATGCGCCAAAAGACGCCTGTGAACACCACCCAGTCCCAGAATGCTCGTAGCCCACCCTGGCTGCCCTGGCATGACCGCTCCCTCATCCAGACTGCCGAAAGGCTTCGCCCTTTCAATGCTCCCCGCGGTGACGCCACGAAAATGCGTGGGATGACTTCGCTGTGGAGCTGCTGAAGGACAGCAGTCGAAGTCCTCGCGGATTCCCCGGATGCGCTACCGTATAATTTCGTTCAAATCGATAGTCACGCATCACGCTCGACTTTTTTATTGCGGCAATAATTTTTCTCCATTTATGGGATTTTCTGGCGAGGGTCGAAAATCACGTTTCACGCATTCACATGGGTACAGTAGTGTCTCCTGGCGGACAGTCTGGACCAAAAAGTTCAAAACACAAAAATTCTGGTCCTTGAGTTGTTACTGCCTGGCTGATAGACTTTTCATGTTGGGATCATTCCCCGTTTGTATTTATTGTATTTCTTTCGACGCGTCGTGCGGACGCGTTGAAGCGTTAAATCGTCGGCATGGTTCTTCGGCCTCGTCAGCAGTATCATAATAAAAGCTACACGTCATTGGCGAAGGAGGAGCTCGTCCAGAAGGCAGTCCCGGCGGTCAGGGATGGCACGTATAAGAATGTTGCGAGCAGTACAAGATGGTTAGGCGCCGGTTGACGGGCAAAATCAAGTCTCGACGTGCGGCACACATGACATCCCAGCTGCTCAACAAATCGCAGTCTCCTGGATCAAGTTCCTCAGGCGAGTCGGATCCTTCTCATGAATTCAAGACCACAAGAGCTTTGCTTGGAGGTGTTACGGAAGATTGAAACCACCGTTGAACAGCCACTACATTCATGTTTTTTGCAAGGTCTTTCGACAATCTTCAACTTTGAGTTTTTCGGCAACCATGTATCATGAAGTTTTGAAAGTTGTTGCATTTCAGTCCGGGTCAGGATATTTAATATTTTGGTGATAGGGATGTCCACTGATATGCAATTGAGATGGCGTGTCAGAATATCTGTTTCTTCGCCTCGCAAGCATTGGATTCCGAATTCATATCCCATATGAATCCAAGATAGAATATTGTTGTCATTTACGATGTATGGCCCAAGTAGCCTGCCTTCTATCAATTGTCTTGCTCCCCCCCCCTCCCCCCCCCCCCCCCCCCCCCCCCTCCCCCCCCGAAACAAATAGAATGACTTGTCCTCTCCACTGCAGCAAAGGAGGCGGAGGAAGACGTCAGACCGGTATCGCCCGTGACAAAGCTTATGTTTCATGCCTCAGAGAGGCGGGCCCGGAGGCCTGATGCCCAAGAATGGCGCTGGTGCGGGCACCAGAGACAAAAGTCCAGTCTACCGATGTCAACCGGAATCAATACAAGCGGGACCAGCTCACCAAGAATCACAAATCCGCGTATTTCAATCCACACCGCCAGTACCAAGCAAAATGGACAGCCAAAATACGACAGCGTCATCCACACGAACATGCGACCAGGGAGAGCACCACTGTTTCTCGCAGGTTGGAGATGCGTGCTTGCTGCGCGAGTGCTGTGCGTGCGGCTGCGGACACAGATGCCACACCCCGTGCTCGCGCATCCACATTCGATCAGTACAATCACGTTACCCCAAGCGTAAGCGCGCGAGGTGTGTGTGTCCTCCGGCAGTCAGTCCTCCGGCCCGTCGCCTCTGGGGTGCGTCCAAAAAAGACCTCGACGGTGGCTGACGTGCGGGCAGTACCATTCTGCTTTCTTTATTTCACCCTGTCCTTTTCCTTCTGCTGCGATATTCACCTTCCTCCTCCTTCTATTCAGGCCTTCGACCCGGTTGCATGGGAGGCGGAACAAGCTGTGAGCCCGCCTGCCGCGAAGAAGCGCAAAGAGCAAGAGAAAGGTGAAGAAGTTCGAGGATGTAAAGGAGGAGGATGCTTTGGCTGCTGATGGTGCTTGATTCACCTTCTATACTCTTTCTGTCACTATATTGCTCACCTCCCGCCTCTCGGATACTCTTTGCTCCACTACCTTGACCGTGCTCCCACTCCTCTCGCCTTGCCGAGGCAATGGCCCATTCTTCTACCCACTCCTCCTTCCCGCCATGTGTTTTATCCTCTTGTCCCTACCTTCGCTGACTCCCTTCACTTGCAGACGAGGCTGAGAAGGCCGGCAAGAAGCGGACACGTGCAAGCTTACCCACACCCGCCAAGAAGAGGAGCCAGGCTGCGGTGAAGAGCGAGGATGAGGAGGCCGAGGAGGCGGAGGGCGATGGGGAGGGAGGTGCGGAGGAGGGGGACGCACTTGCGAGCAAGAAACCTAAGATCGCTAATGCCATTGCATGTGAGTGGCTCACACTCTTCCTGTACCGAATATTGATGACGTATCGTAGCTGCACTGAATAGACAGTTTTGTAGGGCCAAAAATTCTAAGGCTCTTGTCGTTCTCAGAATTTCAATAGCTAAGAGATCGAGCTTGGAATTTGCAGCTTAGTTCCCACCTACTTGCGACTCACCTTCGGGATAAGTTGGACTCGAGCTACGATAAAAACCACATGACATCCCCTACATCCAAAAGCTGTGCCATCATACCTCCCGGAAGATCGCCGCCACTTCCTACTAGCTCTGAGAACGAAGATTCCGGCGCAGAGAATGGGGAAAAGTGGAAAAATTCGACTTCAAACAGACAGTTGATTAAATTCCATGCCACTGAATGGCATTTTGAATCACATGCTCTGTACTGCCATTTTGTACCCTGTGCTTCACTATTGAATGATTTAATTCAGCCGAGAGCAGGAGGGATAAGGGAGCAGTTAACATATTTAAGGTTTGAATGCCATTTGAGTCACATGCTTTGTAATGCCATTTTGAACCCAGACAGAAGACACCACGCAAGCAGAAGAGTGAGACTGATGAGATACAGGCTCCCTCTGTCCTGCTAGGCTTTATACCGGGGGGCCGCGATGTCTCCGGCGCCGGTCACCGGATCTACGGCCATGCTGTCGTGAATTCAGAGCACCACCTTGTGGGCCGTCGAGAGCACGGCCGTACCCATGTGAGGCCTGTTAAATCCATGGCTGTCCATGGCTGTATACCAGGGTCAGTGTAAGTATCTAGACACCTCTGGGGACTCAATATATGTCCTACAGGGCCTTTCATAGGCCCAAATATGCTTTGAACATTGTTCTGGCTTAGTTTGAAATATACTGTGAAATGATTTTTAAGACCTTCCTCGGGACCCCCCCACCCCCTGTCCGATATTCGAATCCCGAGTGCCCCTCGATCCATCCTTGTCGCACGCCGCGACGGTCTTTCTGGTTTCGTCTCACGGTACTCCACAGCGGATCCAGAAGAGCCTAGCCCATCTGGTGATCGGAGTGGGATACGACCTACGTGAAAGCGAATCGAGAACGAGAAACTGGCACCGAGTTCGAGTAACAGAGAAAGAGACGCGGGAGGCCGATTCGTCAGCACAACACCCAGCACCGTATCCACAGGCAAAGCAATCGACTTCTCTACGCACCGCACGCCGACACCTCAGTCGCCGTCCACCCGTGCGCAGCATCGGCCTCCCCCCAAGTTGTTTTAATAACAGGCTTCTTGTTTTTTAGACCCATGCAGATCATCCATTCCTCAACCATTGCCGTGGAGAGGCTTGGGAAGAAGTCGCGAGTTCGCTTCGCCTCACACCGGCAATTGCCAACTTTTGGAAGGCCCGACGTTGGTGATGACACACTAAGTGTCGAAATTAACATCGGGCCAGACAAAATATAATCTGAGATCTCTAGTCTCATTTTATCTGATACAAGTGCTCGGGGGACCGCTCCGCGGTCCCCCTCCCCCTTGAATGATCACAGAAATTCAAAAATGTAAAAAGACCCCGGATTTACAGCTGTTTGCAAAAGAAAACAGATAATAAAATCAGTCGGACAATGGAGAGACATAATTTGCTATGCAAAGGAGATGTACAGTGGTATCGATGACTGACGATGATGAGGTTGAGGGAAATGTGCCAAGCAATGTCGTCATTTTGTGTGTTTTGTACTTAGATACGCCAAAATGGTCGTAATGAAAATAATGTTAAATTTGTTTATGGTGCGCATCACCAGCTGCGACCAAAAATTAGGGGCCGGAGAAAATTTTTAGCGTGTCCGCTTTTTTCACTTTTTCACCCGCATGTGGCCAAATCATCCCAGAAATATTTTTTCAGCTCAGTCTTGATTTAAATTGAAATCCCTCTAACAGATCTGTGCGCACTCAAATGAAACACTTTTGCTAGAGGGATAGTAGATTGGGGCCACAAAATTTCAAGCATGAAGTAGTGGCAGCTGGGTGTTGCACATCATATATTGTGTGGTTGAGTTTTGAAAAAAAAAATGGGTTTTTTTTTTTTTGTGTGAGGCAATGATGCAAGTAAAGTACGGGCCAAACCATCGAAAACCTCATGAAAGATTTATAGCAAAATTCTAATTGATGTGATTTGGCCAACAGCCCTCAATGCCTGCAATTCATTTGTGCCAGTATCTCTATCCTTATAAAATTACGCCTGTGTGAAGCCTTTTGTCGGATATGATTTCGGAAACTGAATCAGTTGTCACAAAACCACTGCCAGTGTATGTATTATTCTGCAGTTCTGAGTGCAGACCAAATTCGAGCAAGACAATAAGTATGTGAATCTTCGTCTTTGTCAGCAGTCAAGCTCAGAATTTTCTAGCACTGTGCAAGTGGACATGCTGTGCTTGCACAGAATGGCACAGACATGAAGCAGCGCGAGATGCTGAATTGTCCTGCAAAACCGAGCCCTTATATACGTTTTCGGACAGTCATTCCCGCCCCGCTTCGGCTTTCGGGAATATACGTAGGTCCCGTTGTTTGGCAGAGTCCCATTTATGCGGGGGTGTAAAGTCCACCATACCTTACCTCACAAAGAATTGGGATGGTTGTGCATATCAATTATTCTAATGAGCCATGAACTAGATAATACATAAAGGTGTGCTGTACCAAAAATCCAGGTCCATTAAGCCATTATTGCTGGCGCCAGGGCTGTCCTGGCTGAAATGTGGATTTTTCAGTCCAAACTTTGATTTTGGGACCACAAATAATGTCCAAAGAGGCTGGTAACTGCGGATTTTGAGTGCGAGTAGAATGAGATATGTCCTGAACGAATTCGACAACAATTGAGGGCAGGAAAGCTGTTCTGCCCGAAACGTCCCAAAACAGAAAAAAATCATCTACGATCCAAGTTCCGCAAAGAGCTGTAAACTTGCCTAAAACTCAAGCTGTGCGACGGCCTTTCTTTTCTTGCGCATCTTACGTTGATTATTTCGTCCCGCAGTTATTTGAACTCAATTCAGAGTGCCATGCCAACCAGTCGGACAACACGCGCGATTCACACGCACCTGAGGAGTGGAACTGAAGTTCCATCAGTTGCTGTATCTGGCAAATACGGCTACGCAGCAGTACTACTAACTAGACCAGTGACCAATTTGATAGTCTGCTGCATAAATCGCGACAATATCTGGTGTGGGAAACACCTTCCTTTCTTGTTCAAATCGGCACGGCACCCCCATGCCGACGCTTGAATTGCTTGCACCAGCATTTTCCGTGTTTGGCGCTGCTTTCTCGCAATTTTGCACTTTCGAGCCACAGGAGTGCAATGTGCACCGATTTTTTTGGCTGAATCGACTGCGTGAACACTGAGAGGGTTTCCAGCATAAATTTCAGCCAAATTATCCCCCACCGAAGCAAGTTACACAAGATTTTCTGCGTTTGGCCCTGCTTTCTCACAGTTTTACATCTTCGAGCCGCAGGTGTGGAATACCCCGCGATGTTTTGGCCGAATCAACGGCGTGAACACCGGGAGGGTTTCCAGTCTAACGGGCGCACCTGGTTGGATCTAGCAAGAACATCGCACCCTTTCCATGCCGGGGTCTTACACCTCGGGCGCTAAATGGATAGGCTGCTGTATTCCTGCTGCGCGGCCCACGGCGCAAGCAGCGTACCGCCCCGCGCGAGTGGACCGATCCGCCGATCGTTAGTCTGGGTACCACGTCTACCCGGCGAGCATAACAACATTTGGTCGGAGCATGCTTCATATTCTCAGGAGAGGTGTCAACAAAGTATATGCACCCATGAGAGAACTCCAGTCGAGGGCCTGAACATGTTGATTGAGTAAACGCGAAGTGAGAACAAAGCCCCAGGAGTATCTGGCCGGATTCCTAGACATTCATGTTTGTTGCTTCGAGCTGCTCATTTGTTTGCAGAACCAACAGCAGATAACATGAATATAATATATTGTGTGGCGTCCGACCTGAATTGGTACCGCCGTCAGGATGCACCCGATGGGATTCCGGGATCCCTTGTACCCGGCATCCCCACGTATTCTTCAACGGGACAGCCACCGGGGAAAACCGCACTCGCCCACAGGTGGAGCAGGTAACGTGAATATAATATATTGTATAGCATCCGACCTGAATTGGGACCGGTATCAGGATGCACCCAATGGAATTCCGGCTTGAGAGAGAAGAAATTCGGCACCTCTTGTGAGAGTATTCACGGTTTCGGGAACAAACAACGAAATCGGGGGCGTCAAAGGCTTCAGATGGACATCCGTAATTTTATAAGGAGAGGGATAAAATTACCCATGCCTGCAACCTGGCCGAAGCCTTTTAGGTTCATTACAAAACCACTGGCGGTGCATGCATCGCAAGCTGTATTCTGCGGCTCTGAGTGCCGACCAGACTCGAGCAAGACAATAAGTATGTGAATCTTCTGGTCTTTGTCAGGTTACATTCAATTCAGACTTATCTCCCTATTGTAGTCCATCCTCGGCAGAATTGATGGAATACCAAGTAATTTCAAGTCATTGGCGCCGGTTAAAGTGCCTCGGAAAGTTTAACGCTGACATTCAAGCGCCAAACCGGCGCCAATAATTCAACCGAAGTCACCGCACGTGCGCGTGCCTAACACAATGCCAATTATCAGCCCTGGCTCCACGGTTAGAACGTGTCGACGTGCAACCGCACGTCGGCGAGAAATATAGCTCAAAGGAGAAGTCACGTGGATACTATTTGGGCGCGACGGCTCTCTGACCGATTTATCACCCAAACCAAGCGAAATTGGGCTAAATTAAATATCTGAGCTCAATAGGGACGCGATTCTGCGGGTTTTGTTCGAGACGAAATGCTTATTACTGTGCTACAGGAAACGATAGGAACACGATTGGAGTCTATTGAACAATTAAAATATTTCGGGCTGGAACATAATCCAAGTTGGCTTATTCTGAACCAATCAGCCCAGGTAAATTTATGGGTGTGGTGTGTCTAAGAGCTTGTACATGGGAAACAAAATCAGGACCATCATTCCACGCCAAATCATGCCATCAGCGGAGTTTGAAATAGCACGGGATTGCCGGTCCCCATCTTTCTGCTCCTCACTTCTTTGCGAGTGAAGCGAGCATTCTACCCTAAATGCACGTGACGATGGGGGAGGGCTGGATTTGCAGTAAACACGAACAAACCTGTATGTATGTGGCTGACAGTCCTTCCGAGAAAGAATGCCTTCAAAGTCGTTCATTTCTTCACCTATCGCCCTGGAATCAGTTCCAAACGATTCCTTTTTCCTCAACGGTTCGAAGGATACCGGAATCATGGGGAACAGGGAAAGGAAAATTGCGCTTGAATTTGAGGAGAGTTTGTGGCTGTGATCTTGTGGCTGTGCAAGATCTAGACCGGTCTGTTCAGCTTCGGGATCAACGTTGTACGCAACATTGCCTCAACCTGGGCATTGGACTTAGACAATTTTATCCCGAAGTCCCTCGCACATTATTAACTCACCTCAGTCCACCTCAGCTTTGGATGGTTCGGGTACAGAATTTGATGCACATTTTGTCTCTTACATATTTATCCATGTTAGATGCTCTGACCAGACTGTGCAGCAATATGGCACCCCTTCAAACTGACCGAAATTGAGTGGAATTAAGACAGGCACTAAGATTTATGCGCCTCCGCACACTATAGTCTGCATCAAATGAGTGTATTCACGTTCCATTTAGCTTAGGTGCTATTACGGCTCTTATGATATTATTTGGCTGCGGAGGTCTTTTGATCGATCCTTCGTCATGCCCTCTTTTTCACGTTATGCACATGGAGCCCCCATGTTGGTCTGCTGCTGGGACGCATGTCTCCACCCGTTGTCGGCTTTTCGTACCGAAATCAGGCATGAATGTTTGCCGATCAGATGTCGCCCATTCCCAGGATGTTCCCATACTGCCAACAATCGGTCGTGTACGCTCCTTGACCCGAATTTCTGACATAATATTCTGCGACTCTCTTCTTGCGTGAATGCTTCGATAAACTCACATGTGCGCTGATGGACAGCACATTTCTCTGGGCTTCACATTAGCTGAATGTTCCATGGTTAAAAGGGAATGTGCCGCATTTGAACGACATATGCTGCAGATCAAATGAATGTTTGTTCTGCATCTTATCAATCTCGGATAAATGGCGGCCAGTGTCAGTCGGAACATCCCGTGCTAAATCTCTGCTGTTGACTAAACAAAAGCCAAAATGTAGACGGTAAGTTGAACCACTTGATGTGTATGTAGCTCCCGGCATCATCGCCTATGAACAAATTTATCAATAGCCCATTTAGCCGGAGGTTATAAGGTCAACTGACAATGAGAGTGAAAAGTCGAGTCAACCGTGACAGCCCACGCCTGAAATTAAGTGCGCCGGAAGCTATATAACAGAGATATCACCCATTAAGGTACAGTCAACGATCACGAAAGAGGGGACAACGGGGCGAGTACGGATCCACAAGAACCAGAAGTTGGGTAACTCCCACGGGTGGTCAAAAAACGGGTCTGACTCTTGTACATACATTTTGAAAAGCATGACCTGGCACAATAGAGGTGCATTCAAAGGGGTGGTATTTTGAAAAGCATGACCTGGCGCAATAGAGGTGCATTCAAAGGGGTGGCATTTTGAAAAGCATGACCTGACGCAATAGAGGTGCATTCAAATGGTGGGCATTTTGAAAACCATGACCTGATGCAATAGAGCTGCATTCAAATGGCAGCGGTAATCAATCTGTCATGTCTGGCAAAATGGGTTGAAATACCGCTCGGAGTATTCCGGCCCTCGAACAAATTCCACAATTTTTTTGAGGTGTTAAACTCAACAGGGAGGAGCTCCTCGTAAAGTTTTAGAAAAATTAGCCTAGAAAAACTCGGATGCGAGGACAATCAATCTGTCGCGTCTGGGAAAACCCTGCTCCGGCCGTCGGACAGATTAGGCGGCCGGGAATTGTATTGCGGAGATTGCAGCCTCGTCACGAATGCCATCCATGCTAAATTGGACATAAACAAGCAGAAAAATGCCATCGGGAAAATCATCTGACATCAAGTCACGACCGTAGGTATACTCAAGCAAAATATGAGGCAAACTGTCGATACCCCGGACGATATCAAGTTGCGCACAGCTTGGCAGAACATGCGATGCTGTGTGTACTCCTGAAGATCTCGCATATCTGCGAAGCAGAACGGTTAGTAGACATCTCTACCTTCGAAGATCCCAGATTCAAACATGTATCTGTGATCATTGCGTTCAATGCTCCGAAAGATAAGATAAACGAGTGGGTTCGATCAAGTTTACAGAGGTGACTAACCATGAGCGGAGGCCGAAGACAACTCGTAAACGCGAAATCCTGAAAGTTAAATAAACGAAAGATATCACTGGCACGACAGCGTCAACTCTGGGATGCTTATCCGTGTTCAACAAGCGAACACATACCAGGAAAATTGAGGTTATTTGTGGGATTGCCCGTGATGACCATAAATAACGAAGGAACCGAATTGTGCATAACTAAAGGTCAAGGTGTTGTTTTTGGGTGGCAAGAAGCTGTAGGAAACAATGATCAGAAAATCATCGACACTTTATTTGTGCAACTCACCAAACCTCCGAGACCGATACAGCTGCCCGGAATGCCTATTGAGCTCAGAATCGCCATTCTCGTTGAAAAGTATGAAAACTCAAAAAATCTGGCCCGCGCCCTAAGTTCTGCAAACAGCAGCAAATTGGCCGCTCCATAGCATCCCTCTAAGTGTTTCCAAGTGTTTTTGGACCCCCCATGCTGACGGCATAATGTGGTTTCAAGTTCGAAGTTCCTGCCAAAAGTGGAACCGTGATGTGATGCCACCATCCGGCCCGGTTGAAATTGATGCCATCGCAGAACTCGACAACAACCGGGACCGGCTGGGCCCCCATGTCGCCTGTTTCGGTGATGGATTTCCGCCTGCCAGTTTCCGAGCTCTGACTTGGAAAAAATGAGCCCCATGTTCTCCAAACACTCTACAAATCCTCTGAAAAAGTGCAAAAAGTTCCTATGGGAAAGTGGACTAGCTTTCAATTCTGAGTAAAATGAGCCCAGGAAGTTCTGGGCCGTTACACGAACTTCGAGCTCATCGTCTGCGCACGGACCATTCGACGACGTCGACGACATCCAGAATCCCATCAAAAAAACATGTATTGCTCATTCGGTAGAGAATTCAAAACTAACCATCTTTCATATATACAAGTGGCGGACGGCCCGCCATCCCCTTGATAGATGTTTGCAGCTCCGAATTACATTGCAGGCAGATACATAGTTACAACAGAAGCTCTTCCCAGACAATATTGGTGGTAGAGGTAGAGAAATCGGCTTCATTGAGAATCAGCACATTTTCAGAATCAGGAACACGAGCCACTGCCGAGTACAACTGTCCATGAGAGAATACCTCTCTCCAGAGATCTAGGCCCAATTTCTCGACCGTCAGACCTTGACATCTGTTGAAAGTGGTAGCGTAACAGAGAGCCAGAGGAATCTGCTTACAATGGCCAGTAAAATCAAATCCATGGGGTTGAAAGTGACAATTGATGCGAGGGATGTGAAGTCGTATCTGAAATCAATATCAGTAAGGGTTGGAGTTGAATAGTACAGATGACCCGCGAGTTTTTTACTCGCGGATCCTTCTACTACACCGTATTCTGGATAGCAAGGGCAATGAACACAATCAGTTTTGAACCCCGTGCCTCATAATGTCTTCCGGCTCTGTTCCACAGAGCCATTTTGAACCACATGCCTCACAATGGAGCCCACCACCCACACCCACTCAGTCACGAGGAAATGTTGGGTACTTCATTTGTAGCCTAAGCCACTAAATAAATAGAATTACCATTTTCGCATCAACGAAACATTGTTCGGCTTCGCGCTCGGTTTTCTCTGGGTTAAATTTCCTGAAACTTGGCGTGAGGGTGTAATGAATGACGATCCTATATTCCAGGAACTCAACAAAATTGTGGAATTTGTCTTACTCACTATCACAAAAAGTAACCGGAAATCAGCGTTTTACGGCATCAATTTGGAGGATTTTTTGTTTTAACTCAATGTGCGTGTTCTTTGGGTTAAATGGCCGCCCTTAACACAAAAGTCAGCTTTTGAAATTGCTGGGTATGTGCTTGTTAGATGGGTTATATTTATTGCACCTGATTTTGCTGCAGATGACCAAAAATGTTTCAACACACAGTCACTTACAAGTATAAACAAGGTGGAGAGTCTCGAGAGCAAATTTTGGGGATGTCCTATACACTCTGGACCTTACAAATAAAGTTAGGAAGCTGATAGATAGATGAAAACAGGTCAAACATTCAGCAAGTCAAATCAGCAAAATCTTCACAGAAAGCATCATCCTATTTAGCTTAAGAATTTCTGCCTGAGTGCTTTATTCTTGAATGAGAATTTATGGGGGCACTTGTGACGGTCTGTTCCACCCATCCAGGATACAATTTTGGAGGGAGTACATTTATAATGGGGGTTTATCTGATGTATGTTTCAATTTTGGTGTTGATGTTGCAGAATGGCTTGCTGACTCATTCCTTCAGGGTATTCAAGGTTTTAGCTGTCCAAGATTCAGGCAAGATGCTTTAGAGTTCAATCCATAGTGGAGCCACTGTCAATTGGGTCTATCTGGGGCCAATCTCTTATGTGGACCACAAAATGACATAACTGCCATCAGCATCACTGATCTCTTGGTGCCTCTAGCCAGTGCCAATGAACCCAGACTTCCAAAACAAGTTGGGGTATCTGCAGGTAGGATCCTGAGGTATCTCTGACTGGTAGGTCATCTAGCTCAGTGCACGTGATCTCTGGCAAAAAACACATTTCCGGTTACTTTCTGTGATGGCGAGTAGAGTCGGAATAGTGTAGGGTGCGTTTCAACCCATTTTCGCGTCAACAAAACATTGTTCGGCCTCGCGCTCCATTTCTTCTGGGTTAAATTTTGGGAAAGGGAAGGGGAGGATTGGATGATGATCCTATATTTCAGGTACTCGAAAAAATTGTGGAATGTGTCCAAGATTTGAATAGCGTAAGCGGAGTTTCAACCGATTTTACCGGCAACGCACCCTTATCTCTTTGCTCAATTTTGGTCTGGCATAGTGAAACCGTGGCTTTTGAACTGCGCAACAGATCCACTGGCAACTTCCCTCTGAATTGCACTTGGTAGGTCAAGAAAAGACGGCATGCTGGGTACACGGCTATCCCGGCAAACCTCGGAATTTGATGGGATTGATGGATCGCCGGAATCCAATCGTTTTTTCTTTGTCGCTTTACAGCTAATGTTGGAACCTAGGGCGCGAACGAAAATTTTCCATTTTGGGAAATTTTTCATTGCGCCGACCGATTCCCTCATAAGTCCCTGAGTTTTGGTCCGACCACCTCGAAACCTATACCAATCTTCCAGAATAATTCGTCCGCAATTAGTGATGTAAAGGAAAACGCGAAAATGAATTTCATTTCTCCATTTGGCACTGAGGGCTTTGTTTCTGTTCAGCACCTCCTAGGAGGGTGGGCACTTGTTCAAAGACACTGAATTTTTAGGAGGGAGGACTTACATGCATTATAAAGAGGGTGATGTAGCCAGAATTACCATTCCCCCCTCCATTGAGTCACTATTGGATTGGAAGTAATCTTTCGATCAAAATTCTTGAGCTCCCCCTAACTTCTTCAATATGGAACCAAATTCGAAGCTGAAACTACACAGGACATCGCATTCGACGTCCCCCTCAGGTTATATGCTCGAATCGTCCTAGTTTTCTTGTCCTGGTTTTCTTGGAGGTGGTGCATCCGACAGCTCAGATTCAGAAATAGTTTTTCTATGCATATTTTTGAATAATTCGAGCATATGGCCTGGGGGGTAGGTCGAATGCGATGTCCTGTGTAGTTTCAGCTTCGAATTTGGTTCCAGATTGAAGAAGTTATGAGAGGTTCAAGAATCTTGATCGAAAGATTACTTCCGAGCCAATAGTGACTCAGTGGAGAAGAAAATTGTAATTTTGGCTACATCACCCTCTTTATAATGCATGTAAGTCTTCCCTCCTAAAAATTCAGTGTGTTTGAACAAGTGAAGAGAGCTGTCATTCTAGTGGACGAGCATCGCCAGTTGAATCCGAGTCGGGGATATATGATCCTGGCTGTCTCGACAATGATGACGATGAAGAGATCGTCCCAATGGTTGTTCAGTCAGTCCGCTGCGGAATATGTACCAGCCACAGACTCCACAAGTACACAGAGTGAGTTGCCATTCAGGAGGGAGGACATTTCTCATTTGAATAGCCAATTCCCATGTTCTCCAATTCGCTTCAAGCAGCCAACCACGATCTTGTTGCCAGCGGAAACCCGACATATTCAAAGCTCCTGGCTATGGTTTCCCAGCTCCAGACAAAATACGA
Source organism: Mycena olivaceomarginata (assembly GCA_029378375.1). Taxonomy (NCBI): domain Eukaryota; kingdom Fungi; phylum Basidiomycota; class Agaricomycetes; order Agaricales; family Mycenaceae; genus Mycena; species Mycena olivaceomarginata. The sequence goes on along the minus strand of JARKIC010000684.1, from coordinate 5,890 downwards.
AACCCTGCAGTTTGTTTAATTCCATCTTAAATGCGCAATAGTTACTGACAGGCATTCAGGGACCCATACCTTACTCTTGCGAACACCATTCCTAAAGTCTTCCATTTCATTCCCAATCCCCTTGATATTCAGATACCGACAGACCCCAACTGTGATGTCCCCACGCTGTCCGCTTTTATGGTCTCCTTCTCTCCCTAACTCCCTCAACACCGGTTGTCTAAAGCGGACTGTCCTCTAGTCACGTATTGGGTTCCCGAGGACATTAAGAAGGCTGATCTGGTGACAATCTCAGATGATTTGAATTCAAGCATCTTCTTCCTCCAGCACTGTGATGGAAGTGCTTTCTCAGATGCAGAAGTTGCAGATGTCCGCGGTCACATGCGTGCTGCTTTCAATTCGCTGCTTGACAAAAGCCTTGCCCCCACTAACTGGTCTGGAGCTTCTTCCGTTGCCCTTAACTGGGTACGGTCGGAAATGCTGGCTTTTTGCCCTGACCTCGGTCTCTCCACTGGAACGTGGAAGATCGACACTCTTGCAAAAGCTGCATATCCAGCATGGAAACGATATCGGAAATCACAATTGGAATTCTCACAAGCTGCAGCTGTTCCCTCTGCCGCCCAAAAGCGCAAGTCCGATACATCCTTCTCCTCTGTGCCTTCGAAAAAATCGAAGCTGGATACTTCCTCTTCCTCCTCGCATAATTCTACCACAAAGTTGAAATCAAAGCCAAAGAGTTCATCGAGACGTGCAGGACTCCCTGATGCCGTCTCTGATTCTCCCATAGTCGCTGCGACTGAACTCTCCGAAAACGAATCTACCTCTGTACCTCCGGATTTCGTCCCTGAAACTGTCGACAATAGTCCCATAGCTCCCCTTTCTCAATCTCCCACTCCCACTCCCGCTTTTCTTGCAGCAGCATCGTCTTCCTCATCTGCATCTGCAGCCCCAGCAATGTCCTACGCCTCTACCTCGTCTGCACCGTCTATCGCATCTGCACCATCCGCACCTGCATCATCTGCACCTGCACCGTCCGCACCTGCACCGTCCGCACTGTCCGCACCAGCACTGTCCGCACTGTCATCCGCACTGTCGTCTGCAGTACCTGTACCACCAGCCCCCACCCCATCCACAGCATCTCCACCAGGAACGTCTGCCTCATCTGCGGAATCCGCACCGTCGTCTGCCACACCAGCGCCGTCCGCAACAGCACCACCAAAGATAAAGATAGTTAATCCGCTGTAAGTCTTGTTGCACATGTCAAGGAATCAGTTGGTTACCATATTACTTATAGGTCAGATATCTTTGGGAAAGATCCGTCTGTGCATAGTATCAGGGCCTACTTCATTGGGCTTTGACAGAGTATACAGTCCACAAATGAAGAGGAGTCATTGCCATTTCAATGGTTTTATTTCCATTGGCTACTTCTTCTGTGAATCTAATGAGAAGTAGGACGGAAATATGAGTCAATCAGGTGAGACCCCGGAATATTGGTTTGTCCTGAAGCATAGTTCGAGATCTGGGGATGTCCGTGTTGTCCACTGAGCTCCATTTGCAACATTTTAAAACAGGTGAATAAATGCTGATATGATGTGTTAAAAACACGTTTTTTGCGAGCTGTAGGAGAGTACCATACGGTAGAGGTTGCCTGACTTTTTTTCAGGGCCAGAGACCGGATGTGTGGCCATTAGCAGTAGCGCGGAGGCACGGTGATGTTAAGGGTGACGTGACCGTAACGTCACACATAACACTCGGCAAGGGGACGGCTTGCGATAGTCATTACCGTCGAGGTAATTGGACAATCTTTTGGGACAGATGGGACTTCAGTCATGTCTTGTGCTCTCCCCAAATATTTTCAGATTTTTCATACAATCGGTATGTGCTCAAACGACGTGCAGCTTCATGCGCCATCAGTGGCTGTGAGACATAACATGTTAAGTGGACCAAGTTGATCCGTCGGTAAACCCTCATTTTCACTCCTTCATGAATTCCACTCACCTTGGTTGCATTTACTAGGTGGGCGAGGTACTTGATGTATCGATGCGACCGAACTACTCAGAATGTGGTCATTTTGACGGTTCAAAGATGCCCTCGCAGTTCTGAATGCAAGACAGAGCATAAATAGGACGTCTACGAGTCGAGCACTCATTTAAATACAGCTGAAAAATACATAGAGTCAGGCCCGGGCTCAAGCCCAAGCCCGACCCGACCCGGGCCCTACCTAGGGCTTGGGTCGGGCTCAGGATATTCTGAAGCCCAAGCCTTCCTCAACCCGACCCAAGCCCGGGCTTTCGAGCCCGACCCGACCCGAACAACACTACTTCCAGGATATGAAGTGACATGGGGCATCATGTAAACCGTCTTGATTCAATGTACTCTACAACATATTAAATATTTAGACAATTCTGTTACGTTTGAATTTTCAACATTTTTTGCACCTTTTCGTCGTTTTGCAGACCCACAGAGGCTATGGTGATGTTCTGACTTGGGAAAATGTATTCTGAATCCAGAATATGTCGTTTTTTTTTTTTTGTTGAATGCCGGTGCCCCCTTGGCTCGACCCCGTGACGAGCGTGAGCCGCTGGGGTTTGGTCATTGACGTTATGTACACTGATAATGTTCATGTGCACCAAAGGCTCATCACTGATCCAACATTGCAGACTGTCACCTCTGCGACGGATTACTGTATTATTACAATCAAATCGACACCGGGTGTGACGCGTGACCCGTTGGACCATTTCGACATTTCGACACCCGGTAAAAAATTTGCGCGACACCAGCAAAAAATTTCGATTTTCGACACAAAATTTTGCCTTTTTTTGCCATTCCCTGGCAAATTCTGGGTGCGCAAGTCAATTTGTCGAGTGCACGTGACCGCCACGAATGGCCAGTGCGAACTTGGCCGTATTAACGGGGAATCCATGACCGCAATGATCAGGGCTATCAGGTACGTCGGCCTCAGAAGATGGCTTTGCGACTGCGCTGGAATTGAACTTGTTTGGAAATCTAATGGCATGCAGTGAGGGCAATACAGTCACGCATTTGAAAATGGAATGGGATTGTAGTGCGGGCAAGAGAGTCACGCAGTTAGAAATGTAATGGATTGCATCGCGGGCAATAGTTTCGCGCGGTTGAAAACGTAATGGATTGCATTGCGGGCAATGCAGTCACATGTTTGGCAATGTAAAGCACTTTTTGGCCTCTGGAAAGGTCAATATCGTGTCCGAGGGGAATCTAAATAGACCAAAATGACTGGAATGATCAGGATGGAACTTATGTAATTTCTATTTATTGTACAATTTTGGTTTTGTGGAAAACGGTCCATCCGTTGTTGAACGGCGTTGTTGTTTCCGTCGGGTCCGAATGCCTGAGTTCTACATAAAACATGAAGTCGTGATTGCCGAGCAACTGCCGAGGTCACTCCTAGTCGCAGGCTCGCAGCACTTCTAAACTGGATAGAGAGGTACCACAGTCCGAAGCCCTTTGTTCAACGTGCGCTCGCTGGAAATGGATAGCCCTGGTCCTTCCGCAACTTTGGCGTGGCTCAGATTTTTTTTCATTTGGCCTGTGGTATTTGTACTGAGCCCCACAAACACTAGGCCATTTGAAAAGCATAACCTCGAGCCAAACAATACAATACACCAGGCTGCCATTTGAAAGGCATGACCTCGATCTTACATTGTGGGCGGATTACCATCAGTCACGCATTGATGCCGGTTGAATTGTTTAGATGTCGAGTCCCATTCTTTGCCATCAAGAATTCATGGATTACCAATAGGGACGGTCAGAGTACGCGCTTCAGATGCGCTTAACCTGGTGCTTTAGATGTGCTTCACAAGTACTTAAAGATTTAATTTGCCATCATAAGCGTGTGATAAGCACCGGTTTGTTCTGACCGTCCCTTTTCCAGATGTGCTTAAAATATGATTATCTCACCACAGTGGCTGTTCGGAGATCATATCTTGCCGGATGCTTCCTGCCTGCACTTCGTCACGCAGCCCGGGAGAAGGCACTTGAAGGAGGCGTATAACAAAGGCCGACAGGGTCGCATCTTCTTATGTCGGCGGCCTGCAGCCCGCCTTCGATGCCAAACCACGTAGAAAGTCTCCGCTATGCGTACCATGCAACCACCGACAGCCTCTCATCACTTTCCTCTGGCGACAGCTTGGATGCGGGAAACAAATTTCAAATTTTATTGATATGTGAGTCAGCGCAGTAGGATAGTATACATAGGAGTCAAGCAAGAAATGAACGCTTTAAGCACATTTTTTGAAGCGTGCGTGAAGCGCCTCTGGAGGCGCTTCAACGCTTCAGATGTGCTTAAAGATTTATGTGCTTTTCCCACGCTTTGAAAATCCTTGAAGCACATCTGAAGCACATGTGTTAAGCGCATCTGAAGCGCATACTCTGACTGTCCCTAATCTTTCGGCGATTGCCCCCAAACGGTTTTTCGGCATCGCCCTCTCAAGCAACCAGGCCCACGGGTGAACTCGAGCCGAGCGAAGCTCGGGCGAGGGTGAGCCCGGCCCGCCGTTCTCAGCACTAGACCACTGACCAAGGCTGGCTGAATTCATTACTCCTTGCAAACATGCTGAACTATTATATCCAAGTTTCTCAATGGTTGAAGTCGGAAGTCTGTGTTGCAATTGCATATCCCCATACATAGTCAGAAAGAACTGTGTTGTATTTCAGAATTAGAACCCAACATACCATTATCTCTGGGTCCCCAAACACGGGCATCACCAACAACAAAAGGTGGACAAGATGTTGGCTTGATATCTCACACACGTTCAATTAAGAAATGAAACGCAGCAATGGATAAATCCACCGCTCTCATGAAACCAAGTTTTATGGATATAATTTACCATGGCTGACAACCTAGTGCTGGGAAATGAGTTCAATCCGCTATACAAAGGCATTGAAAAGAGAATAACTGTTGAATTCGAAGTCAACCCTAAAAACCTAGGTATGGTGTCTCAGAAGAATCCTGGCTATATCCCTATAGTAGGCACAGAGACATATGCCAAGCGATCAGGTAAACAGTGTGAGATGGGACCGTTTAAATGAACGCAAAATTGAGCTTTTAAATGCACAGCTTGCCCTTGCCTGAGCAGAAAATTACGGTTCCTGGTGCATTGGATAGCCACAGTAATTCTGAGTCGAAATGCCTATAGGATCAGGGCAATTGGTGCAGCCGTTGCCAAGCTATTGGGCAAACAGTGTGAGACGGGACCATTCAAATGAAACAAAATGTCTAAATTGGGATTGTGCCATCAATTGAATGCAAAGTTTGATGGCTTGGGGCAGATCAAACCCGGATATAGAGGCTACTTCAATGCAAAATTGAACTTTTTAAATGCATAGCTTGCCCGTGCCTCAACAGAAAATTATGGTGCCTGAGATGATGTTACAAGCCTGGCTGCTAAACTTCAGAGTTGGTTAGTCAAATCCTAAATCCATCTCCCGCTGCATCCGTAAACTGAACGAAGCCCGGCATCTTCCCATCATAACCAGACGCGCTGTAATTCCTTTCGCTAGAAAGGTGGGTACCTCGACGAACCAGACAAGGATAACCCCCAGCGACTTTCCCAAACGCGCTATCATGCATTCCGACTGTTCTCACACGAGGGGGAATGTTCCTCTATTCTTCGTGGCGGCCGTCTCTTGCAACAATACATGGTCGACGCATTCGCATCTGCAGACCAAAACCGGCTCAGCTACCTGCACAGACACCGGTAATGCAGCACCGGCCGGTTGTGCGCTTCGTTTTGAAGCAATACGGGTCAATTATTCGATCAATTGGGCCAGGGTTTCGAGTCTTACTCACTTAAGACCAGAACGTTAGAGACCGTTAGAAACCAAGTGCGAGCCGCCCTAACAGCTGCCGAGCCTG
>JARKIC010000683.1:0-212684 GCA_029378375.1 Mycena olivaceomarginata | reverse complement strand
TGCCGTTGCCGCCGCCCATCCCCGCACACGCGCTCCCACCGTTTACGATGAATCTCACCCCCGAAGCCTCGTACGCGTGGCTCGCGGACCGTCGACCTGGGTGTCGCCCGGCACCTCCGCATGGCGCGGCGACAGTGGCGCGAGCAGCAGGCAGTAAATGATGATGGCCGAGCAACATGCAGAGGGTGGTGGCGGTTCGACGAGTAGGCAAGGGATAGAGCTCGCGGGGGGCAGAAAGATAAATTGCATTGATAATGTGAGGCAGGCGTGGCGGCGCAGGCAACCAAGGGAGGCGCGAAAATGTGAGCATGAGGGGGCGATGGTGATGCAGGCGACACGGGGCTGATTGTATTTGTGAGGAGCGCGTGTATCGCGTAGGAAGCGGGGGCGGCGAGCAAGAGGTGAGAGGGCGGCTGGAGGCGAGGGGCAGGTGAAAGCGGCACAGCAGGGGTTATGGGGAGGAGCACAGAGTATGTATTGAGTACGAGAGATAGAAAAATGTTTAGAGGCGGGTAAAGGGGGCCGACGAGGAGGAGGCGGGAAAGGCGGGCTGGAGGCAAAAAAAGGAGGTGCTGGAGGCATGCAGAAATGGATGGCAGAAGATCAGCTTGATGCCACAAACGAAGCGAAGTACTCTAATATTGACGCGCCGCACCAATCGTTGTTCTGGTCAAGTAAATGTACCCGGGGGAGGCGACCAGAGGCAAAAGAACAGGCAAAATAAGGCGAAGTGAGGGCGAAAGCAGCCAGAGATGGATTTAGTAAAGTGCATACAATCCCCAGAGTTGTATAGCGCCGAAGAGCGCGCATAGGATGGTATTCAAATTTGAAATTGCAAAGAGGCGGCACGGACGGCTTCCTGGCGGCGATTGGAAGAGGCGGAACAGGGGCTGAATGAGGACCCAGAGTGAACGGAGGGGTCAAGAGATAAGTTTGCACAGAAAGTACGCGCAGGAGAGCGCGCGTAGAGTATCGGAAAAGTGTGGAGGGCGGCGGGAAGAAAGACGCCGACACGTGGCCACCAAGCTGGCATTCTAATTGGCCGCCGTAATCTTATCTTTTCATCTATCATCGCAAACGCCCCGTCACCGAGCGGAGGCGCACCTCTTAGGTAGGTTGTTTTCATACAAAACAACCCACCTAAGAGGTCCGGTACGTAATACCCGCGGTGCCTGCTGAGGTGCAAAATTATGTGTTTCGCGAGACGTTATTGAAAAGAACGAACACAATGGCTACAAATTTCCCAGCTTGTACTGTTCCCAACAGAGTCGACCCTAACGTAGCAGTTTGCACTCTGAGTCCTGTCTCCACCTCGACGCTGACCTCCACTTTGCGACCCGTCGGCGGCTCGATAAGTGCAAGGACATCCGAGATTGTTTGGAGGAAGTAGTTCGAGTCCTGGGCGCCACAAAATCTGACTTTGGAAAGCCTGGGCATCTGCAATTTTTGGACGCCAGCAGAAAGTCCCCTTCATCATCCTGGATTTGTGGGAATTCCCCCCGGCTTGTGTCGATAGCGAGGGTGATCCCGTCTTCAAGCTGCGGGGGATAGGACTCGAAGACCTCGAGGTAATCGCGCCAATGCTCTGCGTGTATCCGTATTTCGCGCACAGTTATATAGAGGTTGTAGTGGAAGGACAGGTGTTTCCACACCTCTCCGACCTCGAAGGACGAGTCATCATTCCAGCATTGGAGACGGAGAACGTGCCCAACTTCGTCGTGCAGCTCCACATCCTGCATATCGAGTTTGAAGTCCAGCAGAGGTCCCACGCTGAGCAACAACGCGTCAGCGAGAAGCTCGACATTCTCTTCGCCATGCCCATTGTATATTCGTCCCTTTAACGTATGCAGGACAACGTCGGAGAACCCAGTGTGGAGTACACGGACGAGCTCGGGATCCTCGAACAACTCTAATTCCAGCTCGCCTAAGGCCAGCGCGAATGGGCGGCTCAAGGCCTCGAAGGGGTCTTCTGTCTCGTTACTATACAAGCGATCCCAGAGCTTCATTGCAATACGCGACACCCGTGGACATAGCTCCAAGATGGAACCCCACAGTCTAACGCTCTCCAGGCTGGGTGATAGGAAGGTGGCCCAATTTTTGAGGTCGGCAGCATCGACCTCGAGAGTCCGCAGCTGAGGCGCCGTGAACAATAGCGTCGGTTCGTTATTACGTCCCAAGCTCTCCAAAGGCAGTGTCGGAGAGCGGGAAACTCCAAGCCAGAGCAGAGCAGAGCCGTACCGCTGTAACAGAAAACATCGTGTCGAGTGTTCTATGCGTGCCACATACGCGACAAGCGCCGTCAAGGCGTCTGTTCTCTGGGCCATCATGAAGTCTGAATGTCTCAAGCGAAATTGGATATTAGCATAGTGCTCGACCCGCTGCGTTCCACATGAGCGGGAGGCGACGGTAGTCTGCTTTGGAATCCCCGGTGAAAGATGACCAGAAGAGATGGCTGTGGAGAGCCACATCGCGCCAGAGCTGTGAGACCTGGGCAATGATAAACTTTTGGCCAATACTGTCGTGGAGCATGAACATTATTTCGAGGAGAAGTTCTGGCGCAAGGAGCTCGATGCCAGCCATTGTGGTCGGAGTCAGGAAGACGCTGCACCGCCCGCTCTAGGCTCGAACCCATCCGCACCGGTCAAATATGCACCGATCTGATGATAGGTGATCAAAGCTACGGCCCATTGGTCGACTGTCGTCAATCGTGTGTCCTGCGGAAGCGCCTGGTATCGAGTCTACCTGCGCTCACATATTTGTTTGACCTGCGAATTCAGGGCTTCCCTTTCCACAACTTCAGTCCGACTCGAGCGAGGAAGGGAGACAGAGTGGCATCGACCCGCGAAACAGTCAAATTTAAATTCCAGGCCAAGGCAAAGCTACTCTAGTGACTAAATTTCTCCATAACTCCGTGAACTGCCCCCGCCCTTCCTCTTCAAACGCCAGTCACTCGCGACCTTGAGTATCTCAAGTCAAATCTCGCGGGACGCCATCATGACCCTAGAATTAAAATCCCAGTGAGTGAAGGATTTAAAGGAATGATGAGTGTATCACCAGGGCAGCACGATCCCATGGGTGGCTAGGATTCGCAATGAGCGCAGATCGCCCAATATTCTCTCGCAAGGAGCCAAAAGGGCGTCTTGTTTGCACATTTTTCCTTGCCAATGCAGACTTGCACTTTACGCGCCTTTGGTGGCTCGATACGTGCCAGGACATCAGAGACTGTTCTGAACAAATAGTCGGCATTCCTGGAGTCATGGAACTCGACTTTGGCTAGCCCGGGCAACCGCATGATCTTGCTGTTATCTGCAGAGAACGTATCCCAGTCCGTTTCGATGGTCAGCGTGATTCCGTCTTCGAGTTGTGGAGCGTAGGACTCGAAGACCTCAAGGTATTCATCCCAGTACTCTGGGCGTATCTGTATTTCCCGCACGGTTTTGTGTAAGCCGTAGTGGTCAGACAGATATTCCACGCATCCATGACCTCAAAGTAGGAGTCATCATTCCAGCACCGTAAACGGCGGATGTGCCCGGCTCCATCGTGCAGCTCCAATTCTCGCATGTCGACAAGCCTGAAGATGACCAGAGACCCCCGCCGGGCAGTAAGCACCGGAGAGAAGCTCAACGTCGTCTTCACTATGCCCGTTGTATATGCATCCGGCCAACGAGTGCAGCACGACATCGGAGAATCCAGCCTTGAGTATGCGAACGAGGTCGTTCTCGCGAACCCGTAACTCCAGCTCGCGCAAAGCCGGCGCGATTGGACGGCTTGGGAGAGCCGCGAAGGAGTTTTCTATGCTGTTGCCAGACCACGGGTACCAGGTTTGTAGCACAATGCACCGCGCGCGCGGGCACCGCTTTAATATTCGAGGAGCATTTCCACGGGGGAATCACACAGTCTGATGCTCTCCAAGCTGGGGGACAGCAGTGTGTCCCAGTGGGTGAGGTGGATCCGCTCGATATCAAGAGTTCGCAGCTCAGGCGCCGTGATCAGGAGGCCGGGGACGTTGCGATATATTGAGCTCTTCAAACGAAGCGTTTGGAGCGTAGAGAATTCCAAGGCAGAGTTTAGCAGGGCGTCGACGTTCATCGGCGTAGTAAACTCGATATGGAGCGATACGATACGCGCCACATATGGCACCAATGCCTTTAAAGCATCGGCTGGCCAATCCGTAAGTTTGCCGCTAGTAAATCGAAAGTGGATATGGAGCATGGCGCCGCTGCGCTCGAGAATGAGAGGCACCGTGGCAATCCATTTGGAATCCCTCCGGTAAAAGACGACCAAAAGAGGACTGTCGAGGGCAAGATCGCGCCATCGCCGTGATACCTGGGCAAAAGCAAATTCTGGCTAATGCTCGAGGGCAGCGCAAACATTATTTCGCTGAGTAGATCTGGAACGAGAAGGGCGATGCCTGACATGGTCGTGGATCGGGGTCAAGAGAGTATTGATCGCGTACAAACAGAGGTTGATCCTTTGCCACCTCGATCGACGTTGCTGGATGTACAGGAGACAGGCGGACTTTGCATTTCCCCACTTCCCACTGCTTCGAACATGCTGTATTCAAATCCATCGCCACCTCAGCCTCAACAAGCGCCAGTGCACCGTGACAGCATCTCTGAACAACTCTGGTTTCTCCTAGTTCCAAATCCTTCGTTTTGGTTCCAATTGTCTCACACTGCGCAAGTCCTTCGGACTGGACGATATCTGCGGAACTTCTGCACCCCCTTCCTTGCCCTCGTTTCAGATCCCGTACCGGACTTCCATTCTTACGTGCTACCGCTCCCGACAGCCATTTTCAGACTTTGAGCAGGCTTTTCAGTCATCCTTGGGCACTATATATAGGGATCAGAAACGTGATTCAATGTGTTGAGTGTTGCGGTTAACACGAACCTGGACCTTCGTGGCTGATTCTTCAATTCAATCTGACAGCTGAGAAAAATTGAGAACCTCCCCGGTCATTGGATTGTATAAAACCCAGTCGCAAGAAGTGACCCCAGCAAAGATGTCCGACGTCCACGACCACCACCACCATCACCACGACCACCATGACTTCGCCTCTGCGAACCAAGCTTTTTCGATAAACATGCGCACCAAGGATCATCGACCCCAGGCGAAAGAAATGGCCGCGAGGTATGCATAGTTAATGAATTGCATGGATTGCTCAACTGATCCTTATAGCGTGTGTAAAGCAGTTCTTGAAGCTTACCCATTCGATAAAGAGGCCACCGTTGTGCTCGACTATGCTTGCGGGACTGGTTTTTTTTCAAGCGCCTAGTATGCGACGGCCTCTCTAAATCCAAGTGTCACTATTTCTAGGTATCGTTGCCAGGAGCATAGCGCCGCACTGCAAGACTCTCATCGGTGTCGATATCAGTCAGGGAATGGTTGATGAGTTCAACACGGGCGTCCAGGATCATGGTGCACGATGCTCTTCCGATCTTGATGTCCGTCAGCTAAGATAAGCAAACAGGAATACCCGTCGAAAAGATGCGTGCTGTGCGCGTGGAGCTCAAAGGCGAAGAAACCGAACTCGAGGGAATCAAGTTCGACGTCGTGATGGTATGCCTTCGTTCAACTTATAATTGCTCGCCAAAATATTGATTGAATCATTCTTGACTGTTTCCAGTCCCTCGCATACCATCCCATCGAGGACATCCTCGCAGTGACCCGCCTCCTCGCATTCTTCCTCAAGCCGGGGGAACCCTGATCGTCGTGGACTACCCGGAAATGGACGCCACGGCTGTACCGAAGGAAGCCTTGCCGATGATAGCACATAAGAGTGGATCTCAGAGACCGGGATTAAAGCAGTTACGATGGTGCCGGTCTGGGAAACTTCCAGCAGGTACTGTTCAAAGCCCCAAAAGTGGTATGCCCCGAAGATATCTCTTGGCGAAGGGGGTGAAGTTGTAGGTGTTGTAATTGTATTTACGCCAGAAAATTACCCATGTGAGGTATTCTTTTCTGTGTGAGCAGACCGTAAAGCCATGTACTATCGTTATTGGCTCGGTGCGCTGATCAATGTGTAAGTATCTGCTTGTACCAATCTCGCCAAACTGTGACGGTGGAGGCCGTTACCAAACAAGCCCAACGCAGACGAACTCTTCTCCGACTACCATCGTGCCTTTTGGCGGCCTTTCCTACGAAACAGTCTAAAACTGTTTCGTCCGCTGCATGTCGACTATCGTTTTACTGCGCTTTGACCGCTGTGGTAGGCTTTGACTCGACTTGGACTTGTCTGTCTTCGTTGGCAGCCCCACGCTATCATCGTTCTCCATATCTCAACGGCTCCCTGTGGCAAGACTCGGTATCGCGCTGAGGTATATCTTGGCGACACATCCCGACTCGGTTTCATCGGACTCTTTGGGGGGTTTTCTTCCGGCTCCGAATTTATTCATGTCTTAGTGTGCACACTGTGTTGCCTCTTTAACGAAAACTGATGGTGGGAATGCAAGACAATTTCTTATAAACTATTTCGGACAGCTACAACACGGAAGTACACCCGCTGCCGGGGGGTTCGAACTCTTGATACGGTACATCGAGCACACCCTGTTAACGAAGACCATTCATCGGCGTGAACAAAACTCGAGAGAGAACTGACCTGGGATGCAGAGTCATTCGCGTTCGGGGCCACTGGTGCGGCGGCGCTTGCTGCCCGCTGCCTCGGGTTGGTCTGTCGTGGTGGCGCCGTCGGGGACCGCCACTGGTAGAGACGGATGGTGGGGCATTACTGTGACAGCCCACTGATGAATAAGCCACAGAACAGCATCTGCGGAAGTTGGGCCTTGTCAGCGGGAGGGTCTTTGGGTTGTGTAGAAGCAAACTCACGCAGTAGCTTTGCGTTGGCGTTGCCAAGTCTCGTCCTTTCCGCCTCCTGGGTCCGTTTTGAGGCTTTCTATCTCGAGGCCTGTACTTGGTCGTGTGCTCTATCTCTCGCACCGTACTCTCCGCTAGCATCGTCTCCAACACGGATATCTTGAGCCTGAGCGCGTCCGCTGTTGCTTCGGCCCTCGATGACGGCCTGGGCTTCTGGTGGCCATTCGCGAGCAAAGGCTGAGTGGGGTGGAAAGACATGTCCAGAAAGTTTGGGGGTTTGGATGAGAGGGGAGAGAGGCGGTGGGCTGGAGAAAAGAAGCCCTCCCATGCGCCTCTTATATATACACGGTTCCGTCCGGACAATTCTCGAGATGGGCGCCGGCGATGCATAGGAATCCCGAACACTGCAGCGGATTTGGCGATGGCCCTCATGCCGATTCATGCCGGGCCTGCTCGTGGCACCGATAGCACTCTTTCCGGACGGCATCAAAGTGCAAATCGCGCACTTTGATGGCACGCTCCTGGCTCTCTGTTTTTCACAAACAGTACGTTAGTACTTTTTTGTGCTCTAGATGTGCAAGAATGCCGTCAAAAGCGTGACGAGATTTGAAATCAAGCTGACGTGGTATCAAAGCCTGTGGTCAGAGGAATTACGAGCCGCCGCGAGAGTCGACCGAAGGTCGACGACGAGTGGCGTCTTCCTGGACCACTCTTTGTAATTTACAAAATGTGTCCATGAACTTCTTCCACTGTTTGTGCCCCGTCCGCTTGCCGGCCTCTTACCATCATTTAGAGTTTTTTCTGACGTGCGAGGTCTTCACATGACGCCCACCTTCTTATTTCGGATGGCGGAGGTTTGATGTTTGCTGCAGCATTGTCACATCAGCGGCTGTCGCCACTCGAGCCCGAGCAGTCATATCGTAACATCGGTGCTTCCCTAGGCCTCTAGCCACTTGTAACATGGGAGCTAATCGCTCGCAGTTCTCCAATCCTGTATTCCGCCACGCCCTCGTGTTGGCCCACTTCTAACACACGCGCACCAACGCAGGGCTACCTACATATCTTCCCCGGTGCATGATTAGAAAACACCCGCAGACAATACTGACAGAGTCCGGCCTGAAATAATCGCGAAGCGTCGCTCCTCGTGGGGAGCGCATCCTCTGCGGGGATACCCGCGCGCCGGGTGTGGCCTCCACCACCTCGATCAGCTCGTCGCGTACAACACCACGTTCTTCCCGCTGCGCGAGGTCGTGCAGGTGCCGCTTCCCGCGGGCACAATGCGCTTCGGAACGCAGGTCTCGCAGCTGGTGGCGGATGGGAAGACTGTACATTCTACGGGCGGTGGGCAGTCGTCGGTGTACGGTGAGGCGTGGGGGTTCACACCTGTATCGGTATGTCGTCGTGCTTCCTTCGAGGATATGAGCGCTCATGAGGCTGGGTAGTGTACACGAACGGCGGGGACCAATTCGTGCTGCGGAACGCGAGCGTACTGCTCACCATCTCCCGCGCAGGAGGATTACGAGCCCCCTGGATGTGCGGCTCGGGTACGTCTCCCCCCGCCCGTTTCTCCCTTCGTACTGGACTGATGACGTGCATTTACTTTGCAGACGAGAGCTCATGTGTCGCTGACTCGAATCTTTGACTGGCAGATCTCCGTTCCGGGTGTGTTACTGTACTTTCCTCAGTCTCTTGGTCTTACGAAACTGATGAACGGTGTAGCCTCAACGAAAATCGACCATGGCGCAGCGGAAACGCTCAGTGGACGAGTTGGAGCTGGACGCGGATGGGGCGGACGCGCACGCGCGCGAGGGAACCCAAGCGCGCGCCCGACGGGGCCGTTTCTGCAGCCTGCACCCGTCGAATAGATGCGTGCTGTGCGCGTGGAGCTCAAAGGCGAAGAAACCGAACTCGAGGGAATCAAGTTCGACGTCGTGATGGTATGCCTTCGCTCAACTTGTAATTGGTCGCCAAAATATTGAATGAATCATTCTTTGACTGTTTCCCAGTGTTCCCTCGCATACCCGGTAGTCTCCCCTCAAAGATGACCAGAACAGATGGCTGTCGAGAGCCACGTCACGCCAGAGCCGCGAGACCTGGGTGACAGTAAACTTTTGGCCAATATTGTCAGGGAGCATGAAGATTATTTCGAGGAAAAGTTCTGGCACGAGGAGCTCGATGCCAGCCATTGTGGTCGGAGTCAGGAAGACGCTGCGCCACCTTGCGCTCTAGGCTCGAACCCGCGAGCACCGCCGAACTTGATGATAGTCGATCAAAGCTACGGTCCATTGATCGACTGTCATCAATCGTGTCGGTCCTGCGGAAGCGCCTGGTATCGAATCTACTTGCGCTCACATATTTGTTTGACGTGCGAATTCAAGGCTTACCTTTCCACAACTTCAGTCCGACTCGAGCGAGGAAGACAGACAGAGTGGCATCGACTCGCGAAACAGCCAAATTTAAATTCCATTTGCAAGGCAAAGCTACTCTGAATTTCTCCATAACTCCGTGAAAATACCGCGAGATTTGATGCATCATAACCCTAGAATTAAAATCCCAGTGAGTGGAGGATTTAAAGGAATGATACATGTAAGTGTATCACCAGGGCAGCGCGATCCCAGGGGAATGGCTAGGATTCGCAATGAGCGCAGATCGCCCAATTATTCTCTCGCAAGGAGCCAAAGAGGGCGTCTTGTTTGCATATTTTTTCTTGCCATGCAGACTCTGCACTTTACGCGCCCTTTGGCGGCTCGATACGTGCCAGGACATCCGAGAACTGTTCTGAACCAAATAGTCGGCATTCCTGGAGTCAGGGAACTCGACTTTGGCTAGCCCGGGCAAGCGCATAATCTTGCTGTTATCTGCAGAGACGGACGTATCCCAGTCCGTTTCGATGGTCAGCGTGATTCCGTCTTCGAGTTGCGGAGCGTAGGACTCGAAGACCTCAAGGTATTCATCCCAGTACTCTGGGCGAATCCGTATTTCCCGCACGGTTTTGTTGTAAGCCATAGTGGACGGACAGATATTTCCACACATCCAGACCTCCAAAGTAGGAGTAACAGTACCCGTAGACGGCGGATGTGCCCGGCTCCATCGTGCAGCTCCAATTCTCGCCTGTCGACAAGCCTGAAGATGACCAAAGACCCCACGCCGGGCAGTAAAGCGCCGGAGAGAAGCTCAACGTCATCGTACCCGTCGGACATGCATCCGGTCAACGAGTGCAGCACGACATCGGAAATCCAGCTTTGAGTATGCCAACAAGGTCGTTCTTGCGAACCTGTAACTCCAGCTCGCGCAAAGCCGGCGCGATTGGACGGCTTGGGAAAGCCGCGAAAGAGTTTTCTATGCTGTTGTCAGACCACGGGTAAAAGGTTCGCAGCGCAATGTGCTGCGCGCGCGGGCACCGCTTTAATATTTCGAGGAGCGTTTCCACGCGCGATTCGGACAGGCTGATGCTCTCCAAGCTGGGGAACAGCAGCGTGTCCCAGTGCGTGAGGTGGATCTCAATGAGATCAAGAGTTCGCAGCTCAGGCGCCGTGATCAGGAGGCCGGGGAAGTTGCGATGCATTGAGCTCTTCAAACGAAGTGTTTGGAGCTTAGAGAACTCCAAGGCAGAGTTCAGCAGGGCGTCGAAGTTCATCGGTGTCCTAAACTCGATATTGAGGGATACGATGCGCGCCGCATGTGGCACCAATGCCTTTTAAAGCATCGGCTGGCCAATCCGTAAGTTTGCCGCTAGTAAATCGAAAGTGGATATGGAGCATGGCGCCGCTGCGCTCGAGAATGAGAGGCACCCGATGGCAATCCACTTTGGAATCTCCTCCGGTAAAAGACGACCAAAAGAGAGGACTGTCGAGGGCAAGATCGCGCCATCGCCGTGATACCTGGGCAAAAGCAAATTTCTGGCTGATGCTCGAGGGCAGCGCGAACATTATTCGCTCTGAGTAGATCTGGAACGAGAAGGGCGATGCCTGACATGGTCGTGGATCGGGGTCAAGAGTATTGATCGGGTACAAACAGAAGTTGATCCTTGGACCTTTCCTCGATCGACATTGCTAGATGCCTCTAGCCACTTGTAACATGAGAGCTAACCGTTCGCAGTTCTCCAATCCCGTGCTACCCAAACGCCGCGTCGCGACTCGCGCACTTGGAACGCGGTAGCTACGTGCGTCCGTGCGTGCGTCCGGGCGGAGGTAGTGTATGGGCAACACGGTACGTGGGCCCTGAATTCCCCTTTTCTCGTGTGTCGCTGACTCGAATCTTTGGCTGGCAGATCTCCGTTCCGGGTGTGTTACATTCCGAAACCAAACTCGAGGGAATCTAGTTTCGATGTCGTGATGGATGCCTTCGCTCAACTTTAATTATAATTGCTCGCCAAAATATAGAATGAATCATTCTGACTGTTTCCTAGTGTTCCCTCGCATACTATCACATCGAGGACATCCTCAGCAGTGACCCGCCTCCTCCATTCTTCCTCAAGCCCGGGGGAACGCTGATCGTCGTGGACTATCCGGAAATGGACGCCACGGCTGTACCGAAGGAGCCTGGATCTCAGAGACAGGGCTTAAATCAGCGGGGAAACTTCCAGCAGGTGCTGCTCAAAGGCCCAAGTTGAAGAGTAGTACTTATGTATGCACCTCGAAGATATCTTCTTGGCAAAGGGGGTGAAGTTCTAGGTACTGTAATTGTATTTATGCCAGGAAATTACCCATGTGAGGTATTCTTTTCTGCGTGAGCGGACCGTAAAGCTATGTACTACTACTAGTAGATGTAAGTAGCAGCAGCTGTTCAAATATTTCCACGTTCTGATCGCAATGGCCGCACGTTTATCGCGTTGTTACGTGACCACAGCTCTTTCTTTTCTGAGCTCTCCGCCCATGTCTACCTCTTCAAACGAAGTGGGGCCTTGCTCCCAGCCTCCCACCACCTCGCTCAAGGACCTAATGACCTCTGAGTCTCAGGTCGAGGAAACAATTTCTAGCCGCTGCAAGCTTATCATGTCCTCCCTAACCTCTAGCTCACTGACCATCGCGTTCAGTCAACTTCCCCGACGCAGACATTGCTTTCCGCTCGAGCGACCAGGTCATATTCCGCGTTCATGTCAAGAATCTCGAAACGCACTCGAATGGCTTTCCTCCCTCTGCGTGTGCGCACCGGGATCCGGCGAGGTAGTAGACCTCAGCGAGCCAGCGGGCAACACTCGATCTTCTCTTCCAGTATATGTATCCCCAACGGCAACCGGACTTGAGTGGAATCGAGCCCTCTCTTTTGGCAGATCTTGCTGAAGCCGCAGAAAAATATGAAATGTTTTCTGCATTGGAGATTTGCAAGATCTTTATGGGAAATGGCCCTGCAAGATAATCCGCTCAAAGTACTCAACTACGCGGTGCGACACGGCTATCGTGACATCGCTGACGAAGCTGCGCCACTGACAGTCTCCCTTCCGCTCGAGGAAGTTGGCACGCACATGTACCCGACGTACATGGGCAGCTGGGTACGCGCGAACGATTCCACAACCCTTTGACAATTCGCTCACTCGTTGCAGCTCAAATATTATGGCGAATGGCGGAAGGTCCTCGAGATAGCCTGTGCAGAGGGTTGGCGAATCGCACACACCAACCCATGTCGCATCAGCAACTCGGCCACCTGTCCGCATTGGCTCGGTGCGCGCCAGAATGTTCTGACCAAGCTCGGCACACGTCCAGGAGCGCTGAACGACCTCGCGAAGATATTCACGAATGCACACGGGCTATATCCTTGTGCGATCGAGGGCTTGCGTCAGTGGGAGTACTTTATTGTCGTGAAAGTTAACGACATCCCTAAATTTCGGACCTTCTTGTGATCAATGTGTAAGTATCTGCTTGCACTTTTACCTGTACTTGGTGTGGAACAAGATATCATATAATGCGCTTCTGGCGGCGAGGTAAACCCAATAACGAGCCAGGGTATATTAAATCTCCTAAGCTACTACATGTTCATACATTAAAACCCTGGTATAGTAATTAAGAATTCTGGTATCATAGAATGGCCGCCGTAACGATTCAAGAATCTAGAGCAGTGGCTTCACGCCTTTCCGCGTACACAACACGATACCTATAGGACCAAAAGTACCGCGGTGACGAGGTTTGCACCCAGAAGGCCAACGACAATCGGCCCGTACTTGGCTAGACCGTTAGACGAAGATGTGAGGAGTCCGCATCGGCTAGTGCAGCGGCAGCGTGTGAGCTGCCCGCAGCAGCAGAAGAGGTTTGTTGTTGGCCCGGCTTGTAGCAGTAGCGGTCAAAGCAGATGTCGCATTGGTGATCGCGCTTCAGCCCTAGTCGGCTGCGCTCTCTATCGGCGAGGGCGCATGCGACACACACGGGGAACAGGGGGTCGCGCGCCTCGCCGTTCTGGGGGCGGCCGCGAGATACAATCTCGCCCGCTTGGTCCATGATCGCTTGCACAAGCGAAAGATCTGGGAACGAAAGTTGGCCAGTGGAGGCGTTGGTAATTGGGGGTTGGCCCGGAGGGGGAGCTCCGTTCGCAAAATAGAGGATCATCGGAACATCCTGGTCCTCATCGCAACCGAAGAATGTAGGCTGTTTAGTGATATTCTCAGCAGCAAACTCCGCTTGGGTCTGGGGTATTTGGGGAAATTTGTATGCGCCAGGGAATAGAGATACTCGCTGCGCTTCAGCCTGTTCATATATGAGTGGGTGTACAGAGACTGGAGGACAACACGAGCTTACAAGCATGCCGCTGCCATCGACAAAGTTGTCCCTTGTATCGCCCGAGACATCGAGAACAATTACGGCCTGTACTCCGCGAGCTTTCACCAAAAGAGGTATGATTGGAAGGTTTCCGCCATCGAGTGCACCGTCAGCCAAAGATAGGAACTCTTCATTTTCCTCTGTAAAACCTTGCCGACCGGCGAAAGCATTCGGAATCAGCGCGCTATCGATTCTAATGTTCGCCTGATTCTGGGGAACCAGCTGCTGAAAGGCTACAGTGGCGGCCTCGAATTGCAGAATCTGAGTATCGTTGGGCTTCACCGCAGCCTGTGAACAGTCAGGGATTTACAAGATAGATGTCTTCACAGATGACTTACAGAGGCATTTCCGCGCAGGAAAGACGTCCCCAGTGGTTTCCCAAGATCAGGGCGACTTGATCGAAACCCAAGACACAAGAGCTCGTATTCACTGTGCCCAAATTTGCATCGGAATGAATGCACCCGAGACTGGGGTCGTAAGAGCCGAACCTCAACTGAAGGACGGTTAGAAAGGTGGTCTAAAAGAAGGATGAATTACTCACAGATGTTGTATTCAAATTTGGTGTTTGACAGAGGGACGATCTCGCGGGGACGGGTATTATTGGGGTTTCCGTTATTCGAATCTGAGGGTCGAGAGGAGGATCGGGAACGGCAGGGTGTGTGCTTGGAAAGATGGGCTAAATGAAACGTATCAGTTAGAGGACCCGAGGTAGAGATATCGACTCACACTTTCGCAATGTCCGAGAACAGTTGACCAGTCCCGTGCAAAGCGGTGTCGAAATCAAGTAAGTTAGCTGCGTTCGTCCCGTTTGCAAAATGTCGCGCGAGCGATATTCCAAATGCGTCGGCGAGGGTGACGGGGTTCCCAACTGCCGCCTTTCCGTTCGTCTCCAGGATCAGTCCACCAATAAAGCCCTGGTTTAAGGTATTGTTGGCGAATGGGGCGAGAATATCAGAAGCGATATTGAAACCGCCGTATCCGTTGTCCGTGGGATTCGCGGGCCCGAAGATGAGCTCTGGAATTGTAGGCATATTCGCCTGGGCGAAGGCGGTAATGAACCACCCACCGCCCGACAGGCCGGTCATGTACGCTGCACCCTGCAGAATACCCCCGAAGCCTGCGAAATTGGAGGTCTTGTTGCGGCCATCAAATATGGTAAACGCGCCAGCCTCGAAGAGGCCAGCACGCAATGCCCCTCCGCTGAGGGCTAAGCCGTAGGAGGGAGAGGCACCATGCTTGCCCTGGAAAATCGACTTCAGTGTTGAGGGGACGTCTTGCCCGGACGAGACAAGGTTCTTGAGATAAGATCGCAAGGCGTCGGGGATGACATCCTTTCGGCGAGCGTCAATGTAGGCCTGCTCGCCTGCGTTGAGGGAGTGGGGATCGTCGGCGGCTGCTTCGCGGATCAAAGAAAAATGAGGAGGGCACGGTACAACGTGTGGCGTATATGCTGTCAGAGATGCCTTGGAAAAAGGAGGTAGCTGGGATACAGCAGAGAGAGAAAACAAGCCAACAAGCAGAAGGGTGGTGACGAAGGGCCTCATAGAAGGCCAGAAAGAAGAGTTCGGGAAGTTGCGCTGAGGGTCTGCATTTATATCAGTAACTTACATGTCACAGCCTACGGCGATCCGCTGTCCGAGGTAAGCGCCACACTGCGCGCGGTTGGGAAGCGCGGTTGGGAAGCGGACGGCCTCAACGGCTTTCTCGGGGCATGGAACAAGGCGGTGGGTGTCAGGAACACCAAGGAACGCCAAGGAAGCTGGTTAGACACTCTTCAGGCCCATGACCCCCGCTCTTCTTTCCCGGAATTTCCTGTCATTTCGTCGGTGCACATCTGCTCCATTGGGGTCGCGTTTTTCACGCCAGACCCGGCGAAATAAATAATCATGATATCCTGATACTCGAAGACTGACCTGACCAAGACGTTGACGTTTGTGGGCGCGAAACCTCAAGGAGATGATCGTGGGTGCGGCAGAAAACAACGTTTGGCGTTGGCGATCCCTGTGCGGCAGTACTGCCTCCGAGTCGGGCGGTGTATTTCCCAATATGGATACTTATTGCGCTTTACAGAGTTGTAGCAAGTCCGAGGGTCGTGTGGCCAAGCACGATACGACTGGCACACCAAATTAAGAAAATTTCAGTCCAGACTGAAACTGTAATTGATTTCTTGAAACATCCACCCAAATCAGCACAACAAAGACGGTTGAATTCACAAAGCCTGAAACTTGAATGGAAGGTGTAAGAATCAGCACTAGAATCAGCTGTGCTGAAACAAAGCAAATGCAGTTGCACTGAAAGGCATAATGAAACATTGACAATCAGTGTGTCTTTCAACCTTTGAGAAACAAAGACCTTTCAGTACAAGTTTCAGCACAGCTGAAATTTCATTCAAAACAAAATTTCAGCATCACGGAAACTCATTCTGAAGTCCTTTGTTTCTCAAAGGCAGAAAGGTGATTTGATTTTGAAAATTTCAATACGACTTTCAGCTCCACTGGATTTGCTTTGTTCAGCCACAGCTGATTCTAGTGATGATTTTCACCATTTCTGTTCAAGATTCATGCTTGATGATCTGTCCTGAATCCAATGGTGCTGGTTCCTGTAGAGATTATGAGAAAATCAATTTGTGTTTCATGATAGAGTCGGGAAGTGAGGCACGAAAGGAGCGAATCGCGGTTTTGTGCCTGATCGGCGTGACGCAAACAAGACGCAAGCAAACAACTGCAACAGCAGTTGATTCTTGCTTGGTGCGTCGTTGCAGTAAGACGTGTTCGTCTTGTTGCGGCCCTCCACAGCGTCTCGCTTTTGTCTTTCGTACGAAAAACACCCTACTTCGTCCTACCTTCGGCTGGGTTTAGATCTCAGGCGGTTTTTCTCTGGACACACGGTGGACACAAAAAATTCTTTCGATGGCTCAGAGTACGGGGAGAATGGTGATACTTTGGGATAAGTCATTGGATCCCGGCGAGCAGTTCGACTTGGCAACCGACTTAGCAGGCGAGGAGGAAGGAGCCGCCACGGGACAAGGGTAAAAACAGGGCGAGAGCTGATTCACTCTCCTCCTTGTCTGACAAAGGCGATGGCGACAGCGCGATGCTCGACAATCTGGAGGGTGCGCGCCCGCGCGACGGCGCAAGTGGTGGATGACGACACCGACAACGACGAACAAGGATTTGCGTCCGTGGGAGCAAACTTAGCCGAGGAGCGCATGGCGGATTCGTCGCCGTCCAAGGAGGCCCAGGGAGCGACAAACCGTTATAAGTCGACGCGTATCCAGGATTTAGAGCGCAAGAGGAAGAGGGATGAGGAGCAGAGAAGGAAGACCCTGGAGGAGGAAGCGATAGCGGCGAAGGAGAGGGCGGAGGCCAAGAAGAGGAAGAAGAAGGAACAGGGGGGCACGGCTGCGAAGTCCCAAGGTGGGCAGCTGGTGGCAGCAGCGTTCGGTCTGAGCTCACTTGCTAACCGACCGACAGCGACCACACCCGGCATGGTCACACCCAACACGAAATGTGCGCGCAAGGCAATCCAGACACCAGAACAGACAGAGATGCGGGAGGTTCCTGACCCCATCCGAGGCGGAGGCAGTGTTCCTCATGGCAGAATCAAACAAGCGCCCAGCGAAGAGAACGAGAACCGCAAGGTCTCGTTCTCCAACCCGGTGGCGTTGGCAGACACGACGATGGATACACCTCCAGCAAAGCGGAAGGTGTTTGCACCCAAGGTGATCAGTGATCACAGGGGGGTGCAGAGCTCACCCACAGAGGCCTTTTCGCCTACGGCGGGTCTGCAGGGCCTGAGGGACAAGCGTGACGAGCAAGGACATTTCATCATGCCGCCCGAGAGGCTCTTGCAGATCATCCAAAGTGCGGCAGCAGAGCCGGCAGCATCGCAGACGGCGGAAGCGATGAGGTTGCTCACCGAGACAGGCGTGGACCAAGAAGGTAAGCAATTTCTTTTTTCCTTCATTTCCTTCTTTCCTTCCCAGTCGGAAGAAGTGTCCGTCGGCGTCCAGGCATAGGCAGGGATGTATTGACGGCGCGAAACGAGTATGGGCCAGTCGCCCCAGAGACAAAGCCCCAGTCGGGCACAGGCCGATAGACACCTTAGTCGGGCAGAGGCCGGTAGAAGCCAAAGTCGGCCGTAATCTCAGCCCCAGTAGGGCTCGAGCGTCCTAGTCGGACAGTATAAAGACACAAGGGTTTATTTGGTGTGTGGGTCCACTGGTATTTCATGGATATATTTTGGATTCGTCTTCGTACATTCGTTGCGCAATATTTCGTTAGTTAGTTAAGTGTTACCGTGAACCCAGTTGTGAACGGCAACCCCACAGCCACGTCAAGCACCTTCATCGTCTGGTCGTACGAAACCGCCTGCTTCTTCACCGGCTGTCCGTTAAGCCGCACGGTGCCCGGGGCCTTCGCGACATTGAGGAAGCACACTCGCGAGGTGTTGACACCGGTCTTGAACCCAAAGCTCCCGGTGACGGTGAGTGTATTGAACTTGTAGCTCACGTCCAGGCGCGCTGAACGACCTCGCAAAGATATTCACGAATGCACACGGGCTATATCCTTGTGCAATCGAGGGCTTGCGTCAGTGGGAGTACTTTATTGTCGTGAAAGTTAACGACATCCCTAAATTTCGGACCTTCTTGTGATCAATGTGTAAGTATCTGCTTGCACTTTTACCTGTACTTGGTGTGGAACAAGATATCATATAATACGCTTCTGGCGGCAAGATAAACCCAATAACAAGCCAGGGTATATTAAATCTCCTAAGCTACATGTTTCATACATTAAAAACCCTGGTATAGTAATTAAGAATTCTGGTATCATAGAATGGCCGCCGTAGCGATTCAAGAATTTAGAGCAGTGTATCGCGTGGGCTTCACGCCCTTTCCGCGTACACAACACGATACCTAGGACCAAAAGTACCGCGGGTGACGAGAAGGTTTGCACCCAGAAGGCCAATGACAATCGGCCCGTACTTGGCTAGACCGTTAGACGAAGATGTGGAGGAGTCCGCATCGGCTAGTGCAGCGGCAGCGTATGAGCTGCCCGCAGCAGCAGAAGAGTTTTGTTGTTGGCCCGGCTTGTAGCAGTAGCGGTCAAAGCAGATGTCGCATTGGTGATCGCGCTTCAGCCCTAGTCGGCTGCGCTCTCTATCGGCGAGGGCGCATGCGACACACACGGGGAACAGGGGGTCGCGCGCCTCGCCGTTCTGGGGGCGGCCGCGAGATACAATCTCGCCCGCTTGGTCCATGATCGCTTGCACAAGCGAAAGATCTGGGAACGAAAGTTGGCCAGTGGAGGCGTTGGTAATTGGGGGTTGGCCCGGAGGGGGAGCTCCGTTCGCAAAATAGAGGATCATCGGAATATCCTGGTCCTCGTCGCAACCAAAGAATGTAGGCTGTTTAGTGATATTCTCAGCAGCAAACTCCGCTTGGGTCTGGGGTATTTGGGGAAATTTGTATGCGCCGGGGAATAGAGATACTCGCTGAGCTTCAGCCTGTTCACATATGAGTGGGTGTACAGAGACTGGAGGACAATACGAGCTTACAAGCATGCCGCTGCCATCGACAAAGTTGTCCTTTGTATCGCCCGAGACATCGAGAACAATTACGGCCTGTACTCCGCGAGCTTTCACCCAAAAGAGGTATGATTGGAAGGTTTCCGCCATCGAGTGCACCGTCAGCCAAAGATAGGAACTCTTCGTTTTCCTCTGTAAAACCTGGCCGACCGGCGAAAGCATTCGGAATCTGCGCGCTGTCGATTCTAATGTTCGCCTGATTCTGGGGAACCAGCTGCTGAAAGGCTACAGTGCCGGCCTCGAATTGCAGAATCTGAGTATCGTTGGGCTTCACCGCAGCCTGTGAACAGTCAGGGATTTACAAGATAAATATCTTCACAGATGACTTACAGAGGCATTCAGCGCAGGAAGACGTCCCCAGTAGTTCCCAAGATCAGGGCGACTTGATCGAAACCCAAGACACAAGAGCTCGTATTAACTGTGCCCAAATTTTGCATCGGAATGAATGCACCGAGACTGGGGTCGTAAGAGCCGAACTCAACTGAAGGACGGTTAGAAAGGTGGTCTGAAAGAAGGATGAATTACTCACAGATGTTGTATTCAAATTTGGTGTTTGACAGAGGGACGATCTCGCGGGGACGGGTATTATTGGGGTTTCCGTTATTCGAATCGAGGGTCGAGAGGAGGATCGGGAACGGCAGGGTGTGTGCTTGGAAAGATGGGCTAAATGAAACGTATCAGTTAGAGGACCCGAGGTAGAGATATCGACTCACACTTTCGCAATGTCCGAGAACAGTTGACCAGTCCCGTGCAAAGCGGTGTCGAAATCAAGCAAGTTAGCTGTGTTCGTCCCGTTTGCAAAATGTCGCGCGAGCGATATTCCAAATGCGTCGGCGAGGGTGACGGGGTTCCCAACTGCCGCCTTTCCGTTCGTCTCCAGGATCAGTCCACCGATAAAGCCCTGGTTTAAGGTATTGTTGACGAATGGGGCGAGAACATCAAAAGCGATATTGAAACCGCCGTATCCGTTGTCCGTGGGATTCGCGGGCCCGAAGATGAGCTCTGGAATTGTAGGCATATTCGCCTGGGCGAAGGCGGTAATGAACCACCCACCGCCGACAGGCCGGTCATGTACGCTGCACCCTGCAGAATACCCCCGAAGCCTGCGAAATTGGAGGTCTTGTTGCGGCCATCAAATATGGTAAACGCGCCAGCCTCGAAGAGGCCAGCACGCAATGCCCCTCCGCTGAGGGCTAAGCCGTAGGAGGGAGAGGCACCATGCTTGCCCTGGAAAATCGACTTCAGTGTTGAGGGGACGTCTTGCCCGGACGAGACAAGGTTCTTGAGATAAGATCGCAAGGCGTCGGGGATGACATCCTTTCGGCGAGCGTCAATGTAGGCCTGCTCGCCTGCGTTGAGGGAGTGGGGATCGTCGGCGGCTGCTTCGCGGATCAAAGAAAAATGAGGAGGGCACGGTACAACGTGTGGCGTATATGCTGTCAGAGATGCCTTGGAAAAAGGAGGTAGCTGGGATACAGCAGAGAGAGAAAACAAGCCAACAAGCAGAAGGGTGGTGACGAAGGGCCGCATAGAAGGCCAGAAAGAAGAGTTCGGGAAGTTGCGCTGAGGGTCTGCATTTATATCAGTAACTTACATATCACAGCCTACGGCGATCCGAGGTAAGCGCCACACTGCGCGCGGTTGGGAAGCGGACGGCCTCAACGGCTTTCTCGGGGCATGGAACAAGGCGGTGGGCGTCAGGAACGCCAAGGAACGCCAAGGGAAGCTGGTTAGACAGTAATAGACACTCTTCAGGCCCATGGCCCCGCTCTTCTTTCCCGGAATTCCCTGTCATTTCGTCGGTGCACATCTGCTCCATTAGGGTCGCGTTTTTCACGCCAGATCCGGCGAAATAAATAATCATGATATCCTGATACTCGAAGACTGACCTGACCAAGACGTTGACGTTTGTGGGCGCGAAAACCTCAAGGAGATGATCGTGGGTGCGGCAGAAACAACGTTTGGCGTTGGCGATCCCTGTGCGGCAGTGCCTCGGGCGGTGTATTTCCCAATATGGATACTGCGTTTTACAGAGTTGTAGCACAATTGGTCCACTGGTATTTCATGGATATATTTTGGATTCGTCTTCGTACATTCGTAGCGCAATATTTCGTTATTTAGTTAAGCGTTACCGTGAACCCATTTGTGAACGGTAACCCCACAGCCACGTCGAGCACCTTCGTCGTCTGGTCGTACGAAACCGCCTGCTTCTTCACTGGCTGTCCGTTAAGCCGCACGGTGCCCGGGGCCTTCGCGACATTGAGGAAGCGCACCCGCGAGGTGTTGACGCCGGTCTTGAATCCAAAGCTCCCGGTGACGGTGAGTGTATTGAACTTGTAGCTCATGGACACCTCGGTCGCCGCTTTCTGCGTCACCGACACACCGTCGTCGATGTACAGCGAGCCCGAGGCGGTGCCGTCGGTGCCCGGTGCCACGACAAACTCAAAGTCCGTCTCGCGCAGCTCGGAGGTCGTCATTGTGGACTTGGCGCGCAGCGGCAGGACGGCGCCGCCCTTGATGTAAACAGGAATCTCCGTGTAGGAGATATTGGTGAGCTGCACCTGCGTGCCCTTCCCTTGAATCGGCGCCAGGGTGAGGAAGTCGTAGAATATATCCTTTGGGACGTAGATCGAGACGGAGGTCGAGTTCTCCTCCGTGACCGGTGAAACGAGAATGGAGTCACCGAAGAACCACTGCAAATCGATGGGATACGTCGCCGTGTCTTTCGGATACTTGAACCACAAGGGGCTAACGACGGGTGTGCCTTGCAGGCTTGCCTCGTGGAAGGCCGTGTAGAAGTAGTCTAGCAAACGGTACCTTGGGATAGAGGAATAAGCCATCGGTGGCGGGCCTGGACATTTTCGACATACCGAATATCTAGTACATTCTGCGCAGCCTGAGTGGTAAGAGCCCACCGGTAAAACTCCTGGCTGATCGAGGTGTCTGAGTTATGCTGGATGAATACGTGAGCTCGATGGTTCTTCTTGTACACAAGAAATGAACGACTCACGTTACGCATGAAGGGGTAGAAGGCACCGAGCATGGCCCACCGCGAACAGAGGATGTCCGTAGTATCAGCGGCTGCGAGAAAGAACTCTCAGACAAACATCGCGAAAAGTGAGCAAAGCCGCGTACCATATCCGCAGATATCGGCCCCCACCATGGGCACCTGGTAGATCGTCGCCATCCCGAGCATCCCCGCGATAGAGTTCCGGTAGTGCTGCCAAGTGCTGAAGTTGTCCCCGAGCCACTTGCCGACGTGTTTCCCGGCGCCAGCGAACGTCGAGCGCGTGATGACCAGCGTGCGCAGCCCCGGCCGCCGCGCGAGCATCGCGTTGTGTGTCGCGACCGACATCATCGTCCCGTACAGGTTGTGTGTGTCGTACTCGGTCAGATTGTTGGCGTGGATGGTGTCGGTGTATGCGGTTTTGCTGGAGAGGTTGCCGCCCGGCGCTGCGTTGTTGATGGAGTATTGTGGTGTAAGGAGGTCTCGCTTCTCGATGCTCCTGCGGCGGACTGGGGTCGTACCCACGAAGATCGGGGCGTCCGGAGGAGGCGGAGCAGTGCTTCGCGGAGGAGGGAGCGCTTGATGCACGGCCTGCTCGAAGGGGTTGTCGCACGGAAGGTCGCAGAAGCTACTGGGTTCATTCATATCGATCCTACAAAATATTTCAATCAGTGCTTGCTATCCGGGGAAGGCAATAGACACACCAAGCGCCATCTATGTCGAGACCATCCTCGGGATTGTAGAATAGCTTGAATTCATTGGTCCAATAGCTGTCAAACAATGATCAGCCTCGACTGGACGTATTGAAGAGATCCACCGCGGACGGGGAACGGGAAGTAGTGAAGACGGTACTGACTCTTGGACGTTAGGGGAGAACCAGTCCTGAAGCCACATTCAGCACGGTCGATTAAAAGGTCAAACACAACATACCGGGTAGACAGTCACACCTACAGAAACGGTGAGCCGTCAGTCCAAGCACGAACGAAGCACGACGTACCGGGCCACACGAGTCCGAGATGCGAACTTCCATTCGCATTCTTCAGCCAGACATCAGCGGCGGTACCCCGATCGTATGGTCCGTAGTTCTGTCCGGGTAGGTAACCAACTGCCGGGTCCGTCATGAGAACTGTTGAAGATAAGACCATTAGTTTGTGGGTAAGTAGCCAATAAGCTGCAAGGCGACTCACCAAAGTGCTGATCTTGGCCGTGGAGGTAGTCGACGATTTCCCGCATCCGCGTCATCGGGAAGTAGTCGGGCTCGACCGTGAATATGCGGCGGCGGTCCATGTAGTCCTATGATGGATGTGAGACGTGCAAAATAGCAGGATGGAGAGGCGGACGAACAATGTCGGTCCACATGGTCTCGAGGGGAATTTTCGCAGCGGAATAGTTACTAATCACACCAGCGACGTCGATATAATCTGAAAAAAAAATATCAGATAACTTTCCGTGAGAGGCATTCAAGAAACTGACTGTTATATCCAAAGCGGCACTGGTGAAGACCGAACGACCAGTATGGGACCTAAAGAGGGTGAGTGGCAGTTTGGTACGGGTGAAAGGACTAAGCACCTCTGCAGGCGTCCCCACGATCTCAGCGTACTGCTTCGCAGCTTGCGTCGGATCTGTCTGACTCCCAGCAAGGAAGTAGAAATCCAGGAGTCCTCCGATCACGTTGTATTCCAACGCGCCCTGCGTGAGCTTGATATCCATCCCATTCGAATTCAGCAGCAGCACCGCATGCGTTCCCGTCGACCTGTGCTCGAAGTACACCGGATGGTTACCGTACCTAAAAGACTTTAGTCTCCTTGCAAGGTTCATGTTGAGTGGAATGCATACAGGTTGGTGCCCTCGGGAACGCTGTACGCGTCCCGCGACCACAGAGTGAGTGTGGTATTGTCGGGATCGAGGCGGAAATCGTTGGTATGTTCTCCCAGACCGTAGATGTTCGCGTTCACCGCGAGATTGGTCTTTACACGCAGGTATTGCGGCTCGTAGATAATCGGGTGCGAGGCCGTGGAGAACAGGACTTCGTTGGTGGACGTGCGCTGAATCGCAAAGCTAAATGGCGAGGTGGTGTAGGTGAATTTTATTGCAGCCGATTTAGGGTTGACGGGGTTCGCGCTTGATGGCCGTGGCAGGACCGATTCGGGTACCTCGTAGCGGGCTGAGGTGGGGTCCGTTATTTTAACATGGATACGGGTAGCTATGAGGGACGCGTTAAAACCAACAGTATTCAGCATATAAAGTTACAGCCCACTCACCAGTCTCGTAGACAACCTTGAGAGCAAGTGACGGGATGTCGGTCCCAAAGACATTGCATGCTTTACCAGCGAGCTTCAGCGACGCCGTAAGAGTCCCTCCCTCGACCTTCACGTTGCTAGCTGTGTACCCTGGACAAGCATCGAGGACAGCAGGATCCACTGTCGTTCCCGCAAGGACGCGACCGATTGCGAGGCCACCGAGCAAAGCGCGAGCAAGCATTCCGTCGAAAAAGTCAGGGTAGCCGGGGATTCAGGGATACTGCCGGCTTTATACTGCTTTATGGCACATATTTTACGTGGTGTGGGGTTCTTGAGCATCTGACCGGCCCCCATGCGCCCCGCCGTCCAACCCGTCGTGGATCTTGATCGGCTCATCCCGCACGTTCAGTCGGCCCCGGGAAAGTCAAGGTAAATGCAGGCTGAACGCGAGGTATGTGGTTGAGGGAAGGTTGAGGGAATGTCCTATTTCCCGTAGGCTCTCAGCGCCACAGAAAATACTTCGTCAAGCCGCAACGAAGATAGAGTATCAAGGATCGAGACCCGGCAAGGTCTGGTGAGCTGTCTGGAGAGACATATGTGATCATCGAAGACCCAGTGTGACCCCGCAATAGAGTATCAAGGAAGTCGAGATGTTGATTTGTTGGGTTGCAGCCTTGATACTTACTTGTTCATCGATCGTTCATCACCACAGAGACTAGATCCGCACCATCGTGATCGGCAAATGCGGCCGAAGAGATGACCAGGTGTGAAAAAATACTAAAAAACACATATGTATTGCAACAGAAAAGGGCTTAAATTGAAAGCAATTTGTGCAACTCGTTAGAGTCTAGTTCATGGCAAGCGTGTCTGAGCGTGTGGAGTTCGTAGCATGCCTTGTCCAACCAAAACACTGCAAAATTATGAATGGCATTTTCCTGGCGGGCAGGGCTTTCTGAGAAATTTGAGCAGCAGCCCGGAATCAAAGGTTGATTCACTGTTTGAACCATGAGTTGGACAGACACACTTTAAGTTTAGTCTCTTATAAACAGACACTATAACTTATAACCTCGTACCTCGGTTGTTATAGTCTGTCAGTGACCTCGATCGAACAATCGCTAGTGCCGTTATTATATAATGATCGGAGTTTGAATATGTTCCCACATTCATTACGGGCGACGGCCACGCGTCTTCTCGTGTTTGCACCTTCGCTGACACCTCCAAACCTCCAATCCGACGTGTCTAAACCCCCTAGCTATCCCTCTGAGCACTCTAATGGACGGAAATCTTCCACCACCACCAGTGACGAAGGTTCGCGCATACGAACGACTGCCAAATCTTACAATCCCTACCCTCGGGTCCATCCGAGGAACTGCATGGCTTCCGCTCTAGTCGTAGCATGGGGCACGCCGCACTGGACCAGTTTGATCGAGGCTACCAGCGATTGGAGGACGGAAAGCTGGCGGAGTACCTCGAAAACAGCGCCGAATACGCCAAACTTCTCCACGAAATGGAAATAATGCGCGGCAACATCGTACCATCTACCAGTATTCCCTCTCACGACGCTCCGAGTAAATCTCACTCCCCAACTCCTTCGTCTAACTCCAGTGAAAATGCCGGCGCACATTTGAGCGAAGTTTCCTCCCCGACTCCCGAGTCTGACCATGGAAACAACTCCCCAACTCCTTTGTCGGCTCGGTCCGGTCGCAGCTCCGCCTCTGCAGTGTCTCGTGCCGCCGTAGATTGCGTGAATGAATGGGACACCGTTGATTACAGTGACGAACCGCTTTCCAGTGGTTCAGATTTAACTGTTATCATTGAATGATGACTGTTGAATGATGACTGGTATGAACCAGAAGAGTTCAAAGATCTTGTTGAAAGGTTGTGTGGGCCGGAGGTAGAGCAGGGTAACGACTCAGAGGACAAGGAGCCGGAGAGTGAGATCCAGAGACAGAAAGTGAAGGTGAAGACGCAGATGATTAATATGCACTACAGCTTAGTATAGCGAATACAATTTTTACATGACATGTATAGTAACAAAAGCGAATTATGTGAATCATTCAAAAGCAAAATTTACTCTACTAGTGCTCCTCGCCAGCGCGACATTCTATATGCAGGCAGATACGACTGACTAACCTCCGATGCGTGCTGTCGCGGCTGCCTGGGGGCCTTTTTTGCCGGTGGATGCGCGCGCGTTTGTCGTTCGTCATTCGTTACCCTCCTCCAACTGACGAGTGGCGCGTTGTTCGCGTTTCGTTCAAGACGCGCCTTCTCACGTTGGGATGAGATCGTCGCCTGGAGACCGCGAACCACGGCATAGAGCCGAACACGGTAAGCCGTCGCAAAGACCCAGGCTGTCAGAATGTTTTCGAGACTAGAAAGGGAGTCCAGAGTCAGGAGTTTGTCGAGAATGGCGCGTACAAGTGATGCGGGGAAGTAGGATGATTTGGGTCGATGTTGATTAGCTGGGAGTTTCTGCTCTGCACGGTGAACAGTGCTGCCGATCTCCAGCAAGGCTGCCTCGGCCTGTTCGCGTTTCTTCTTCGTCAAGCTGAGCTTCTTATCCAGCAGAGACAGGGGATTAGCAGCGAGCGGAGCAACAAACAGAGGGAGTTCGATCCCGGGAGGAAGTGGTGGAGCAGGAAATTCAAGTTTAACGTTGTCACGAGCAGCGCACAAAGAGCAGGAAAAGAGTTGTTCGGCAGAGATGCAATCGAGGGTGGAGGTTTCAAGGGATGAGTTCTTTTCGGTCAGAATTTCGGCTTTTGCCTGTTCGAGAGGCTGAGCGGCTCGCTTCGTTTTCGGTGTCGGATGCGGTGATTTCGCACCATGCCTTGTCGCGTAGATGTTTCTGGGTCGATGCAGATGACACTCCAAGTCTTGCACGAGGTGATTTCTTGCATGAGGTTCCGCCCGGTCATCTGCGCTTCAGTGACTGTTTCGTCACGTCGTGGCAGTATGCAAGTGCCGAAACACCGAGTTTCTTCAATTCAAGGACCTGGATAAGCTTGGTATCAGATCACAAGGTGGAAGAGAATTGTATAATGTTTGCAGCAAGGCCCTTCATCGGCGTAATAACGATTCCTTGTGGTAGCGCGCCAGTTGGGAGATCCGGACACAGATGGGAATTACGTGCCACTTCGCGTTGTATAAGGATGGGAACCGAGAATAGCGCAGATTTTCCGCCACCAGTTGCCATACAGCAAAGTATGTACTGTCGATCCATAAGGTGCACGAGATCGTGCTGAGCGGGATAAATTTCCACTGCGGTATCAGCTTCTTGACAACAATGGTGATGGTGCGGGGTCCGTGGGTGCTGCGCCAGGGATACAGAGGTGCCATGGGCAGTGGTTGCGAGTGAGGGAGGCCAGGGAAGGTGGAGAGCAATGGCGACGCGCTTGCGACACGGTCAGAAGGTCGTGGGAACGAATTGAAAGTCCGACGATTATATAATAACGACACTACCTATACACGATCGCGCGGTCAACTACAGACTACTTTAAGTTCGGACTTGCTTGAAATCACCGTAAGTTCGGTGAATTAGAAGGGCTCCAGAATATACAGTTGAAGCTGTCCTAACCCATAGCTGTCGGTGGACCCAAAAAGCTATGGGGGCAACACTGGATGACAAAAAATCTTGGGTTATGGGTTATGACAACTATGCGTTAAGACAGCTTTGACTGTATATCCACATTCTGAGTATATGGAACTGTTTTCACTCGCTCCAAGAGTCCCTGAAATTTAAATCAGAATTTCTAAGGCGCTACGGACAGATTCCGGATTTCGCCGTCGGAGTTTGAACACCGGCTTCGGTAGCGCCGTGGACAAACAGACCCAAAGACGTGCAGCGAACTGAACACGTGACATGTACCCTTGCTCTAGTCATGGCGGCCCTTTCCTTCACAGTTCCCGACCCACCTATTTCTCCCATCCTTACCATTTCGTACATCGAAGAACTACTAGGGGCATTGCATGGCGGCGAGGCCGTTTCCTTCACAGTTCCCGACTCACCTATTCCCCCCATTCTCCCGGTCAATATTGACGACGTTGTTGGTTCGAATGCGCCACTCAGCAGCATGGAATCCAGCCCTATCATTTCGTACATCGAAGAACTAGAGTCACAAATTGCACTGCTTGACGAGGCCACAGCGGCTCTCCAGCTACGGTCGTGCAGATCTTCTGCAATCCGTCAAATTCCATAAATCCTTCCTCTCTCCTGTCCGGCGTCTTCCTCCCGAAATTCTTGGGGAGATATTTTCCCTCGTTGTTCACGCCGGTTTCCCGGACGACCGCGATTTACCCGTGACCCAGTACGCTCCATGGTTGTTTACTCGCGTCTGTCGGCACTGGTCCGCGGTGGCACGGGCGAATCCATCGTTGTGGTCCATGATTTATCTGAACCTCGATGATCGTCGAGGTGAACTAGGCGCAGTCTCCTTGACAAAACTCCGGCTTCAGCGATCAGGCAATTTGCCGTTGACTATCAGAATTGTCCAGGACGCTGGAGATGACAGCTTCCACCCTGTTCTCGATGTTGTCCTCGCTTCGTCCGAGCGATGGAGAACAGCCGACTTGAATTTTTCCTATCCATTGCTCCCACAGATAACGAGGATTCGCGGCCACCTCTCTTCCCTGACGACCCTTCTTGTTTCCATGGAGGCTTGTCAGGACGTACCAGCCGGGGATTTAGCATTTCGCAACGTCTTTGCAGTCGCCCCACAACTAAGATCCCTCCATGGTATCTGGTGGTATGGAGGCGATTTTATCAGCGCCCCATTTTCTCTGCCATGGCGTCAGCTCACCCGTTTGCACACTACATTTGCGACGAACACCGAGGCACTGCCTGCGCTGCGAGAATTGTCGGATCTCGTTGAATGCCATCTCGCTTTCGGCAGGATCGAAATTCTTCCCATGGATCACAGTACAATTCACCTACCGCATTTGCGCTCGCTCATGCTACAAATCGATCGCGATTTCTGTCGTGATCCAGCGACGTACGAAAAACACACCTCCCTACTTGATTTTTTGGACACACCCTGTCTTCGAAGCCTCACCACCGACCAAACTGCCGACGAGGAGGAGATACTGGCTCTCATCGCACGCTCACACTGCGCTGTATCTCTCATGTCGTTTCACTTCCACTCGAGCTGGATCCACCAAGACAACATTTTACACCTCGTGCAGAAGATGCCTCATCTCACCTCACTCACGGTTTCGGACTTCGACGGGTCGCTTCATCCCTGGTCCTCCGTGCCGACCATTATCCAGGCTCTCTCAACCCAGTGGCTGGGCGCTGCACAGGAGGCGCCCCCCCCACCAGGCTCGGCGGAGTCTTCGCGTGCAGATTGTGGATCAAGCGCTGGATCCCAAAGACGCGGATGACATCACTCATATACTTGCGCCAATGCACACAGATGGCCTGTTTATGACGGTGTCATCCCAACTCAACTTACGGGATATCTGGGATAAATTCGACTACTAATGAGCCTTCGGGTCAAGCTCTTGACCCTATTGCTGAAAATGCTCTTGCATATTTTTGTATCCCCCATGCCGTCTAGTACACCGTTACTAATTAGCGCGACTGTGACAATTAAACGCGTGACGTTACGCGTCTGATCAATTTTCGTCTCTTATCTCACCCTGTCCTGCAAACAATGGCAGAGATACGTGCCGCTGCACAGATGCGCGTAAACGACTTCCTCAGGAAACATGGGTGAACTCGCTGACCGTATTGCTCTTACTGTCACGTTGGTACTGGATCCTCTTCTCAATTACGAGTCGGATATCGATGAGGCCATCTTTCTCTCCTTACAAAACGACCTAGAGACTCTGAAGGAACGCACAGAGAAGGAAGAGGTACGAATCTATGTTCACGCCAGTATATTCTGTGTTCATTAATCTCTACATTTTTTTTTCCATTCAAAGTACCAGGGCCTCTTGAGACGACACGGAGTGCTGGATGATGTCTGCGCGGGATTCGTTCTCATGACAGAGCAGCTTCAGTCTTTACACGCAGAGCTGGATCTCAATCTTGAGTTCCCCGCCGCGCTTTTGGCCCCCAATGGGCAGCTTGCACAAGCCGGCCCAGGCCCTGCCGATCGGGAACAAGGGAGCGGTCGCACGGTTTGTATCTGACGCAGTACGTCGAGTTGAGTCGAGTGGAGAGCTGGAGCCTGCGTCGGGGCCTCAACGAGGGACCGCGTCGATTCGAGGAGCTCGCAATGAAGCGAATGCGCCTCCCTCCCTCCGTCCCAGGCTCTCCCTCCCAGATGACTGCCAAACTTTCGACGTTGTGTTTCTGCCGTTCAAATCCGATGTAAGTGGATCTATTTCCCAGACATTAACCTACATCTCAACTGGGAAACATATAGCGCTCTATGCAACTTCCCGACCCAGCCCTGAATGCGGCCCAGCTATGTCTGCAGAAGCTCGGGCTTGTCTTCCAAGTTGAACTTCCGCGCCAAGGCTACGTGAAACGCTATTTCGACGATCAAGTCAAAAGCTTTTGCGAGGACAAAAAGATTGATCTTCAACCGGGTGTAGATCCAGACGCCCCGCTTTGGACTTTTATGATGGTCAAGAAAAGAGGCAACAATGCGACTTTACGCGTGGAATTGCTGTCGCAGCGCGAAATGACGGCCCAATATCTGGGCGGGAGGGAGTTTAAGCTCCGCAATTATCTGGCTGAGGGTGGTGACGACAACATTCTTTTAATCGGTACGAGTTCTTCGCTGCCCTCGTACGTGCCTGATCTGAAACTGTCGGTTGTAGCTCCAATGCATGCTGATCTGAAAGGCGCGATAAACATCCCTGACGTCGGGACCCGAATGAAACACACTTGCCATGTTTCTCGTCTCGATGCGGCCATTCAAGGGAGGGTAGGACAATGCAACAGTGCATGCGGGTTGGAATCGGAACCGGACACTGGAGGTAGCTCTGGCCATGGAACCGGCCCGCACGCTAGCCCAGGTGGGATCGGACCCTGGCAGTGGCTCTCGCCGTGGAACTGGGCGCACACTAACTCAGTGATTCGAGCGTTTCCCCAGACTAAACTATGACCCTTATATTCACACCCACAACTTTCAGTCGACTACTAATATTTACTTACATGTGCTACAGTACTATTCAATGTACTTTTCCCTAGTCATTCAAGATGTGTTTCCCCGTCGTGTGTGGCTCTAACAATACATCCCTACTCGCGAAAGCGATCGATGTTGTCGGTGCATACATGTTTATGATGAGCCCGCCAGGCATTCCGTTGGCAAGAAGTGTCGCAGTAGGACGGCCCTTTACATCTAAGCAATACAAAGATCTGCACCGATCTTTCATTCGACGACAATCAACTCTCACCTGCTGCATGATTTTGCGTTCGCGGATTTCTTCAAACACCAGGAGCAGAAGATAACCTGGGACGATATAACGTCTCTGCTCGAAGACACCGCGGACTTGACTTGCGAGAGTCGGGCTTTCCAGTCGAATTTCAACGGAGGCAACACCTCTTTCAACCACGCCTCCTCTTTCTCCGTCCATTTCATCCGGCGCTCTTCAGCAAAGATCAACCACAACATCGCAACATCGATTTCTTCCAATCCGAGCTCCGGCACATTTCTCCGCGGGGCAAGGATCTCTTTCGACACCGAGAATAGTTTGTGCAATATAACCCGGAAGCCGACGAAATTATAGCGCGTCTGACTGAGAATCAAGCCCTTGATATCGGGTGCGATATGGGGCGATGCGAGAAGAACACAATACGCATCCCAGAGCTGGCGCCCACAAGACGGACTGTGGTGGAGGGAGATCGCTTCGCCAATGCAGGCAATACTAGCCAGAATTTTATCCGAGGGCCATGGGCGCGTCGCAACCTCGGGGTGGCCCACAAGAACCCGCGTCCAGGTCCTCATGAAACTCGGCGATGGCGGCGCGTGTGCGAAAAGTCTCTCGGCGCAGCTTCGCAGTCTGAAACCGCCCTTGTCATACCATGTTGGCTCAATGAAAATTCGAAGCAAATCGGCACTGAGTTTGGCATCGTAATGCGGAAACTGCGCCATCTGAGACATCAGCGCCTGGAAGATGATTAGAATACTGGGAATGATCTCAGGAAGATGCGTGCTACATTTCCGTATACCTGGTCTTCGAGGTCTGGTTCGGGGACGACTTGCTTTGGGAACGACTTGACCAGAACAGTTAGCAACACGCCCGCTGATTTATCCAGATCAAGGGAAATGGGTCTAGACAGAAGTCATTGTTATTCTTAAACTCGACGCGCCATAAGACTGGATTACTTGAAGTAATTAACCCAGAATGAGAGGGATTTTCTGGTTACGCGCAGAGGCCTTGTGATCCCACTTTTGCTGCTTATCGACGGGTAACCTGTCGTACGCGCCCCAGTCATTGTCTTGGCCGCATTTCAGTCCTTCAGAAATTCGTGTTCGGTGGCACACATACTGGTTTCATCAGCACAGAGCTGCTGAGGTGCACATCCGTTCATTGAGAAGAAGTCCAGCCCTCGCGCCATTGCTGCCCGGAGGATGTCGTGTCTTCCGAAGCAGTCCAGTTGTTCCTTCAGATCAGAAACATCCATACTTAAAACCAGTAAATCTCAGCTGGCAAAGGTCGCGACGAGGCAGGAGGAGAGATAACTTGATCAAAAACACAGCTTGGCAAACAAGGAACTCTGGATGCCGACGGCTCGATATGCGGCATGCCGAGATTATTTGACAAGCCGGTTTCGACTTGGTTCCGACTTTCATGCATCATGTTTTGAGTCTTTCAAGGAATTTCGGGAACTCGAATGTCGATCTTACCCACCGCCGGGAGGGGTCACGGTCGCGTCGGTCACTAACCCCGTGGAATGTGACATTTCGAACACGTCCCCCCGATATATATATTTCCACAACACACTACAGGCAGCATCGGTTTCCAGTTACATTTCCAAGATACGTATAATCGATTTCGTCTCAAAGGACTTCTTCTGCAAAAGGAAGATGTACCAGGACTGGGCCCGACAACTTGAAAATCGGAAAATCAACTCTACATAGTGAAAGCCAGTAAATTTCTGGCGACTCGGATGCATGGAGCTTACTGATTCCTCCAGGATCGTCTGATTTTTCACACGTGGGTGGACAGAGTTGCCACACCGGACCTGCACGTTGATGGTGTATACACCTTGATTTAGAAGACGGTATGCCCACACAGAACGAAAAAACGAAGGTCGGTACCTGTCGCCGAGGGCCCCGACAGACGGTGGACGCCGTTATGAAGCGTTGAATGCCAGCCCAGTCCAGTCCAGCAAGAAAACTCCAGCGTATCTGGCACTTGAACCGTGCTACGGAACCGTGTGTGCCACAAATGTGTGGAATACACGGCTACGTAGCGCAGGTGTGTGAAGATCAACGCCACAGACTCTCCTAGACAGGGTGAAAACAAGGAGGAGAGAGAATGGATTGAGGAGAGAGAGTGGATTGCTTCCTTTTAAGCCAAAGAGGTAGATAAGGATTTCAAGGGCCGACAGTCCATATGGATCCATACGGGTTTTCGGACAGGCGGCGAACTCCTCAGCTTCATTCCCTAGACCGACGGTGAACATCGCCAAATTCATTTCTAGTTGACCATTGCTTCAGGTCGTGTCGAAGATCCGAAGCATAAAACTTCCAACCAGGTTCGCGCGCAGTTATAGAAGAACCGGGTGATGCGAGAGGTTTACCGACTTACATCATTGCGGACCTGCAGCAAAAACCACCCATTAAACCGAGTGGAACGCAGAGAAAAACAGAGAGAAAGAGTTGGTTCCTTCAGTTGCCAGGTACCGAGTCGCCCGACCGGCAACAGCTCGCACGGATGCAGATGAGTCGGTTGACAGACGGCGAACTCGTCCAGAACTCGCGACTTCATTCTTTGATGTTCCAATGTCGGATAAAAATATTTTCCACCAGAGACTTGTCCTACACAGTGTATCCATAATATTCTGAGTTCCGTTCCGCGGCCCTTCACAGAGGACGATCATACACAGTGCATCCATAATACTCTGAGTTCCGTTCCGCGGCCCTTCACAGAGGACGATCAGACAACCAACGATTAATCAAGGCTAGGGATTCCACAGGGCGATCGTGCGGAACCTGGTGGCAGTTTATAATGTAACTTCGAAGAGCACTGGGACATCCCAAACGTACCTGATGACCCGCATCGCGTACTGTCGCAAAGGTCAAGCCACCGAACGCCCGTGTCTCGCCCCGCAGGCTGTCCGTCCACAATCCAATCGCGCAACGGCTGTGCGATAAACTCCTGTGTGCCATGCCACTCCATATCTCGCGTAACGCGGTCGTGGCAACAAAGGTTGCAGGCGAGGTCATATTTTCCCGCATATACTAGCACACGCACACCATGGTCCAGCAGCGCCGCAATGTGCAGCGTGCTCGATTTATACACGTCACCGCTGGCTGAGAAGGCGGCAATTAACAGCCCAGCCAACCATCGATATGTTCGGGTACGAAGGATCGATTCCCAGCGTCAGGCGCGTGGACGGCAAGTTGAGGTAGTTCGCGATTTGCTGCACATACAAATGGGTTCGAGTACGCAATGGGGACTGGCTGCACACTCACTTGGTTGCCGGATAGCACAAGGTGTCCGTGACTTCGCCAATACACTCGGTGCGCATGTCGTACAGACTTTTACCAGTCAAAAGGAATGGGGCATGGAGCATATCCGCGCAGAAGGACTGCGCGGCAGGGCAGTTGATCATGTCGAAGGTGTCCTCGCAGTGCCTTCGGAGCGCCCGTTGGCAGCGAGGCAGCTAAACGTTCATTGTTCAATGTGAATGAACGTCAGAATCGCGGAGGCACAGCGCACCGCTGATTTATCTGTGTGCACGCACTAAAAACGGTCAGGGTTGAGTGTGAACCGCTTTTCCCGTTTACCTAATGGATTGGATGGGCGACCCTGCAGAGGTCGAGCACTGCATATCATAGTACGATGTTTATGGTGCTGGAGCCGCATGAATAAATAAATGGCCCCCAAAATGCAGAGTGCAACAAACTGGTATATGTCACTGCAGCCATCCCTACACAATCGTAAGACAGAAGAAGATATAAAGAGAAATGCCCACCAATTATTGCGGACACGAGGTTCAGTGGCGTCATTCCCTGCTGCACAAGATGCCGGTTTTGGTCGTAGACTTCGGCCGCGAAGAGAGGAAACGTATCGACCCTGAGAAGAATCAACTTCTCGATCGGAGGATAAAATCGTCGATTACCCGTAGGATTCTCCCGCAATATGGAGGGCACGCCCTTTCAAACTGTCCATAGACTCGAAGAAGATGGCAAGAAATGCCGGCAATGTCTTTTGCGGCTTCCTCGGTCGTTCCCTTCCTGGGGTAAGATATCACAGCCGTGCAGGGTGAAACACGCGACATACCACGGTTTTCGCCGTATTCTGCATAAGAAAAGGCGACACCGACGGGCTGATCGATGAAGAGCATGTTTGAGTTGGAATTCCACGAGTACTTGTTATATTCGTCTCAGTGTCCGAAATTATTGTACAAGGACCTGAATCAGAATGAATGAATTACAGATGAGATGGGAGGATACTAGAAAACCCAGTTCCATAAAAAGGCCGAGAGACGCTGAGGCTCCAGGACCGCCGTTGAGCCACAGAACCACGTCGTCATTGGCGGGATCATTTCTGCTCTCGAAATAATAGAAAAAGAGATGGCGCGCTCCCATGTCGATATATCCCGCGTAGAACTGATCAGCGAAGTGAGAGGGCAATATCATGAGAAGTTACAACAGTTGCATGAGTCTTACTCTACGGTGGGGTCACAGAATCCCTTACAAAACGCGTCAAGACGACGCGTCGGAAACTAATATCACTGCATACCGTGACTGGCTTGATTCTAACGGAGTGCTGGGGGAATGCCTTCATGTTTTCAAGACTACATAGGCATCTTGGGTGACGTTCAGAGTTTCACCGTCGATCGTCGGCCCAATCGACGAGATTGCTAATGCAGAGCGCTGATAGAATCCAAGAGAGAGGGAAAGTGACCGTAGAATCTTCATGGTCAATTGAGAAATTTCGTCAAAAGCATCAGCTGCGGTCCTGAGACTATTAATAGCTACGATGAATCGGCGGTTCGGACTTTTTCGGAGATATGATAGTCAACTTGAAACGAAGTTCGGGCCGACTTCACCCGCACCACAGGAAGTATTGAGGAAATAACCAACCTCTGGAAACAAGGACGGTGTGAATCAAGCATGGACCTCAAATTCAACGACTCGCAGTCGAACGAAGAAAACTGTAGTCTACCGTGAGTTTTTGCGCATGCGGCATCTGTCGTCCTCCAGGCTCCTGACCGAAAATTCCCAAGAAATTAGAGGAATTAGGTGCACCCGCGACGATGCCCTCGTCATCGACACTTGCACCGTGATTGCGTATCCCCGCCTGCACCCTCGCTCAGCCATCATGATACCCCCGCCTTACCGTAAAAAATTACAGCTATCACTCCTCCTCTATTCCCACCCCGAAGTAACGAGGGTTACATACAAACTCGACGGCTTTCCTCAGGTCCGATCCGGTTTTCAAGTGACGCACTCCGGTTCCCCGTGCGAACTGCAGCTTCCGCAGGTTTCTGGTTTCCCGTTATTTTAGCGGATAGATCGATTATCGCGTCAACAACTTGAAGGGGACTTATGGACGCGGAGATTCGGCGGTTCTCGGAGTCGGGCAAGTGACGTATGGATGAGTATGTGAGCCGATTTTATGACGGGCACAGTAGTATGTAGGTGGTCTAGGCTGGAGGTTGTTTCGGTGCGGGAATATGCTTGCCCGGCAAAAAGCCTTCACCTTGCCTTGTCGTCAACTTGTTGCTGCCCGCACGAGAATATACTTAAGGCCTTGGCTCTGGCTGTCGGACTCCCAGATTTTCCGACTTGGTCATCGCTCCCGCAGATTTTCAACAATGGACCTACCCACTTAAAATGCCGACCAAGATCCACTTCGGCCGTACTTACCGGGGCCAACTCATAAGCTGCACTAGTCATAGGATCATGGTCTCCCAGAATCCGGGGCGTGAGCTCTTCTTTGCGCTCAATTTAAATATACATACCTTGTCCGGTCCGAATTTAAACGCCTTGGGTTCGAGCTGGCAAACTTTCAGTTGAGCGAATCAGGACACTCGAGCCGTGGCTGCACCTTTAAATAATCCGAGGTCTGGGAGAGTAGGTAGGGCTGTTAAATTAAACACACCTTGGGGGTTCAACTTGCCGGCTCTCGGGCAAGTCAGGAGATATTCACGCGGCGATGTTGCTGCGTTTTTATTCCCACTGGTGGGAGAGATGGTTATACCAGACAAAGACTTGGCGTCATGCATTGATTAGGGTGGGATGCAGAGGAGGCGTATTTAGGAGGTAGACGACAATGACGAGCTGGTGCCCGGTGCTAGGGGCGTGAGGAAATGGCGCCATGCACCATAGATATTGGATGCGAAGAAATAAATAAGGCAGGTAGGCGACGGGGTGTGGGAATCTCCCAGTCCAGTCGGTGGGCGGCCGTTCCAGCATGAAGCAGTTAAAATCCAACGGAAATTCGACCAAAGCACACGAAGAACAGAGCGAAGGGGTGATCGAATTTAGGAGTCGCCGCGCGGAGGTTTATATTGGCGTACAGCGGAGGCAAAAGAGAAATATTGCAATTTGATAATGATCGGCCGAAAACGCAGAGATAAGGCACGGACACTGTTATTGCTCCGTTCGAGCAACGTTCGAGTCTCCAGGCAACCACGGCCCGCCAGAAAAA
The DNA here is from genome assembly GCA_029378375.1 of Mycena olivaceomarginata. Classification (NCBI taxonomy): domain Eukaryota; kingdom Fungi; phylum Basidiomycota; class Agaricomycetes; order Agaricales; family Mycenaceae; genus Mycena; species Mycena olivaceomarginata. Next base: position 174,507 of record JARKIC010000683.1, on the reverse strand, counting down.
TAGCTGCCAGCAAGCAAGCAATCAGACGGGCGGTTGGATGATTTCAAAAAAACTGACATTCATGAACGAATGTCTTCGCGATCAGTCAGAACTGCCGGCAGCTGTCGGCAGCCGTCCGCGTTTGAAATTTGACGGTCAATCCGTTTACGAGCCAAGTTAGGAAGGTGTCAATGGTTCGTCATGTATGACGCCTCAGTCTTGCCGTCCAGGCGCGAGGTGTGCTCTCCCCAAGGAAACGATGGGAAAACGGTAAGCAAAAGGTCAGGAGCACAAGTCTTTTTTCCACTTTTGGAGACGGTTTTACAGGGGGAAAAATCGGTGAAAAAAGTATTCACCGGATGTACTGACTCTCCAGCACTCCCAAACCACCTTGTACCGCTGGGTGGAAGATACAAGGGCCAAGGCCTCATGTTTGGGACTCGGAACGCGACAAGGTCCTGGGCTTCTGGAGGATGGCTGTACGCGCCTGGAATATCCGGATTTCCTAATTGATCTACGATCACAAATGCGGCTGACAAGTCACAAAAAATGGAGATTGTATAAGAAAGACTTTTGGGGTTTCGTTCCCGCCCGACGTCCTTGGATCCCCTGCGTCTCTTGTCCGCCTCGCCAGGGTCCTCCGCCCTTCCCCGGCGCCCTTCCCGCTCCCCCCCGTCTCTCGGTTGCTCTCCGCCGTTTCCTGTGCACCTCTCTCCTCCTTTCGCCGAGCCAGCGCATTCCCGGCGGTGTTTACCAAGTCCTTGGTCCGTTAGCTGTGTACCCCTTGTCCTCGCGACCTTCACTTGGCTTGACCTAATATTTGGCGAGCTCTACACCCCGCGACTACCACTTGGCTTTACAACAATATCTGGCGAGCTCTCCACCCACTTGGCTTGCTCTACGTGCCAGATTAACTTCTTGGCCGACTACCTTCTTTGCCTTTCTTTCTTTGCGAGCCAAAGGAAGAATCCAATCAAGTTAAAGTGAGACATCACCACCTTATCTTTCATACTCGTCTCTAATATTATCTCGCCCGCCAGCCGCCTCTCTGATGATCGCGACTCTAGCCTTGTCCCCCACAATGGACTTTCGTGACTCCAATACTGCAGGTGCCCGCTACCCCTCCTCCACGCCGTTCGTCCTCCGCGAACCGCACAACCTTCGCGTCCACCCCGCAGAAATCGAGCCCTCCAATAAGCTCGTCGTACAACACGCTACCCCGCCCGAAAATCCCCCGGCGGCCTCTTCGTCCTCGTCCTCCTCAGACGGCCGGCCAACCATCACCATCCACCCCAAGCGTGTCCGCGGCTTGCGCCCCGCAGAGCAAAACACCCCTACCCCTACGCCCTTCCCCAGACGAGATACGGACGATGCCAACATCACCCCGCGACCCTCACCGCGCCCGCTCGTCTACTCCCCGGGTACCGGCCTCGGCCTGCGCGCGCTCTCCACCTCGCACATCCCTCCGCCGTCCCCTTCGACGCCCACATACCCGACGGACGACGCCCCGCGCATGGTGCGCAAAAAGTCCGGCCAGCCCGTGTAAGTCGTCGCTCAAGTCGTCCGGCCCCCGCGTCCGCGGCTCACTCGCGGTCTTCATCGGCGGGGCCGGGGGCAGCACCAGCAAGAGCGCGCCGACGACCCCACGGCGCGCCCGAGCGTGCACTTTGACGCGCAGCTCGAGCACGTCAAGCTGTTCCTCGCGGAGCAAAAGCCGCTCGCCGTGAGCCGCGATGGGTCGCCGACGGACGACACGAGCGGGACGGAGGGCGACTTTCCAAGCTGGGCGTTTGGCCGCGATCGCGAGGAGCAAGGGATGCTCGAGATGCTCGTGGACGTGCCACCGCCGCCGCACGAGCTCGACGTGAAGCTGCAGACACTCGTGCTCACGGACGACGCGACGAGTGTGACGGGCACGGTCGCGGTGCGCAACTTGGCGTTTGACAAGTGGGTCGCGGTGCGGTTTACGTTTGACGACTGGCAGACGACAAGCGAGGTCACCGCCCGCTACTCGCACTCGCTGAGTGGCGGTGCGGTCGATGTGTTTTCGTTCAGCATCCGGCTCAACGACCTCCTCGCGCGCATCGAGGGCAAGGTCATGATGCTTGCGGTGCGCTATACGTCTGCGGGCCGCGAGATGTGGGATAACAATGGGGGCGGGAACTACCGGGCGACGTTCAGGCGCGTTAGGCGGGAGACGAAAAAGGAGCAGGAGGAGGCGAAGGCAGCGGTGGCAACCAATGCGAAGCCGAAGGGCCCCGAGGGCGAGGTCGTCGCGGACCTGCGCAGCCGGCTCGAGCGCGTCGTCAAAGCGCAGGAGGGGCCCAGCCCCGTGCAGCTGCGCGTCGCCGCGAAAAACGCCGCAGAGGTGGCGGACAAGTTCAAGGCGGGCGGTCGCTTGCTGCGCGGTATGATTTCCACACGTCGTCGCGCAACCCATGGCGTCCGCACCAGCGCGCGGCGTCGCATCCCGTCCTCGACTCGCCGAGCCCGCCCAGCACGATCCCGTGGCCCAAGCAGCCGCTGCACAAGGCGAAGCCGGTGCTCGGCTCCCCGCGCGACGCGTCGGAGGGCGAATTCCGGCCTGTGCCGTACATCGCCTCGGACAGCGAGGACGCGCCGTTCAGCGTGCGCGGGCCTGAGCGCCTCCAGCGTGGGTACTTTTGACGTGCCGCTGCGAGAGATCTGCGACGGCGGCGGACACCCCCGGCACGCCGCGAGGGGGTTGGGCGCTCTGGATGACATGACACCGATGCCGACGCCGAGCCGGTCCATTTCGTTTCCGCCGCTGGATCCGCGTATTGGGATGGGGCTTGCGGTCGGAATGGCGATTGGGCTGGAGGTGGAGGGCGGTTGACACCGCGTGGGGAGGCGAGGGAGGAGAATGTGAGCGAGGGGAGCACGCGAGCTTTGTGGGCAGCGTGGCGTCGTCGAGGAGCGGGACGGTGTCGCCTGTGAGCCCCCGGACTATGTGGGGCTTGGGTTGGCGATACCGGTCAGTGAGGGCCCGACGATGTATCATTCCTTCCTGGATAGGTACGCCTCTTTACCTTTTCTGTTTGTTTTTGCCGATGCTGATGCATGATTTATTGTTAGGTTCTGCTTCTACACTGGCCCTGAGGCCCTCGGCATTGAAGGTCTCCCGCGCACGCAGTCTGTCTCCAGCGTGGAGGAGTTCTTGTCCACAGCTTCCGCTACGCCCCGCTTTGTCCAAAAGCTGCAAGCGCCGACCCCACTGCGCTTCGGCGATTCACGCAGCAGCGATTCCCGCGGCAGCGGCTCGACGACTCCCACCACCACTTTTGCATCGGCTCCAGAATCGCGCTCGCCCACACCGGTCGCCGCATAGAATTTCATGTCCATACATTCCTTTCTTCCTTTGCACTTATCATTATGGTCTCTACACGCACAGATTGTATTGCAACACCTACTCCAGCCGGACGGCGGTGTCCGTTCCGCCCCACATCATTCCTCCTTGGGCCCATATCTTCATCCCTCTGCAGGCTGTACACCTATTCCTCAAAAGTTGCGACTTCCCCCCTTCATCCTGTACTTTTAGCGCTCGTTCGTACGACCATATACGCCTTGCCATATCACATACATATCGATTTAAGCCAGATACAGCGCACAGCCTATCTACCACATCATCCACCACGTCAATTGAATTAGCATTACGCCGGAACGGGAGCTTTGAGTACCAGTTCTGTCCATAAATGAGTACAAGTCTATCAATAACGACCACCGCCCCGCCACGGTTTCGCGGCGGACCCCAACGACTCTGCCGGCCTCCACCTCCCCGGTCGTTCCAGTCGTCTCTCCCGCCACCTCGCCCGCTGTTATTGTGGCCCCAGGAGTCCTCTTGTTGGGAGTACATGTCCTCCTGGGGTGCGGGCCGCGACGCCACCTCGCGCTCCGACGCCCCAAATCCGGGAATGAAGTCGTCGGTACCGCCATCGTACCCGCCCCGCGAAGCCCGACCAAACCCGTCCGTCCCCCTCCGCCTCCGCCTCCGCGCGTCTCGTCCTCGCGGCCCCACCACGAGCCGCCGCCCGCCCCCGCACCGGCGCCAGCGCCCCCGCCGAACCCGGGCGCCATGATGACGTCCTCGTCGTCTCCTGCCCGCCCGTGTCCGCGACCTCGGGTGGCTTCTCCGCCGCCGGAGAAGACGGACTCGCGTCGCCCGGGCGCTCGCGCGACCAGAAGCGCGTGGTGTGGTCGTTGGAGGCGCTCGCGAGGAGGTGGCCCAGGGGGTGGAAGGCGAGGGACCAGACGTTCGAGTCGTGTGCTTGGGAGAGCGTCGCGCGCGGGAGGGCGGTGGGCTGTGCGAAGGTCGGCTCGGGGGTCGCCAGGTCCCAGTGGAGGATCGCGCCTTCGGAAGCCGCCAGAGACGAGGATTGGGTGGACCGGGTGCCAGGTTACGGCTGGAAGGAGGAAGACGGGGTCAGTGATGGTTGTAGATGGAATGTAGCGACGAGATGTGCTTACAGCAAACTTCCTTCTTGTGGCCCTTAAAGGTGCGGAATTCTTTCATTGCGCGGATGTCGAAAACGCGCACGGTTTGGTCCCGGGAAGCACTGGCGACCATGTCTCCGTTGGGTGACCACGATAGAGCTTGAATGGTATTTTTATGCTGGTGTCTGGAGCGGCAAAATTGGATTCAGACGAGTCCTGTTGGAGATGATGGTGTACATACAAGGTCGAGAGGACATTCCCTGTTCGAGGGTCCCAAAATTTAATGTCATTGTCCTTACTTCCAGAGACAAGAAGGCCCTTTGTAGGATGCCATTCGACGCATTTGACGTCCCAACCGTGGCCTAGAAGAGTTTTCAGTAAGAAAAATAGCCTTTTATTACTACGGGCAAGGTTTCACCAGTAAGAGTACTCTCGATGCGGCTCTCCTTGAAGGACCAGATGCGAACACTCGAATCGTCGCTAGCAGTTGCAAAACGTCGGTCGTCAGGGCTAAAACTGATTCCGCGGATCGCTTCATGGAATTCGAGCCCTGCCAGGCAGCCAGGTTGTTCATGTTGGGCTCAAAGTACTTGATCGTGCCAGACTTGTCGGCGGACGCGAGGTACGCGCCAGAGTGGGTGAACGTCAATGCACAGATGGCGGTATCGTGTGCTTGAAGAATCGTCTCGAAGTTGAATGTCAGGCCGTTCCAGAGCGTAAACTCGCCACTGGTCGATCCAGTAAGCACCCGCCGGCCTTCGGGCGTCCACTATTTCATGTTAGTCGGGGTTTGCTGTACTTGGAAAACGCGGCAGCTTACTGTAACGACGTTCACTGGACATCGAACTTTATTCGTTGATGTATGCACGAACTTGGTACAAGCGACGTGGAAGAATTGTCTGGATAAGCTTTTGGTGGCAAGAGCTACAATATCACTTCTATTCAGAGTCAATTGCCAAGAATAAAATCCGACTCTTACATCGATATGTACGGGGGACTTGGCCCGTAAATAAGGCACATACCCGTGATGGGACGCAGTTTTCGGAGCTGTTATTTTTTTTTCATGAATTCTTGAGAGCCAAACATCTTCGCGACCATACCAGTGCCCATCGACCGAGTCCACCGTTTGTAGTCGACAGTCCGACGTGGTCGCGTCTTCTTTATCGGTTTCCCGTCAGCAAACGCGCGTGCACTGGCCTCCAGCTCTTGCATGCGAGTAGCATCATCAATTGGAGGTGGTTGAGGTGCAGAAAGATACCGCGACGGTTTCCATTCAACATGAGGAACCGAAAGCGGATGAGTACTGCTCTTGAGGGCAGGAGCACAGGAAGGGTCCCGGCCATTTCGGGTATGTTTCCTTGATTCTGCTATACTAGCTCCCTTGCGTGGTATCCAGCAGATTGTTCGGTATTGACCGAGTTACGTCAGCTGTTACGTCAGCATGTATACTGTTGCTTGGCATCACCCGGACGGCCATTCGGGGGATATCATACTTGAGATTCCCGTCCTTCTTCTTTTCCTTGACAGCCCTCGGGTGTTTTCACGCAGATCAAGTCCATCAAGATCTTGACTATTCTCGTAATACTGCACTTGCCGAGTCGTTTACTGCCATATATATATATATATATATAGCCAACAAGTACGGCCAAGCGGGACCTAGCTGGACCAACAACTCAATGCTCAGGCGGTTTCCGGAACCGAATCTTTGTTTCTACCGCGATATATATGAATCGGTTTTGTGATGAATTCTTTCCGCATGTGGGATCCCGCTGCGAGTGCCGTCTCACGGCATTATCAAACAGGAACTGTAATATGATATCCACCCGACTCCCGCAGGTTCGAATTCAATGGTTTGTTCTCCGTTCTACTTTTGCAGCCGAGACTTCCAGCTTCCCTAGCAACCTACGGACCTGTCCGGAAAGCATCATTCCAGACGTTCTTCTGATAAACAAAGAAGCCAGTTCAACTGTCCCTGCACCAATGGTTTATACACCAACATTTCGCCTGGATATCAATTGCGGCTTCACCTTAGTTGACGCCGGGCTTATCGGCATCTTCTTCTGTCGCCCAATATGATCAGATTCAAGACACTAACGATCTCTTTGATTCTGTCTGTTTGCTTCTACCGATCCCGGTTCAAGTGCTATAATCTTCGTAGGCTTTGTGCATTGCTTTAAATTCATATTTTATCCCAGCCGTATCCGAAACTACAGCATATCTATGCCTTGATGTTCTTGGATCTCAAACCTTCTCAGAACCTCAAATAGTCGATTGATCTGCAACATTTGTTCGGCATGGTAATTTCGCCGCTGTCAACTACATCCATCACTGCATCCGGCAAGCGGCCACAGCTCAGTCGATCTTGTGCTCAGCGTTTTTGCAAATTACCAACTTCTCCCTCCACCCACAAATGCGCGGGCACTGATCGGATGCATATTGACAGCGGTTTGATTTCTTTGGTGCCCATTCCGCGGCCTGCTGAAGCATAGTCAGGGGACCTCTTTCCCAACTCCACGATCAATCTTACGTTGGGTCAGTGGTAGATGAACTCTGAATCTGCTTCTGCCGTTCTATAATGGACTCACGTTCCCAGACTTGGGAGCCCCGCACAGCCCACTCACCTCTACTGATGACATCTGGTTATCGGCGGCCCGCATTGAATTGTATTCCTTTGCGTTGGATCCGTGATTAAAAACACGCTCTACAAATTCAAAAAAATCAGCATCCGCTATTTCCATGCGTTTACCGCGTCAAGGCACCCTATACTGCCATATTGATGGTGTGTGGCTGCACGGGCGCCGTCCATTTTGTTTCTTACCGGTTTAGGTTTCTATCGCGTATCCCCATTGGGCGCGTTTGGCTCATCCTGCCCCTTCTTTCGGCCCATCTGGTGCGTTGATTCTTGGCAACATCATCTTGATCCGGCAGATCTGTTCGCATCTAGATGCGGTCTCTTTAAGATCCCCATTCAAGATAATCCCTTCTGGTTTAAAATACAATTCATACGCACGGTAATGGTTCTGAGACTTCGTCTTCCTTGTTCAAAGTCGGCTGACTGGTTGCAAAGTCTTGTTTCTCTGCATGCAGGGAAGGTAGCTGGGGAAGGTTCTTCAATTCTCTCTCCCTCTCACACTGATATGAAAATCGGTAGGGAACGAAGTGGTCTGCGGACCACTACACGCGCATATCAGCCATATGCGGTCAATTGCGGTCCCCGGAACTTCTTAACCGAATCTGTTATCCCCAGTTTGTTGCTACCATCTGATCAGCGAATTGCCACACCTTTACGCCGCTGCAGCTGCCGTATTCAATCAATAGCCTTTTGGACCCTCCCATGAACAGCCATCCCAAATCGCCTCGCAGAGTCGCAATGCACGACGTTAGAAATACTTATTGCCTTTGTGTTCGGAATAGTGCTAACTATGGTGTGTAGCTCCCCGGCTCCGCCACATGTCTCCCAACGTCGCGCACCGCCATCCACCTTCGCCACCGTCGACCGAGCCTCTCCCACCCGGCTGGTGAAACAATATGATCCAGCCTCTCAACGCGACTTTTATGTGAGCGTTCTATCGTTATCTGCGAACATCGTGCTAATGTGCCGCGGCCCCGCAGGTGGACACTGCGATACCCCGATCTACGTGGTCGCATCCCTACAAAGACGAACAATATTTACGTGAAACTGCGCGACGCGAGAAACAAAATATTCCGTCGCCACAGTTCCGCGAGCCAAGGCATCGCGTCCCCCGTCATCGTGGCCCCGCAGCGAGAATGGTGTGCCATGGCGAGCCTGCGAAAAAGAAATTGAAGCTTGTCTCGGCCCTCGCCGGACTGTCCCAGTCCCGACCGCACTGTACGATTTTCCGGTACGGATACATGGCATGGTTTATGCGTGGTCTTACAATCTTCACTCAATTAGCGCGATTTGGAGCTCTTACTACGCCGCGATTTTTCCTTCCCTGGAAAATATTGCCACGACCGCCACAACTGCTTCCGCCGCGAACCCTGGCCTGAACGTCAAAGGCATTGGCATCCTTGGACTCCCTCTTAGCGAACGAGATGCCAAGCTGGTACAGTCGCTATAGCATCTTCCACGAATGTGACACATCCAGTGGGCAATGTCTGGGAACTCGACTCGCGCTCCGTCGAATGTAGCAACCCTGCCTGTCGACGTACCTCGAAGATATCGTTCTCAAGGATATTTGGAAGAAGCTCGCGCCACACTGCGGCCGTCCTCGGCTGGTTCTCCAAAGCTACTTCTGTGGGAAGCAGTTCCGAGTATGTCTTGACAGCCTGAATCGAGGCCACTCGCTGATCTTCTCGCAGTATTTTGGAATACGAATGGTTAGACTTTCTTCTCTCGCTGATATCCATCTACATACTCACCCCTGGAGCAGTACAGAGAACCCTAAACGGATGACAGATGAATTCGCCACCATCCATGTATCCTCCCTTCATTCTATACCGGTGGCCACGTCTCAACTGTCCTTTGCGGGCAGCTTGGAGAACTATGATCTTTCGCCCTTCGTCAAGGTAACTGCTCTTCCCTGATCTGACACTTGTGATGTTCTAAATCCCTCTACCGATAAGTTTCTCGACGTCGCTCGTCGCGTGGTATCATGGCGTGGACTGTCTCATCAAGCCGGTGGAATCTGGTCGGCGGCTCGCGCTGTCTTATCGCCTCGTCACCGGAAACGAAGGTCCTCGGCCTTGCTTGCCCCCCAATGACCGAGAAGCTCCATGAACTCAGTAAATTCCTTCGCAACTGGTCCGATATCCAGGAGTTTGAGCCATGATGCCGCTCCGAGCATCATCGCATATCCCCTTCTGCATGAATATCGGGACAACGATCTGCGCGCGGACACCCTCAAACTCGAGGATCGGCACAAGGTCATTCACCTCAAGGGGCTTTGCGACGAGCTCGGGTTCCAGCTTGGACTTGCCACCCTCGACGACCACCTGATCGGCACCGCAGACGAGAGCTCCAACCGAGATGGCCAGGGCCGGCCCCGAATGCTACGGGTCAATACTCGCCGCCTAACCATTAAAGAGGTTTTCGATTTCGACGGCATCCCCCTTCCGGGCTGACGAAGCTGGAACTCGATGAGGCGGATCTGGTGAAAACGGTACCTCCGTTGGAGTCCGCCCAGATCTTGTGGTTTATGAATCTAAGGCAAGCTTTTTGGCTCGTCGATCACCCCAAAAGCTGACTTGGATATTTCAAGGACCCACATGTGATCGAGTTCCGTAAGTACCCTCGATATGCTTTTAGCAAGTGCGCTCAAGCTCCGAATCAGACTATTATAGGACCGTCGTTGTGCTCTTCGAGAGGCGGCGCACTGTCGAGGCGCTACTTCACACGCGGCGAAACTTCCTATGCGCTTGAGCGACTGTATAACGTGGACCGACGGACATCTTCCCCAGTCGAACGGAAAATCGTGGCTTACGTTCTTGCGTCGCTCTACCGCCAGCAACCCTACAACTTCAGTGCTCAAGCGGCCCTCGCAGAAATCGCCCTTGGCTGGAAACGATTCCCAGCTGTGGAACGAGGTCGCCCGGAGTACCTCTTCGCATGGGTCCTTGATCTCTGCCCTCGAGTCGCTGAAATGGCTCACTGCGTGGAAACAGTTCTCGTTCGAAGGCGTGCGCGAAAGGTAAATATATACTCGAAGCATGTGTTGTTCACTGTCTAACGTTCGTACAGTATCGAACACTGCTGTGAGAAGAAGGGGCGCGGACGTGCTTGGAATTCTTCGTTGAATGCGACCCAGACGCATTCAGGTCGGTAGAAACGGGCTCAAAGCTCGACGCCGTTTTGCGTTGGTCGAGCGAACATCTCTCGAAAGCGCTCGATACTATGCAGCATCTCGACCGAGCCGACACCCCTTTGTTCAATCAGCTCATACGCAAAAAGGGTATACAGTTCTTCTGGCATGTGTGAGTGTATTCCGTTGGCCTCACCGATACTCTTTACTCATGGTCTTCAGTGTCATGCCGTCCATCACTCGGGTGCCAAATGCCTACGATTTCTGGCTCGAGTTTCTGCGATCTGTTTACGCGCTACGACCCGAGCATACCAACAACGAAGAGGACGCGAGCACTTTCACTTCCTGTCGGACGAGGGCCTGGACACGATCCTTAGCGACTTTAACTTGGTTGTACGCTCCGGGGACATCTCGACCCGCGGTCGACGCCTCTCCGAGATCATTGACCTGTGCATTGTCACCCGCCGACTCGACATGTGCCGCCGGGTTTTGTTCTTGACCGTCCTCGCGACCCAAGGTTCCGACTGGGTCCCGGACATCCTTAGTCCGGTTACATCCCCAGCCTGCGACGTACCCTTCACGACCATAACATTGAGGTGTACCACAAGCCCTTCACCGACTTCTTCCGCGCCGTGATAGGGTGTTATCTCCAGCACGTCCTTGGCCCATTCAGCGGGGAGCTCCGCAGAGTATGCGGCTCGTGCAGCGTGTGCGCAGCCCTGGACGACTCATGGTCGCTCCCAAATTGATTGCAAGCTCATTTCGTCGGCACTAGGACTCATGCCGCTCATCTGCCAGACCCATCTCATGGGCGCCGCCGACATCGTGTCTTACTACTCCATTGCAGACACCGCCGTCGCCCGGGGGGCAATGTCCTGATTGTCAATAAAATCCAGGACGCAGAAGCAGATGTCCAGTGGCGGGCGCGGAAGAATCGAGCCCTCGAATTCTTGCTTACTATTGGCGAGATGCCGATCATCGAGCGGATTATGGGAAGACGGTACAACGACGTCCTTCTTGCTTTGGATGGGAAAGCCCATTTCATCCATTTAGAGGACGGCTCTCGTAGTACTGGGAATCAGAGCCCGACGAGGCGCTTGCGATTCACCACTTGGTACATGGCCGCTGGGTGGCCACCAGCCTTGCGGATGGGCGCTCAAGCTGAAATCGCCCTCAACAATTTCAGATGGGATTCGTATCGCACTGTATCATAAAGCTATCCGCCGACTTTTCCCGTTCCCTGCATTTATATGTACTTCATACTGAAATATGTTTATTCCTTTTTGTAGCGCCAACGTTACCATATCATTATTATTTCATATTTCAATTCCGATCTAGGTCCAATCTGGCCAGCGTAAAAAATAGCGTTGATCCCTAGTCTTGTAAACCGACTTTTCACGGCTTTTTGTGTAGACAGTCGTTCACACCCGTAAAAAGTCTGGATTGTTACGTGGCTCTGAGAACCGACATCCATCAGTGATGATCAACCCGGCCCGAGTTCGGCCGTCCGTATATGGAAGTTCTCGCTCGATTTGGATGACCGCGCGCGATTAAGAGATTAGAACGCATCCACCCGCCACGCGCCGCAACACCTCCACAATGTAAGTTACAGTATCATTGTAAGGACAGAGGTGGATGTGGACGCGGACAGCGGAGAGCAGAAAACTACGCGCTCTCGATGACGCTTCCCGATTGAGCGAGAACTTCCACATCAGGACGGCCGAACTCCCGCCGAGTTGCTCATCACTGATGATGTCGGTTCTCAGAGCGGGTGGGGTAACAAGTCCAAGTCCAGGCCTAGTTGATCCCCATCGCATAACTTTGGACATTTCCGATCGCCTGGTGCTTTATCTTATCTTATTGAATAAACACTGTACATCTGCTATCTTGCTGAATTCTACGAATCCAACTGCGATGTATCTTCGCATGTTGGTGCAATGTAATCCATCGGGCAGCCCACGAACTGCATGCAATAAATCTGCGACTCCCGTTGATGCCGGAAGCCTAGCCTGCCGTTCACGCCGATTTGAGCTCGCCAATTGAGTCGACCCGCTGCAGCTGAGAATTATACTTGCCTGCGTATTATACTCCTGGTCTCATGTGCTTCTTCTGCAATCAACTTTGAATTTACCGGGGAGGTTTGGGGCCGGTACCAGGAGTGCGCCAACACCTCCGCGTTGACCTATGCTTGTACTATGGCGGCCGATCATAAGCGCGAATTCTAGACCTCTCACAAGCGTCCCGTTCGCATCAAAAAGTGGTATCTCGCTGATCTACACATTTAGAGGGTACCTGTCGCCGCTCGGTTGTTCGCGAAGCTGATAGCTTCTGATAGCTATTCTGATACTCCATACCGCTCCGCTTTTTTTTCACATGCCCTTCCAAGCCTGACCAAGATCTAACGCCAATGACCCATCAGGAAACCCCGAGGTATCGTATAAGTAAAGCTTTTTGGTTCCCGTATGATGCATGGCCGGCGGCGACCGGCTGGTGAATCTTGGCATATTCCTCCGCCGTCCCATTGCGACCCAGAGTCGTGCGAGCGATGCAGGGAACACTGCCGTCACATTCAAAATAAAGTAGCTAAAAAACCAACATGATAATCATAATGAGCGCCTGGGATCTCATCGAGCAAAAAGAACGACGTTGAGTGACTTGAGTCGGACATTCTGTGCAGATGAAACAATCCAACAAGCCCGAGCCCGAGAGAGCTGGTGCGGGAATGCGATGGAATCTGCCGAAACATCCAGGAATGATCAGTGACAGTCGGTTCGAGGGTTGATAGCAACGCTTCGCTCGAATTGCTGGCAACCTACAGTAAGGCTGCAATAGACCACTGGAAGCATGGGGGTAACCGCACTCAAAATTTATGGCTCTAAAAAACCGGCATATTAATTGGTAGCCTCAAGAAGGTTGAAATACGGCAAATCGCATGAATAGAGCGATCAAGAAACAGAACAACCATGGCAACGCAGTAAAGCTTCAACGGAAATGCCAAGCTTCGAGTGAAAATGTTCCTAAAGGTTTCGTACGTTGAATCGGAGGCTTTCACGAATGAAGAAAAACGTACTGTAACACCCACGATCTACCCGTCCCATCATAACCCCATTCCAGGCGGTGAGCTTCCGAGACTTCTTCGCCACAAACCCGTCACGAATGGACCTGTTCCCCAAACCCCTCGTCGACAAAATCTAGCTCCGATGGAGCCATATAAAGACGAACTGGCCCGTTCTCGGCTCTGCATTACGGTCATTTTGGTTTTGCTTTGCTCGAGGAGTTTTCTTTCCGCGTGTATGGATTGAAGTCGAGCAGAACGATAGAGCGGTCGGCTGTGGGAGATACACACGTTGCCGCAAGGCCAGTCAAAGGGGGGAAAGACGGAGCCATCGAGCGATCGAGGGGCCCCATTCCGCCGATGAACGCTCCTCGCCACGGTTTTCAGTCGAGGGAAGTTGTTTGCAGAAGACCACGCCGGGGATAGTCAAACACATGATCTGGACCTCGAGCCCATCTTGCTCAATGCGCACTATGCTGAGTGCACCAAGGAATCAGCAAAGGAATAATCTAATGACTGTGAGGCTTGAGTGGTGTCGCCTTGGGATTATTGTCGACTCTTTGGATGTGATACTGGCAGCCATCCGACCACCTCCGGAAGGCAGAGCCCAATTTCTGGGTCAGTGTCATCCGACTGGTCCTGAATGGTCCACAGTTCAAGTGCTCCTGCGATGTTGGCCAATAATATGATGTCTGTCGATAAAAATGCGGCAGCGGAATAGATGTGGTTGTTGGCAAGGTTCTGGTGATTGTTAGAAAAGCCCAGCGAACCTAACGCTTAATTACCATCTCGAGTCGGCCTTTTTTTTCCCATAGTATACGAGGAGGCCGCAGGATTGCTCGACATGAATGGCGGACATTAATATGTAACCTTTGGATCCACAGATATCCATCTCAAATCGAACGCAAAGGCAACTGTGGGAACAGTTATGACGAGTTCCGGAGCGCGCGGGTGGGCAGACCGTTGTGGACAGTTCGTGAATGCGCATTTTGACAACTGTGCCAATATCGATGTTTGGTGAGGTGTAAAATCGGATTTCATGTCAATATGTATTCACAAGTTGAGCACGGCGACGCACGATGTTAGAACGACTAAAAGATCTTCTTCAGGCACGGCAAGTCCGAACTCCAGAATGTATTTGTCTAATTCCAAGCGTTTCCAACGCGGCACCGGCTGCCCTATTGATTCCAAGCGACCCATCTCACAGCCTTGTTCATGGGCTCAGTCACAGCAAAAATGCCGCCAGACTTGAAAGCATATGCCATTAAGAATAGGGAAATCCAACTGAACGGTGGTAATGGAGCGCGGGAGTAGTTCTGCGAAAGTAGTCTGTCGCGTTTGAAGAGCAATAAGTCGGTCATTAGAGGTGATATTCGCTGATATTCGTGCTTCTGGAGGAATTGTCATAGACAGCTTGAGCGACCAGCCGATCTCGAAACAACGCCGAGTCGTCAAAGCCGGATTTGACACGTCGATTGGTGGTGATAGACGAGATCAGAGAGGACAAGTCCAAGCAAGGCAAGCCCAAAATTGGGACATCGAGAAACAGAACGAGGTTTACGGCACAGCCCAATTGCCGTATCGGGCCGATGTGTACCAAACATCGGTTCAAATGTTTAACTCTGCTGCTAAGAAATGAAAAAAAAAAAAGCAGATTACCCTACTGTTGAGGATCTACTACTTTGATCAACGACTGCGCTCGCGTGAAATAACGATCCCCAAGAGTCTGAGTATAAGTCGACGGGACTCCGACGTTTCTTCACAGCAGATCGAGGACTCTGACTCGGACGTGAGTGTAGTCAGTCGGACCAACGCCTGACTGTTCGCAATGGAAATCCATGAATTGGGGATGGAAATATGTATCCAAATATCTGGCATTTTTCAAGTGATAGGTCGACCAAATTTAACAGGTTACAGTAGTCGAAACGGTCGCAAATATCTGGCAAGTCGGGTCTCAGCGGCGCCGTAATAACAGGTCATCCTTGTGCAGGGTTGCAAGCCCCCGAGGCATCTTCCGCGCGCCGCGCGAGGTGTAGGATCTTACTATGATGGATCGAGCTTGAGTGGAAATGGAACAACACGAGAGACGTAGTACAACCTGCAGCTGAGCGTGCAATGAAAGCTAGCACCTACTCGTCGGCCGTTTCGTTGATGATGAGACTTTGAAGACAGGGTGTGTCCAAAAAATCGAATAATGAGGTATGTTTTTCGATGGCACGATCGATTTGCGACACGAGCGAGCACAAAAGCGGTAGGTGAATTGTGCTGTGATGGGTGGGCAGAATTTCGCTCGTTCCGAAATCGAGATTCAATGAGATGCGCCAAATTTCGAAATGTGGAAAGCAATGGGACATCTCTCGATTGCTGAATTGAGAGTTCCGTCAATGAAAACTGCGCCTTCAAGTCCACGCTCATGATCGAGGTTCAAATAGATCATGGACCACAGGGAAACCATGGAGCGTCCTGAGTCACGGGCGTCGGGTACACCGCGGTTGGGAAAATTGGGGAGGAAGGCGCCGAACGGGAGAGAGCAAAGCTTTATGAGTCGTCAAAGATCACAGGGGGATCTGTGCGACAGAGCTGAAAAGACGCTAGGGCTTCATCAGGCAATGCGTTTTGTGACTCTAGTTCGTCGATGTACGAAATAGAACTGGATTCCATGCCAAGCGGCACATTGGAATCGAGAATATCCGGAATATTGACTAAGGGGATCGGGTGGGGGGTAGGTGGGTCGGGAAGTGTGAAGCAAAAGGGCGCCATGGCATACCGAGAGCTAGTAAGGAAATGTTGATTCACTATGGTAACCCGCATGAACTTAAGGACAAAAATGGACGAACTGAAACTGTCGGGACGGAAATGTCCAAGTAAAAGTCTTAAAGCTTGATGGCTCCAGGTACTACCCGAGGGCCAACGCATCGAGACAGAAATGAGTTAGATATGAACAGGCAGCCTTGCCACAATGGATGGCGGCCCGGGCGGCGGCTGGGGGCCGCGGCTGATTTCCATCATCGGGTTTAATCGGCCCTTTAATCAGCCGTTCAAGCTTCAAGTTTAGCCTCAGGCTTTCGCTGTTCCATTATGACTCGATCGAACTAGCCTCACGTTTCACTCCCTGGAACCCTCTATCGACTTCTCATGTCTCCTTGGCCTCGATGGTTTTCTTTCCTCAAGGAAGCATTTCAGAAACAAGTTGACGGAAACACGGATAAGCGGAACGCTCGAGGTTCAATGTAGTTCCCTCCTCCGAGGCCGAGGACTGTCCGACATCGCTCTTTCGAAGGCGCCGCTGCAATTAGGTCGCATGAGCGGATGAGCGGAAAGCGAGCACTTTTTAAGCATTCGATTCGTCTCTGAGGACATCAACTTTCCCTCTTCAACAAGCTCTCAGCTCCTTCAAACACATTAAATCAATGTCTAAAGACTCTCCAGTTTTCCTGATTACAGGCTGCTCCTCCGGTCTCGGCCGCGAACTGGCTTCAGGTGAGTGTTTTGTCTACGCGGATAGATTGGACTCTAACAACATTGCACGTACAGCTGCTTTGAAACGCGGTTTCCGCGTCATCGCTACTGCCCGTCGAGTGGAAACACTGGATTTGCTCAAGCAACAAGGAGCAAAGATTCTGGCTCTGGATATCACTTCCTCCGAAGCCGAGCTTGCAGACTTTGCCGCCAATGCGATAGCCATATAGTAGGTTCGAACCTCCGCCTTCAAAACACCCTCCTCACCCAATTTCAGCGGCCAAGTCGATTATCTTGTAAACAACGCAGGGTTTTTGCAGGCCGGCGCAATCGAAGAAGTCTCGCCGTCTGAGACCCTCCGGCAATTTAACACCAATTTCTTCGGTCTGATCAGCACGACGAACGCCTTCTTGCCACACTTCCGTGATCGCAGAGCCGGGACAATCGTAAATATCAGCTCCCAGGGGAGCGCCTCGGGACGCCTGGCGGCGGGATTTATTGCGCTTCGAAAGCCGCCGTCGATGCTGCCAGTGACAGCTGGGCACACGAGCTCGCCGAATACAATATTCGATCCATCTCTGTCCAGGTAGGCTTTTACAGAGAAATCTTTCCATTCACGGGCTGAACCTCAGCATATAGCCCGGAGCATTCCGCACAGAGGTGCTGAAGTCCACCAACGTGAGCCACGCCGCGAAATTTATTGAAGGGTACCAACTCGCACACGGTGTCATCGAATACCTCGGCAATGGTGTTGGCTCGGAGGCCGGAGATCTGTCAAGGCTGCGGAAATATTCTTGCATTTGTGACTGACCCCAAGCGCCAGCAATTGCCCTTGCGGTTTGCTATTGGGGACGATGCTTTTGCGAGCCTCAAGGCGTTTTATACGCAGCAGCTCGTTGACATGGAGGCAGCGGAGCACTGGAGTACCGGTACAAATTATGCGACTACTTGAGACTTTAATATTTAATTCTGTCGCCGCTGGTCTAAGCGTAAAATACGACCCGGATCTGTTCCGTTATCTTATCCTGGCAATCTGCTAAATAGCTAAATAGGGGTGCAGCCAATCACCACCGATCGATTACTGGTTCCGTCAGTATACTTAAGAGCCTTCGTTCGCGCAATCTAGCTCTTTAAACTTATCCTCAACCTTCATTGAACTCTAAGAATGGCTCCCAATCCCCAGTGCTCCGCCCTCGCTGCCGCGAAAAACAAATCCGGTACGTATGACCCCATCGCCCGCCCTTGAATGCGCGCTGATCCATGTTCTGCCCAGGAATGTCCTATGCGGACATTGCGGGCAAGATCGGGAAATCGGAGAGCAGCATGTTATTGACAGTATGTTCCATGGGTACTTACTTAAGTGCCATTTTCGCTGAACAATCTACAGTCTGCACTGGCTCCGAGAAACCGACCCCCGACGAGTTCAACGCACTCGCGAGAACGCTCAACATCCAGGCTCAGGTGTGTGTCGCCGTGGAATATATACCATCCCGAGGTCAACATATACGTGCAGCCCACCTCAATCCCTGCCCACACCACCAAGTGAAGCTGCATGTATCTTCAAGTCGATATATGGTGTATGATTATGATCATGGCGAAGAATGCAATGTATTATGAGTGTTATATCGCGCGATGCCAACGACCTCCCATCCCACGCGCCGTATACCCGCAAGACTTCGGACCGAGACGTTGTTGTCCGATTCTATCGTAAATCCAGCTTGATTGTCATCATCCGATTCATTCGTACACCATACGCTTTCTAGTCGTGGTATAAGGGCATATCTTTCGTCGTTAAATCTTATTGCGCGCCCTTGGACCGCATACTCATAGTTCTCATCGTTGGGACTGAAAAAGCATCAGCACAACTTCTCGCAAGTTGAGCAGAATACGCACACATCATTAACCCCTTAATATCCTTCACTCTGGAATCCTCAATAGATTTCCTCAAAATAAGCACGCGATGGACGCCCACGCCAGGAGCAGGCAGCCGAACCCAACCGGAATGAGCCAGTACAGCGGCGACAGGTGGACGGATCCCCCAAAGACAACGTGCAGCGGTGGCGTGTAGATGATAAACATGCCAAGGACCGCGCCAGCCACGATCCCCGCAAAGTTTAGCTTGTTGCCCACAACGGCCTTGCCGAACGGGAACGTGAACTTTGCTTTGACCGCAAACACCTAGAGATGTGGTTGATCAATTATGCACAAGTGGTAGGACAATAAAACACACATTGAAACATTGGATGATGAAAACGGACAGATATGCTGTAATGACAAGAGGTGTTAGGAAGATCCAACGAAATACCAGCGTCCACTTACTGATTGACTGCGCCTGACCAAAAGCATCGACCTGCTTCCAAGCCGGGATCGTTTCGCCGCGACTGTTGATAAAGTCGGGGCTCGACGACGTGAAATAGGGGTTATTGGTAATCGCTACAGTCGAGTTCAGCACTGCGACCGTTGCCTAGGAGTCCAGCGCTCACATCCAATCTTCTGCGCCCGCCGCAGGTCACCCGGAGTGAATCCAGACTTGTAGAACACCACGAAATACCCGACGAGCGCGCCCAACATCTCGATGAGTCCCGCCTCAAGATACGCGTATGAGAGCAGCTTCGAGTCGACGAGGGTCTCGCCGTCGTTGCTCTCCATCGCGTCTTCCCAATACGTCCGCGTGAACGGCTTCTTGAGCTTGCCTATCAGTACAGAGAGCTTGCTCGGAGCGAGAACCTCCTGCGTCTCGGGATCCCGGCGGAGCGTTTTTCGTGCGACGGAGGGCCTTTCTCTTGAGCGAGAGGATGGATCGCTCATTCACTATGCAGCTGTAAGCTCAAAGCTACAGCCAACTCGAGTGGAAAGCTTACCGGCTTCCGGGGCGCCATGCGCATCAGGCCATCGATCGTTTCTGGTTTGTCCCATGCAAAGGATAGCTATGAAAAGGTTAAGTTTCAGAGGATTGGTTCCACACGAAAAGCATACTGCGACGAAAAGTTCGAAGCCAAGATCTTGGCAGGCATGTAAGATTTTATGTTCCGATGATAAAGCAGGACTAACCGATAACCAGATGAGGATCGCGGATAAAGGTAGAGGAATCGGGACAACAACATCTTTTGCGGTGATATTAGCTGAAGTTTGAATTCGAATTGAAGAACATACAGAGCAGTTGGGGAATAACTTCGGGGGTACTGTGCGACAATGTGTATCTGGATCGCGATGAGTACCCGAGCGCAAAACATCGAATCTAACCCACTGGATGGAGCGCTTGAGGTTCACGAATATCTGACGACCCTCGGCGACTCCCTCTGGACGGTGGTCAGAGAAGGGAAGTGGTGAATATCCCAGAGCACTCACTGACTGTCGAAGCGAAGTTGTCGTCTGGACGATGTCAGCATGTTTGCTCGTATGGATTTGGCGCAGGACACACCAAGAAGAATCATGTTAGCAGCTTCTTTCGAGACATCAGATCCTATGGCCCCAACGTTAGCCCACACATCGCATGACTAGAACCAGAAGCTCACCCGAAATATTCATCGCAATCCCTAAGTCAGCTTTCTTGAGTGCCGGGGAGTCGTTAACCGCCATCACCGGTCCTGCAGCGCCCGTCAGAAGGCTCCAAAAACGTAAGGAAACAGGTCACTGACACTCCAACAATGTGCCCTAAGGCTGTGCGCGTTTCACTGACGTGGCAGAGGGTCAGTACAAGGATACAGGATAAAGAGCGCAAACACCCACCCAATCTCAAGCTTGTGCTTCGGCGACGTCCGCGCGAACACAATCTCCTCCTTGCTGAAAACTACGAGGCGCACGGTGAGCAGACCTTGCAGGCTCTGACAGAATCACCTTACTTTGGTCCCACTGCCATCCCTGCAGCTCGTCGATATCGTCTCCGTGAATGACCACCGCATTGACCTCATCCTCGTAGATCTCGTCCACCTGGCGGCCAGTGCGCGCCGCAAGCGTTTCGCGCGTATCTCCAATGATCAGGTTGATCTTGCGCGCAATCGCCTCCGCCGTCTTCGGGTGGTCGCCTGTTACCATCATAACCTTTATGCCTGCGAGACGGAGCGTCCCGATCGCTTCGCGGACACCGTGCTTCGGCGGGTCTTCAAGCGATACAAGACCCACAAAGCAGTAGTCAGAGGTCGGGTAGTTGTTGTCCGTGCGCGAGAACTCGTGCTCCGCGGGGTATTGCGCACCAGCAGGAGTGCCTGCGCGCACGCGATGACCCGGTGGCCGCGGGACGCCATGTACTGTGGGCCAGTCAGTTGGACAATTGACAGACGAAAAGGAGCGCACGCACGTCGTACGCATCGTCGTAGGCCTGGCGGAAATCGTCCGTCATGGGCTCTACCACGCCGTCCTTCAGATACGTGGAGCACTTGGCGAGCACGCGCTCGGGCGCGCCTTTGATGTACGACGTGAGCACACCATCCGCGTGTGGCTTGTTCAGGATGACAAGCGCCCATTTGTTTGTCGAGTTGAACGGCACCTCAAACACCTTGGGGAAGCGCTTCTGGTGCTGGTCATACCCCGAGCTGAGCTGGCGGCCTGCAAAGCGCGCGAGACCCGTCTCTGTTGCGTCCCCGAGAATCTGCCGTTGGTCGAAGGGCAACGTCCGTCTTGTCGAACTTGACGCGCGAGTTGAGCGCTGCGATGTCGACCATCTCCGCCATGCCCGACGCCTCGAGCGAGAACGGCGCTGTCGTCTCCTCGTCGTTGTTCGACTGGAAGGCCGAGTACATCCGCCCACCGCTCCAGAGGTTCGTGACCGTCATCTGGTTGCGCGTCAAAGTTCCCGTCTTGTCCGTGGCGAGTAGAGTCAGCTATCAGAGAGCGTTAACAGTCTGCACATGTCTTGATGGAATCGTCTGCCTACCGATCCCAGCGTCTCGACACCCTGTAGATCCTTAACCAGCACGTTCTGGCTCGCCATGCGTTTGGCAGCAATAGACAGGAGGAGTGTCACCACTGACGGCAGACCCTCGGGCACGAACGCGACGAGAATCGAGACGGCGAACGTTACGGTCTGCGAGGCCTTCCCTTTGTACGCGGTCGTGATACCCACAACGAAGAACACGATAGCGAATACGACGGCAATGCACGAGACCTTGATAACGAACTGGCCACTACATGACGAAATGAGTATTTTTCCTGGAGAGTTTAAGATAGGACAGACATTTCGACGGCGAGAGGGCTCTCATTTCCGGATTCACCCCCCGGTGAGCGACGCGATTTGTCCGATGAAGGTGTGGTCACCTGTGCGCACCACAACTAGGAAATAAAAAATCAGCACGACTCCAGCACAAGAATGCCGAGTCTACTTACTACCCCAAGCTTCGCCATTGACCACGAGCGTTGAGTTGAAAGCCTGTCCAGTTTCAGTACCCCAAAATAACCGCTGGAGGACTAGACTGACCAGATTTTGAGCTTCTACGGGACGCGACTGGGACCCGTTCGAAACAGGGAAGCGTTCCTGGGGCTCTGATTCTCCCGTCAAACTGCTGTTGTCGACCTTCAAGTCCGTGGCGGCAAACAAGACGAGGTCCGCGGGCGTCTTATCCCCAACACGGACCAACACTACGTCACCGAAAACGAGGGTCCTTCGCCGGAATCGAAATGATGGCACCATCGCGCACGACGCGGCACGACGGCGGGATCATCGCGAGGAAAGACGCGAGGATCGCCTCGGACTTTTGGACCTGGTACCCTGAAACGCGCGAACAGATGAGCATGGCGTAACGAAATGAAGGAGAATGGACGTGCAGTCGATTAAAAGCATTCAGGAAGGCGACCGCGATCAAGATGCCGCCGAGATACGTGTTGGCAAAGTTATTCTTGAAGTCGATACCGAGCAGAATGTACTCGAGGATGCCGGCAACGATAAGGAGAACGTTGAACTGTAGCTGTGTTAGATGGGAGCGGGAACTAGGGCGCATCGGCGTACCATGGTCAACAACCGATCAATGTACTGCATGAATTATCAGAACAAGCGTCATAAGACGGCGGACACTCGATAACTAACCTGGCGTAGCGGGGACCGTTTTTTTCGGGGGTGTGAGAAGGTTGGGGCCGTCGCGCGCAAGACGGGCGGCGGCCTCAGCAGCAGTGAGGCCATGAGAGTTTCCTGGGTCTTTGGTATCGATAGACGTTTTTCAGCGTCTCCCCAAGGCTGGCGAGTGGGACACTGTGCTCCGTGATGTCGACGTTAGTCTCCCCGGCGCCCCGTCTTCTTCTTTTCTTCAAGGTGATCATAGCCGGCCGCAGCGAGTTCCTTGTCGTCCTGGGTCAAAGTGTGCTTCAACTCGACTCCTGTTCAAGAACGAGTCAAAGGGCGCCCAATGGGAATGGTGCCACACCTGCCTTTGGGCGGGGCTTTTCCTCGATTTCCTGGTCATGATGGAACGCGACGGCGCGTGTGGCGACATTTTCCTCTTCGTTGTCTGCCATTGCGGATGCTGGTACTAGGGCAGGATCCGTGGGTGCCAGGGGAGCAAACGAGAGTTTGATAAGCTTGTGGCGGGTTTTCTTGTAGGTCTTAGACTCCGAATAGACCGCCCTGAATAAACGATTGGACGGCGGAAAACGCGCAGTCAACCCTAACCCTAGATGGAATGTTTCTAATGCCGATGAAAACACCTGATCGTGACATGTTGCGACAGTTCCTAAACAGTTCCCTTCGATCCTCCGAGATCGGTGCAGTGTTTTTGCCATTGGTCGACAAGGATCATATTGATGGAGGGTGACTCCTGCAGGCCGCAATGACGAAAGGATGATTGTAAATGCCAGCGGATGAAGCGGGTTTCCAACGAAGAACGTGCGTCGAGACGTCGATTGGGCCGGAACGAGCCCTCGATTTAGACCGCAAAACCTCAGTTTAGACGTCGGAGGCTGGATAGCTGGAGTCTGGTTGCGCGTGAATATTCGCAGTCTCCATCGTACGAAGAAAGGAGCCTCGGCCTAGGAGCCTTAATACTCATAGTATGGAGCTAGATAGAAGGTCTTATTGAGAAGCGAAGTTTCGTCAGAGTTGGTGGCGGCCTCGAGCGATTCCATAGCACCCGCAGTCCCAGAGAACTTGCTTATCGCGCTCCAGTCCCATTCGGCGGTACGAATTTTGGATCGAAGCTCCAGGCGAGTCAATCAAGGTTACCCACGCCCTTGGCGAGACCCAGGGGTGCTCCCGGAGCCAGGGCAGCACCGAGTCGAGGCCCTAATTTCGTGCATCATGCCTTCTGTAAAGGACATGGGCGGAAAGGACAAGTAATATCCACCCACGACTCGGAGTCGGAGTAAGCGCCAAGCTCAGTCGCTGTACCGGCATGTCGGCAGCGGCCGAGAGCGGCAGGTAATCTCCGATCATGAATTCATTCGGCATGTTCAATTATCTGCATTCATAGGACCGTTGCATGGCTTCAGGTCCACAAACAGCTTCATTCCAACTCCATTACTGTGCCTGGAATGCTCCATTTCGACTTGGCATTCACCAAGGACCTCCGTCAATTATCGCCCAGATCTAGTCTCTCTTGACAGACCGTCACAGAAGTATCATACCTCATTGATATATAGCCCAGATCGTAACGACTAAATAATCGTCTATGCCATGGAAAACGGGAGCAAGGAATTGACTGTGTCCGTCGAGTATCGAATGCTTGAAGGAATGGTGACATCTATATAAGAAAAGAGGTGGGTATCGACGACAAACGTCAAAGTGGAGCAGGTCTCCTGCTATCGGAGAAATCGGAGCATCGGAGCATCGGAACGAGGGGGCAAACATGGCACATCCGTGTCATCGCCACTTGATCTCTGCTCCACGCCTTCGCTCCACCGCTCCCATTCCCTGCTCCGGTCCAATGTATTAGCTAGGATGAATATAGCTCTCTATTCAACCATATACAGTGCACATAAGCCCCAAGAAACCCCAGCTACTCACCAACACTACGACTTACAACTGACATACTATTACTATGAGGTGCGCTGCGAGGACGCGTCGCCAGTCGCTTGCTAACAATATACCCAGTCCTCTCACACCTCCGGGTACTCCTCGGTGTCATCATAACGATGAGCGCCGCGTTCTGCGCGATCTACGCGCAAGTGCAGAATCAAGTCCCCGCCGACGTCGCGTGCCGAATGGGCACGACCTTGAGAATAGAATGCCGGGTATCGAAAATATTCCTCCACAGTCCGCGCAGTCAGTCGCACAGAGACGGCGCCGAGAGAGAGAAAGGCGTGAGCGCGGTGATGCTGCCCCTCGACCGCGCAATGCAGCCAGATCCCGTGCTCAGCAGGCGCGACGAAGAAACGAGGAATCGGACAGACAAAGGGCCATGGACGTAGATGGTGTGTTTTATACTCTCGGAGCCTTGAATGCCGGCTCAAAAGCTACTTCTCCACAGCTCCCATGGATTTGAGAGCTGCCGCAGCCCCGACCAATCGGCCATCGCGAGTGCTGCAGGTAAGGCAGTATTCCCTCACAAGGTGCTGTTCGTCTGACAAGATACCTTCTAGGCGCTTAACAACGGTCTGATGACTCCACTGCCCACTCAGTTCCAACCTGCGAGAGCTAATAGTAACAGGGGGAACACTAACACGGCGCATGGTGCGTGGGTTTTTTTGGTCGTGGTGGTCCCAATATTAAAATTCGCTCCCAGATCGCCCTAGACGTCGACGCGTGCCGTGTCGCGAGCAGATATTCCTAGCAGGTCGTCGAGAGTACCACGATCCAGAGTCCCGCCACGATTTTGGCCCCATGAATGTGAAGTGTTCCGATTGCGGCGCTCTTCATTGGAACGATGAGCGCGTACTCAAGTCATCAGTAATCGGTGGCTCAGACTTCGGCATCTGCTGCGACCATGGAAAAGTCCAGCTCAAGACTCTCGACGACCCACCTGAGCCACTACGACGACTTTTGGTTGGCGCCGATGCGCAGGCTGTAGAATTTCGTACCCATATCACGCAGTACAATTCCGCCCTTGCCTTCACGTCCCTCGGCGTCTCCGATGACAAAAGCATCAACAGGCATGGTCCCAACGCGTGGGTCTTTCGCATTCAGGGCAACCTCTACCACCTCTCTGGCTCCCTCACTGCCCCGGACGGTGTTGCACCATCCTACTCGCAGCTGTACATGTACGATCCAACGGTTGCCCTGCAGCAGCGGATGAATCGAAACAGCAATCTCCGCCAGGACACAATGCAGAGTCTTCAGGCACTCCTCTCCGACTCTCATGCGTATGCCGCGGTTTACAAACAGGCCTATGAGATTCTCGACGAGGACGATGTGGAGGACGCCGAGGTCAGGCTTCGCGTGATCCCGGGGAATGACCGTCGCCGTTATAATCTCCCGACCGCCGAGGAGGTTGCTGTGGTCTTGCCAGGGGATGGCTCCTCTGGTGACGGTCGTGATATTATTCTCCGCAAGCGCGCACCCGCCGATTCACCATGCTGCGTATCTCCGATCTTCACCCAGCATACAGTGCCCTCTACTATGTTCTACTGTTTCCGCGCGGCGAGCACGGATGGCATCGGGATCTTTTCCTCGCTGCAGAGGCCGGGAAGGTGCCCCGACGGCTCACGCAGATTCGGTACTTCGCATTCAGGCTCTTCACTCGCACCGACGAATTTTCGACGATTTTACGCGGCGGACGTCTACTGCAGCAGTATATTGTAGACGCCTTCGCGTCTGTTGACCAAAGTCGACTGCGGTACTTGCTTCTCAACCAGAAAAAATCCGGGCCTCGGTGTACAACGGTTTAGAGGACGCGATCTCGAACCGCGACGACGATGTGGACTTGAACGAGTTGGGGAAGCGGTGCATTTTGCCTTCGTCTTATATCGGGGGTCCGCGGCACATGCAGCAGCGATACCAGGACGCGATGGCAATAGCGCGGTACTTTCGCAAGGTACGTACATTTCGCGCTCTTCGCTTTCTGCTCTTACAATTCAGTTTGCATGTAGGTCGATCTTTTCATTACCGTCACTGCAAATCCGCAGTGGGCAGAGGTCACGCGCGCTCTTCTCCGAGGTCAGACTTCGTACGATCGTCCTGAACTGGTGGCCCGCGTCTTCCAGATGAAGAAGCAGCTCATCATCAAGGAAATTTACAAGGACGGCATCTTTGGGGAATGCGCCGCCTATGTTTACACCATCGAATTCCAGAAACGCGGCTTGCCCCACATGCACATCCTGATATTCCTGAAGAACGGATGGAAGCTGTTGAGCCCTGACGACATCGACGCCATCATCTCCGCCAAATGGCCGGACCCAGAAACGCAGCCGCTCCTCTTTGAAACTGTTCAACGGTGCATGGTGCATGGCCCCTGTGGTCCTTTAAACCCGCGCGCGCCTTGCATGGAAAAGAACAAGTGCACAAAATATTTCCCCAAGCCGTTCCAGCCCCACACGTCAATGAACACGGACGGGTACCCTCTCTATCACCGCCCGGAGGACGGTCGCGCCTACGAGGTCGGCCGCCACATGGTTGATAATTCGTGGATCGTGCCGTATAACCCCTACCTCTCCGCAAAATTCGACTGCCACATCAATGTGGAATGCGCGGCGACGGTCAAGTCGATCAAATACCCATTTAAATACATCCACAAGGGTGGTGACCGCGCCACTCTCGAGGTCGACCGCAACGAAATAAAGACCTATATCGACGGTCGTTACATCGGGCCGTCGGAAGCGGCGTGGCGAATTTACCAGTTCGACATGCACACTCAAGTCCCCAACGTTGTCCGTTTACCGGTCCATCTTGCCGGCCAGCACATGGTGACGTTCGACCCGGGGGAAGATGCCGACGAGGTCCTCCAGCGCGCAGCCACCGAGGTCAGCAAGCTACAGGCGTTCTTTGCAGCGAATAGAGACGAGGGCACTCTCGGTGAAATAGCGCACAGGTACACATATCAAGAATTTCCGCAGTATTTCGTGTGGAAGGACCAAGCAAAACCACCGCAGTGGGCAGTACGGAAGAAAGGGTGGGCTTTGGGCGGATGTACTTTGTTGCGCCTTCAAGTGGAGAGCGGTTCTACCTTAGAACCCTTCTCACCATCGTCAAAGGTCCACGTTCACATGATGACCTGTACTCCTACCAAGGTATCGTGTCTTAAATCGTCATTCACACTGATTCCTGACTTTTTTCCCTCCAGGTGTCCGTTACGAGACTTATCGGCAGGCCTGTCTCGCACGCGGAATCTTGCAGGACGATGGTGAATGGCGTCTTTGCTTGGCCGAGGCTGCACAAATGCACACAGGTACCCGTCTCCGCCGACTATTCATCATGTTGCTTCTGTTCTGCGACCCGTCCGACCCCAAAAAATTGTGGGAGGACTTCCGCGAGGACATTTGTGATGATCTCGACCATCATCTGCGAAGGATGGCGTTTGAGAACCCCTCCGAATCCGATGTCTACGACTATGGCCTCTTCCTGCTCAACAAACTTCTGCAGGAGGCCGGTCGATCCCTTACAGACTTCGAGATGCCCCTTCCTCAGCGCGATTGGGCCGCTGCCGTCGATAACCCTCTGGTTGCGGAGCAGTTGGACTACGACCAAGGGGAGGAACGAGCCTGCGCACGTGCGAACCTTGACCGAATGAATCCCGAGCAGCGAGCTGCTTTCGACGCCATCCTTCATTCGGTCGAGGGAAAGCTAGGGAAGGTGTTTTTTCCTCAGTGGCGCTGGAGGAACCGGCAAGACATTTGTCTATAACACTCTTGCACATCATTTGCGGGGAGAGTATTGCATCGTGCTCTGTGTTGCGTCATCCGGAATTGCGGCGCTCCTTCTCAAGGGTGGACGCACCGCCCATTCAGTCTTTAAAATACCCATTGAGGGTCTGACCGATGAATCTACTTGCTCCATTCCAAAGGAAAGTTTACGCGCCGAGATGCTTCGGCTCACAAAGCTGGCGATTTGGGATGAGGCTCCGATGCACAACCGCAAATGCCACGAAGCTGTTGATCGTACTCTGCGGGATATTATGGGGAATGATAAGTTGTACGGCGGACTGACGATGGTACTAGGTGAGCACTGTATCATCTGTGGCTCAATCCCCGGAGGCTAATGCTCCTCTCAGGGGGTGACCCAAAGCAGATTCTTCCAGTCGTACCCAAAGGGACACAAGAGGAAATCCTCGATGCCTCTATTTTCCGTTCCTATCTCTGGCAAAACATCGAAGTCCTGAACTTGACCCAGAATATGCGTCTTGACGTTGGCCCAGAGGAGGAACAATTCGCGGAATGGCTTCTGGACGTTGGTCATGGGAGGTTAAACGATCCGGCTGATGGTACGCTGGCGCTGCCCGATGATATTGTTACTCGCGACAGTGAAAATCTCATCGACTCAATCTTCCCCGGCATCAACGGCCCGACCCCACCCCCCAGCTACTTTCTTGAACGTTCGATTCTTGCGGCAAGAAACGGGGATGTTGATGGGCTTAACAACAATGTCCTCGGTCGAATGGTCGGGGAGCGCCGGACCTTCATCAGTGCCGACAAAATCACTACTGAAGCAGGTGCGGATGACCCTCAGGTCAACGATGCAATGCCTGCGGAGTACCTGCGATCCTTGGATGCCTCTGGCCTCGCACCTGGGGAACTATCGTTGAAGGTCGGGTGCCCTATAATCCTCCTCCGCAATCTGGCACCCGCTGCTGGCCTTTGCAACGGGACACGATTGGTTGTGCGGCGCATGTCAGACAGGGTGTTGGAAGCAGAAATCCTCGGGGGTGAGCACAACGGTGAAATCGCTTTCATTCCACGGATCACCATGACACCGTCGGGCAACACTAATGATTTTTCCTTCATCCTTTCCCGACTTCAATTCCCAGTCCGGCTTGCGTTCGCAATTTCGATCAACAAAGCGCAGGGTCAGTCGGTCAGATATGTCGGTGTTGACCTTCGTGTCCCCGTCTTCACCCATGGCCAGCTATATGTTGCTTTATCGAGAGCTACATCCAGAAACCGTGTTAAAGTGCTTTTACCCCGCACGATCGCGAGATAACCGTACATTAAATGTTGTATTCCCTCAGATATTCCAGTAATTCTATGATGTCAAAACCAATTATATCTCTTTCGCTTCAACTGATAAACGATATTCTACGGTTCCTGGCGGTCCCTGGCGGCCACTGGCAAGATGGCGCTGGAGTTTGATGGTTTCACGCAGCCATCTGTTCCGTTATTTCTTCTTCTGTTTCCGCTCCGCTTCATCCAACCACTGGAGAAAATAAACATGTTCGAGACCCCCGCTTCTGTGAAAACAAATACCAGTACTTCAGACGGGGAATGGCCTGACCTTGGAATGACTCACAGGGATCAGATTTTTCTCCTCCTTCGAAGTTGAACTCGCATTTCGCGTCCCATTGCAAGAACTGGTGTTTAAGGTGGTATCACAGCCCTAGTATATAGTTATCTCCATTGCTGCGTTAATATATATAAGTGTCAGGCTCAAATCATTCCGATCTATAGTTCGTGACAACTACATTGAATAGGTACATAGATAATGAAGGAGTGTGGGCACAGCTGGGTATATATATCACAGATCCTCTCACACCCCCGTCGACCCCCGTTTATCGGTGACGTTCCGGTCCATAAAACTTCCACCAAAGTCTGTGCTGATCGTCCTGTCCGTTGCAACGGCAAATTGCAAAGCCGCAGACGGGCTACTGTGGCTCTGGAAAACCATATCCGTAGACACAGTGGCGTTGCCCGGTGGTCCGTGGCTGATGTGCGCACGGGAATTCATTATCTTTGAAAGTGAAACATTAATCGTTTTCTGTACGTGCCAAGATATTTGTCCACAAACCACCATGATACTGTTGGAATACACCTTCGACAAGAAGATGCAGATTCCCAGGTGGTAGTTGTCCACGCTGTATACGGTGTACAGACACAGATTCACAATTGCGAACACCGAACAGGGTATCCCGGTCTCCACGGTGACCTGCAACCCAGAGTCGGTAATCTGATAATTATGTATCGTGCACTTCCCACCACTGACCTTGAGTATCCTGGAGAGAGCAGCGCGTGTTGTACGACTGTAATCTGGGTTCCGGTGTTTCATCAGATAGAACACGGTGGCCGCAACGATAATTAAGTCTGCCAGCGCCGTCGCTGCCAGCCAAGCCTACAAAGAAATTAACAGACAGCATAATTCTGGAATTAATCGCGAACCACAGGGGTCTTGAGGGAATGAAACTGCAGCTGCGTGAATGATTGGGAGCGGCAGATCAACACCCCCGTCCAAATTCCGGCTGCGAATTGGAAGAGAGTAACCTATCAAACAGTGAGTATACCAATACTGTTCAACCAAAGAGCAAAATACCGCTGCGATGACACCGGGGATGTACCAGGAATTTCCGAAGATGGAGATGCGCCACGCGAAGAATAACTGGCCCACGCACGCGACTATCGATTTTTTTTTCAATTCAAGTCTGCCATGATCAAAGGGATTGAACAGCTCACTCGTGGAACCCATGATAGGAACACTGAACCACGCCCAGCCAACAAGTTCAAGGACTTGTGGGTTTCCCCACCCGCTCCCGAAAACACGGATAGCATCTCGCGTGTCCCCGAGTGTCTGCAGGATTTCCGCAATGACGATGAACCCGACGACCAGCTTGTAACATAATTTGTCCTTTGGAAATGCAAGGATGTAAAGATCTGCGAGGAGAGTTAGTTTTCGAAACGTGAACAAAGTTATGCAACTTACAGACTTGAACAAGCAGACTTCCGAGGAGCGCCCAGTTTACAAAAGTGCCGACAAGCTAGATTCGACGTTAATGGGCCAATCTGAGCCGGAGTGAAATTACAAACGACAGGGATCGTGCTGAATCCCAGTCAATCACAGTGAGCGGATGATTCGAGAAGGGCGCACTCACAACTGCCCCATTTGAGGCATCTGGGAAGATTGCGGCATCTGGGAAGATTGAGGATCCATGTTGTGCAAATGAGGCGAGACTCTTTCTCTTATATCCACTGTTCCAAAAATTCGCTGGCCTCGGGTTTGCCACACCTATAAATGGTGTCAATGATCACCATAAAGCAATTGAATTGGCGAACGCAACAAATTTGGTAACTAAGACTCATTTGGGGTTTTGACGGATGTGCCACAGAGGAGACAAACGGGACACCATCATGCGCCACAGCGGGACTGCTAGCCACGGCGAACTTGCAGTTGAAATAGACAGGTGCTCAAATTAGTTTGCGTGCCGTTGGGCGTGGTCCTAGAATTAAAGGTTCATTGTGTTGCGAGTATCAATGCAGCATGTTCAGGGATTTCGCCAGTACCATACATATACTGGGCAGGCAGGCAACTTTTGTGTCAGTTATATAGCTGTCTTCGATTCGAACTGCAAGCCATAATAATACCACTGCACGAACCAGCTGAGAGCAATTGTATTTATATCTATCTCCTGAAAGTGTTAAATGCTATGAGGCAGTTGAAAGCGATTCAGAAATACGACTACGAAGATGGGAAATGTTAACATATACACACGGATATCAACTATACGAAGTGCACGCGCGGTGAAACTGCAATATCAATCGTCGCCATCTGTCTGTGCTCGACCAAATGTTGCAGTTGTCCAGCCGTAGCACCGTTTGAGCCGAGCTCCAATCCCAAACGAAATCGTCAGATAAATATTGGTCAGTCAAGGTGCGCATAGCACGTTCCATTTTAGTATGATCGGCGTCAAGGTTGAGTCGGGATGAGGCTGCATGCAGTCATCGATATATCAATACAGAAAGCCACCCGGGAGGACAACGAGAGAATACCCACCCGATGGAGTAATTGGACGAGCAGATTTGGCTGGGGGATCAAACCGTACGGACGATCCGGCGGTTTGCGTAATTTCGAAGCCGATTCGTTTCATAGGCTGGAAAAGGTTGAATGAAGAGTTAACTTAAGAAACAAATTTAGGACGAAAACTAACCCGCTCGAAATCCCCCCATCGAATTTGCCCCATCCTAGACCCTTGGGCGTCCTTGGCCTCGGGAAAATCAGGAGCTTGAAGAATATGGCGAAAGACCTGAAGGATGCTGAGTACGTGGACGAACGATAGGTAACGCGAGTACATTGACCTTCAATGTTTTTTTTCCCTATTTTGAAATCCGCAGGCAAGGATTCGGAGAGGATCTCTTCTTCCTCTTCGTCCGCAAGCTCGAGGTCGGTCCGCGTGCGCTCCCCTTCGTTTTAACCTTCTCTTTCGCCCGCAGATGACGGGTCTCAGATACGTAGGCATGGCCAGATGCTGCGACGGTGGATTCGACTGTAGGGATATTCTCTGAGGGTGGTGGAGGCGGGTCGGAATGTGGTCGCAAGAGGTCCGACAGGAGGGCACCAATCTCCTTCAGCGCTGTTTGCATACAGCTCGGTCGTTCGGGATCTGCGGGATCGAACAGTCCAAACTTCTTGGCCACCGTTCCCTCGTCGCCACTTCTGTCGAGTTCGTTCGAGAATTTCCACAGAGCGACATTAATCCGAAGCCACATATTGTCGAACAACAAGGGCAACATTTCTTCGAGCTCGGGGTCACCCTGACGGCCAGGGAGTGCATCAAATGAAAAAGTCCGCCATCGAAATTCGGTTGGTGGTCGCCAGCCATGTGTTTCCCAGTGACTTGCTGACTGTGCGGCCGGATGTCCAGTCTTTCCCTGTTCGTTCAACCCAGCGGAGCTTAAAAGGGTCGATGAAGGTGGTGTTGGGTGGGTAAAAAGTTTAAATCTTGAAGACATTGCTTGTCTTTCAACTTGGCTGTTTGGACGAGGCGTTATCCAAATGCCGAATCGAATAATAGGATTTTGAATTCGTCTACCAGGGGCATGTGAGCAAGCAATCATTCGGGACGGTGAACAAGTACTAGGGATCGTCACCGTACCCGTCCAGGACGGTTGGATGGACGGGCGGGCGGACAACCGTCCCGTCTCGTCCCTGGGCTACTGGTCTCCCCAGCATGCCGTCCTGTCGCCGGACGGCAATGAGGACAGCCGTCCCGTCCGCCGGAAGACGGAAGGACGGATGATTGCCGAACCTTTAGGTTTGGACTATACGGTAAAATAGTTGCCTGGTTAGCGGCTGTGCTGATGTGTTTACTCTTGTGTGTTGATTGTGTTTTGCCTTGGGATGCAGGCTCTAGTGCAGTGCCCTGAGTTCCTTTTTTGGACATACAATGTGCACAGCCACACCCTTATGTCCCCACCACCATCGTCCGCTGTCTCCGCCATCTGGGTTTCTAGACCCAGTTCTTGGTCTTAACGACCTGCGCGCCCCATGATACACACCTCGTTCCACCTGGAGCTCACCGTCGAGGAGCGCAATCTCCTTTCTCCATCACATACAAGAACGGTAATTGGTGCCCTCCGCACGCCCCGGAGAATAGTCTCTTCCATTGAGCAGAAGGACAAGTGCGAGTGTTATGAGGCCCGCAAAGAGAAGATCAAGGCCGAGCTTGCCAAGATCTACGAGGATAGGAGGTTCTTGACAAGCACCTCAGTCAGACGAGTCCAAGGTCTTCCACTACACAAACATTTCGTTGCTAACTCCCCCGTTCTCAGAATGGGCACTACCACTACTACTTCACTGAATTCGCAACTGGCGATAAGTGGGAGGACACTGCTGACAGGTATACAAGGCTGCATCCGACGTCGCCGTCACGGAGCTACCCCAGATGCACCCAATCCACCTCAGTATTGCCCTTAACTTCTCTGTCTTATAGTTCAAAACCATCAACTCACCTGACCGCGCACGCTACCTCTTGTTTCTTGTTGTCCCAACTCCCCATTCCTCCTGTACATACTCTTTCAGCGCTTGTGGCGGCGGCTGCATGATCCTGGCCACCATATCTGTGCAGCGCCTACCCCCCGTGCACGTCGGTTGCACCTGCGACCGCGACTACGCTCTTTCGCTCCGTGTCGCATGTCGTTGTACACCTGGACTGCGTGCAGCAGGACCGCTCGACCGATGCAGCTCAGTGGGTTGCAAAGACTGATGCGCCGGCGCCTGCGCTCCGACGTGTAGCGGCTGTTTGAGAGCGCGTGCAGCATCTCTTACAATCCAATGTTTCCATTCACGCTAAGACAACCTTACTTGACTTGTGGATACTGTTGTGCGCTGCAAATAATGAATCTTCACCTTGTGGGTGAGTTGCAGTTTGCGAAGCATTTTCTGCCTTCTAACTATTGGTGTACAGCACCTCGTTCTCGCTCCCAGCAGTTGCGACCGCCAGCGCAGCTGCGCTCTTTCACGCACGTCATCCCACCCGCAGATTGTCGAGCACGCTCCATGTCCGGGTCCAAGCCGGCGCACATACATGGGTGGCACGCCCATTGTAAGCATGGATGGCTTTGCCTTTACACCAGGCCACCGCTCCAACTTCCTCGCGCGCAGAGACGTGCTGGACGCTAAGGAAGAACAGAGTTCTGTGCTGGTAGACAGCAAGGATGGGTCGGTCGTCCGGATATGGGGTGTACGGGTGAAGCAGAAAATAGGCGAACGGTCCCAGGAATGTCGTAGACGTGTGGAATAGAAAACGGGTGCGAATCACGGAAAGTGCCGTGTGGGCGTGAGGTATGGGTGGAGGGCGTAAGAAGTCGTTGGAGGCGATAATCTGGAGCTCGGGTGTATAGTCTTCACTGGCGACGTACTCACGTTAGAGTACTCTGGTCACTGGTCGCGTCGGTCGTGGTGGTTCGTGGGTAAGAAGGCAATATTTTGACATGTGTAAGTACAGAACAAAGAGACGGTCCGAGGACCGGTGTATCGTAACATACATACAGAGATACAATATAGGGGCAAGGCGACGAGCGGGTCATCCACCCCTTCCACAGTGGGGGGAACGTTAATGTCGACCTCGACATGAATCGAAATGAAGGAAGGATGAACCGCAGGTCAGGTACTGGTAAACACAAAGAAGGTAAGCAAATGTGATCAAATCGGAGGTGTAAAATGAGAAATGCGCGTGAAAACAGGTTGGATACGCTCTCGCAACGTCGATGGATCCTGCGCAATCAGATGATCGAGGAGGATAAGGATGGCACGAAGCTGCATTCGGAACACACTGTCGAGCATGGATTCGAGAAGCACGAGTAGGATTGTGGCTCGTGCACGATCAAGCAATGGGCTCGGGTGTGGAGGATGAATCTGCGTAAGGGGAACGTGCTCGGGCGCGGGTTCTGCACGATCGATGGGAGGAATCGCGTGGGGGGAACGTGAGTTGAACTCGCGCGAGGGAGATGAAACGTCACGGTGATCGTGAGGCTCGGCAGACACAGGATGCGGCGGAGCGTACGCGGCGCGGGGTGCTGGCGGTGATTTGGGAGGTTCGAGCACAACGCGTGTGGGGTTACGGAAACGCGAAATCAAGTGTGCTGCAACACCGCCCGGATGGCATGTCATGGGCAGCGGCGAACCATCAAACGATACGAGACGTCCATCGTTGTTTATCTTCGCAAGAGATCGGCGCAATAGAACGGCGGTGCGCGGGCATACTCGGAAGTCGAGGGGATGCATTCCCGTTGTACCACACACAAAGCAGCGGCGTGAACGAGGTTTGGACACTGGATCGCGTGCTAGCTCGGGCTCGATCGGCGCAGAACGGCGCTGCTCGAGGTGCGGAGATAAAGGGTGATCAGCAAAGTGGACTCGGCGCTCTCCGGGTGACGTGAAACTCGGCTCGGAAGCGAGCGTGCCTCGTGGCGTGACGTGGCGAGCGTGCGGGTGCATGGCGGACAACAGGAAGGAGCGCGGGGAGCAGCGACGAAGTGTGGATTGAAGTAAATGAAAAGGATGACACACGGACGGCACGAGTGACCCAGGAAAGGTCCGGTAGAAGAACCTTCCCTCGCGGTGGGCTCCACTAAGGAAGAACAGAGTTCTGTGCTGGTAGACAGCAAGGATGGGTCGGTCGTCCGGATATGGGGTGTACGGGTGAAGCAGAAAATAGGCGAACGGTCCCAGGAATGTCGTAGACGTGTGGAATAGAAAACGGGTGCGAATCACGGAAAGTGCCGTGTGGGCGTGAGGTATGGGTGGAGGGCGTAAGAAGTCGTTGGAGGCGATAATCTGGAGCTCGGGTGTATAGTCTTCACTGGCGACGTACTCACGTTAGAGTACTCTGGTCACTGGTCGCGTCGGTCGTGGTGGTTCGTGGGTAAGAAGGCAATATTTTGACATGTGTAAGTACAGAACAAAGAGACGGTCCGAGGACCGGTGTATCGTAACATACATACAGAGATACAATATAGGGGCAAGGCGACGAGCGGGTCATCCACCCCTTCCACAACGCTTGGAGAATCAGCCTTGTCGGCCGTTCCCTGTGTACCTTGCATTTGACCAAGGTCTGAGAGACGCGCAGGCCGCAACCTTCAAAGCCATTCCGGGTCCATCTCCCCGAGCTACCCAGACGCCGCCAATCCGATTCCCCAGTGCCACCAGCCTCCAACGACGACCACTCTGGCGGCACGGTGTTTGCAAGTATTCAACTGACGGCGCGCAGGATTTGCTGTACAAAAATGCTGGTGATCCCGGTTGTGTCCACATGGGAGAGAGGCAGGCGCAGTGGGACCGACAAAGACCGATGAGACTCGTTCCGCAGTAGCGCTTCCACAATGTACCTGTGTACCATAATACCCATGTGAATAGATACTTGAAGTGGAAGAGGTTTCTCATTGGTCTGAAAGCTTGAGCCAAAATCTGTTGGTGGGAGCAAGGAAGGAGTTCGCAGCAACAAAAAAAAAGAAATTCCAAGCCACGTTCGAACACACAACATTCAAAGAAGAGGATATTTAAACCCCAGAGCATAACCACTCGGCAACGCAAGCGTTTGTCAAGGAAAATAGCAACTAGTACAGTCGCCGAATATTTGAATAAACCTATTCAAATATTCCCCAGGACATAGCACCAGAGCCGGGATGCAAGTTAGTTGCGAGGTTAGTGGCTGTGCTGATGTGGTTACTCTTGTATGTTGATTGCGTTTCGCCTTGGAGGGTTAGTGGCTGTGCTGATGTGTTTAATCTTGTATGTTGATTGCATTTCGCCTTGGGACAGATAACTAGCGTTTGATAGGCCGTCAAAACGGATGTGGCCGGCCACTAGATCGGGAGTCCGCCGGCTGAAAGAAGGGATACCGCCGGCGGAACTGCCACTCTACCATCTGTTAGCGGAAATATTTAGGGCAAGTACGCACGGAGGTAAGGTCGCGCGTAGCGTACGCGCGACGGCTGGAATGCACGACCATTACATACGGTGCCACGTACGACGGCGCTCTTCATTCTGCCTACATCCTGGCCGAGTGAAGAGCGCATGTCCTTACTTATAATTACTGCATTCCTTTGCTTACTTTACACACAGTAATAATTGTCTCTAGGTACATACAATATGATTCTGCCTACATCCTGGCCGAGTGAAGAGCTAATAATTGTCTCTAGCTCGCCCGCACACCCGCGGACAGACGCACACCCAGCGTCGCCCACATCCGTCCCCCTGCCGTGGTCTCCATCTGCGCCCGCCCCGCTATCTTTAACACCATCGAACTCTTAACTGTTACCATGCTGCATTCTCACTACGGAGCACTATTTCTCTCCTTGTTCTTGAATTCAATGACCTAGCTAGTTTTTGTTCGGGTTCTTGGATCCCACTACCGACACCCTATCTTCCCAGGTTCACAGATCTCGCAACCTATGGACCTTTGGTTCTTAAATTTAACAACCCAATGCAATGCCGTTTCTCTTCCCGTTCTTGCCTCTCACAATGCAACC
The DNA here is from genome assembly GCA_029378375.1 of Mycena olivaceomarginata. Lineage (NCBI taxonomy): Eukaryota > Fungi > Basidiomycota > Agaricomycetes > Agaricales > Mycenaceae > Mycena > Mycena olivaceomarginata. The sequence continues at coordinate 136,059 of JARKIC010000683.1, read as the reverse complement.
TCATTTTTTTTCTAGTTCTTGAGTCTAACAACCCGCGGTCATTCTCTTTAGGTTCTCAGATCCTGTTACTGGATGTCTCCTTCCAAATCTCACAACCCATGGGCTTCCCGTTCTTATATTCAACAACCTGTCGTCACTTCTCTGCCGGTTCTTGAATCCTACAACCCACCATCATTACTCTTCTAATTCTTGGAACTCATAACCCATACACTTCTGGTTCTCAAATTCAACCACCCGCCATTGTTCTCTGGGTTCTTGCATCCCACCACCTGGGCGCATTTCCTTCCTGGTTAGGGAATCTCACAACTGGCACAGCTCTGGTTCCTGGATACAAGAACTCGGAGTCCTTTCTCGTCTACTTTGCCGGTGCTTGTTAATGGGAGACAGCAGTGATGTATTATACTATGGATAGGGGAATGTAACGAGAGCGGGTTCGTTGGGCAGTTGGCAAGACAAGAGGGGAATGTAACCTCAGCAAGGTAGAGCGGATAAATTTTGGGGTAAATCTAGCAGCACCAGAAAGTATATATCAGACAATCAGACAGCTAGGTGTTGGTCAAATTTAGAGGACTTAGGGTTTTGAATATGAAGCTGGACGTAGACAACGGCCGGAAGCACTGAATTGATTCTAGATGCAAAGTGATAGGCAGAGGGCCGTGGATGTCAAATGTAAAACCAGGCGTGGATATAGGCGAAAGCGGCACCAAGGCAGAGACAGAAATAGAATTGAAGCCAAGTCCAATTCAGAGTTAGCCAGGTAGGGTTATCAACAGCAAGAGTATTATCTTCGCACAACAAGTTCGAATTCAACAGATTACAGACGCAGTTTGATTTCCAAGGTCAGTAGCAAGATACTTAGTCCAACAAACAGGTGGGTAGCTGTCGAGGCTGAGCGGACAGATGTAGCATCGACGGCTGCGGTCAAGGCAGGACGAACCAGAAATCGAAACCAGAATTGAGACCGGAATTGGTGGGAGGAAATCAAGAGAAGGGACTGACGCCGAAAGCGGTTGTGTTATAACAGATACAGACAGACAGATTTGCCGTCCCAAGAATGCTCAGGACGAGTAGATCCGGAGTTCAGGTGCAAAAGTTGGCAATTCGACCTGTTGTGTGGTTGGGTATGAAGAAGAATATGGAAGTCGCCGAATGAGCTGTGATCATGAAGAACCATAGATGGTGAATTGAAAGCAAGATGCGCTTCGAATTTGAATACCGTTGAACCAGCGGGGGTGCGAAATGGTGATAGCAAATAGATGACAGAAGTAGACCGTGCAATAGAGGATTGACTTGACTGTGTATGTGTTGAGAACGGCTTGAGAAGATGGTTCAAACGAGAGTTGACGTGCAAATTATCTTGAAGGGCGTATCACCGGCTTGCAGAAGGGATTGGGAACCTGGATGAGCAGTGGTCAGGAGACTCGCGGTGGTGGATCGTTTCGGTCCCAGACGCGGAAAACACAGTGCAGTTGAGAACAGACAGCCATGTGGATTCGTTTGACGGCCTGCTGTGGCTATAATTGTTGATCCTGGGATTGGCCAGACAGTGAGCGGCAGTAGCTTAGGAATGGAGTGGCGGGCGAACTTCGAAGTTGATTAATGGTAAAATTCACTTGAAGTGGCAACTCAATTCTCTGTCGAGCATCGAATGAGGATTCTCACAGAACCAGTCGATCAGCCATTTCTCACTGGTCAGATAGAAAATTAACCCGAGACGGGGTTAGAGTGGAGACCGATATTCCGTAGAGCGCGCGCCAGGAAGGTTCGGGTTCTGACCAACTGAGGTACAGGCCTGATGACCGACTGGTGGCCGAGCTAGTCTCTCAGACAGACGCTCTATACAAACCAAGCTTGTACCTTGATATGGCCGAGCGCTGCTCGATGCAGCATCTCCGCTGCGTCATCGTCGTCAGCTCGAGTCAGGACTAGTATCTCGCCATAAACCTCGAAAGGCAACCTGGATGTGTTGTCGGCTTTCAGTCGGGATCAAAGAAGAAGCGTACGGGTTTTTCAACCAAGGCGCAGGTGATCTGGTCAGCGTCAAGCCTCCAAACGGGGTATGGAAAGTTGTGTATTCTCGACTGGACCCAGCTCCGTTATCGTCGACCATGGCTTTACTGTAGGGAATCGCTTCTGCTGCACGATCGGCCCCACTGTAAACTTTTAGTTCATTGCTTAATTTAAATGCTGAAAAGTGTGAAACAACATACATCAGATGGAGAATTATCTTTGCACGAGCATTTATGAGCTGGATAAAGGTCCAGTCAATGCAAAGTAAACAGGGATTCCGGATACGCACCGTTACAGTTTTAGTTTGTTTATAATCATTTCCTTCAATTACTTGTCGTACGGCTGTGAGGACTGCCTCTGTGCATTCCTCCATCAAAAGAATGAACTGGGCGGCAAGTGCCCAAATGCAGTCATCGACGATATCTTCTGGAACTGCAAAAGAGTAAGGAAAGAAGATGTAAAAAATTGACAATCTGAAGGCGTACCATCCTCTATGCAGACCATGTAACTAAACCAGGACAAGTTTGAAAGCCGAGTATTAAGTGCTAGTTTGAGGTGCATCGGAAGTGGCGGCTCCTGATTCGCAGGGCTGCCGGAAGGGAAGACGAATGGGATGTCTTCATAGTGTTGCGGGTCTCTTCTCATTACTCGAGCTAAGTAATAGGAGTCCAACCTTCACCGCACAGAAAGGCTGTCAGCTTAGAAAAAACTCACCACGGGCTGCATCAGCTCGAACCAATGCCAGCGTCGGCAAAAAGAAGTTCCGGCTTTAATGTGGATAACACCGCACTTACAATCACTGAGTGTGTTAGTCATATACAGATACTTACTTGTTCGTCATCTGTTTCTGGTCTGTAACAGAGACTATGTTAGTCACGTCTCCCCTGGGGGCGTGAGTGCTTCTGCTATTGGTTTGCATGCCATGATATTCGTCCGTCATTGTCGCCGCGCGACTGATCGCTGCCCACTATACTAAGCGAGGTCGTCTTTGATATGGGCAATGAGGGGGTAAATTGAGGCCTTGGATGTTTGTAGATAGCGTGATTGTATCTGTACTTGCTCGCAAATTTTTTAATCTGACGGTGGAACTATTGTTACGTACAAAAATGGAGAAAGGTTCGGCACCCGCCGCTTGCGGCCTTACCCCCTCTCATTCTGGATTTTCTGGTCGTAATCGTGGCTCAGGGTGGCGTGATTACGGTGTTTGTTGGATCATCAAAGTTCCTCGAAGAGCCAAACCAAATCGTTGAAGCCAGAAAGGGGTGAGAGTGTAGCCAGAAAGGGGGATGATTCCCCACGGTCGAGCCATCATTGTATGTTCGCACCAAACGTTTCCTTTATTGTCTGCTCCCTCAAACTCTTGCCAAGTCCGCAGGTTCTTACCAGTAGAAAATTCCCTAACTCATAATAACCAACAGATGTCTTGAGTGTTATACACCGACCAGGAATTCTGGACCTTGCCCACATTCTGGACAGCGCTACAAACTACCGAGGTACGAGGTTCTTCACGTTTGTAGCGTCTGTCTACGAGAGACTAGGACAGCGTGAGAATCGACGAGTTCAGCCTGCGACTTTATTGAGAAGTAAGAGCGCACAGTACCATAAGACACCATATAAGTCGTTCTGTATTCAGATTTATAGGCACTTTTGAGTTTAGGTTCATCTTATAATTTCCATTAGCCGATATTTCTGCGAGATTCACGAGTATGGGCAACCAGGATATCCTGTTGGAAATTGGGCCCAGCTAATAGATTATTGTATGAGATTGATCTGCAATCACAGTGAAAATCCATGTTTCACACCACAAAGCAATTGAAATTGGCGAACGGAACAAATTTGATAAAACTCAGAGTCATCTGGGCTTTTGACGGAATTTCTAGCCCATTACCCGTGTGCCACAGAGATAAACGGGACACCATCGTGCGCCACCGCGGGTAGCCACGGCGAACTTGCAGTTGGAATGGACAGGTGCTTAGATTGCGTACCGTCGAGTCGCCGGCATCGCGGTCCTAGAATAATAAAGGTTCGTTCTGATCTGAGGATCAATGCAGCAGGTTCAGGGATTTCGTCGGTACAATACATATACTGGAATGACTTGGGCAGGCAGGAAATTTTTATGATCAAAAGCCGGTTGTTTAGCTGTCTTCGATTCGAGCTGAAGCCTGAAAACCATAATAATACCACTGCACGAACCAGCTGGGAGCAACCGCATTTATATCCCCTGAAAGTGTTAAATGCTATGTGGCAATTAAAGCGTTCCGGACATACGACTAGGATGATCACTTTATGCAGTATGCACAAGACGACGTTCTCTCCTTTGCGTTACGGGAAAGACGGTAAAGTGGTTGAACTTGGGACGAATTTATCATGGAGTCGGAGTTCAACTTGTGGACCAGACAACGGTAGCTATGTAAATTCAACACAGGCTGTCCCTGGACGCGCGATTCCTGATTCTCGGACATTTGTTTGGTTCACAGTAAGGGCCGATTTCGCGGCCAGCCCCCAGCATTGAAATTTAGTGAACGTTAAAACCATTTGTCATCCGAATCGTCGTTACCTAGACCCTTATGCTACCTCGTTTTTGGAGCTGTCAACAGAGCTTTGCCGTTTCTCTCCTTCGTTCTTCAAAGATGACAGGATCCTTTCCATCCGTACCATATCCGCCTGCCCTTCTCCGGAACCGAAGGCCAGATCCTGTAAATTCAATTCAATCTCGGGAAATAGAGTATTGAATCGGATCCACATACCATCTCCTCTAGAGACTTGCCGAATGTCTCCGGAAGCACCCAGATCGCGAATGCGATCCCCATGAGCATGAACATGAGGAAGAATCTAGCAGGTGCAGTTATTGAGCGAACGAGATGGACGACGGTTGGGTAAACATACAGGTAAGTCCCGTATGTGATGTGGTCCAACATGACTGGGACGATAATCGAGACGACAAACTGCGTGTGTTGCGGGTTAGAGTCGAATATTCGAACATGCCATACGTGGACTTGCGTTGGTCATCCAATTTGTCGACGCGGCGAGTGCGACGCCGTGCGCTCGAGTTGACAGTGGAAAGACCTCCGATATAACCTGCATCTCATGTTAACATCCGTCTAATTCTCAGGGATGTTTGCTCACCGTCCACGAGACGGGACCTGGTTCGATTGGTCAGTGGGGTCGAGGGAATATACGAGAAGACGCAAAACGCACCCCACGACGCTCCGAAGAACCCAACGTAAATCCAGATGAAGGTTGCGGTGGTCCATGCTGCCGCAGAGTCGTTCCAGCCGGGCTGGTACGTCGCTGTAAGGGCTGCTAACAAAATAAGCATCAACGCCATTCCACCTCCCCCGATGATCAGGAGCGGCCGGCGTCCGACCCGGTCAATTCTGAAGATATTTAGCACAAGATATTTGCAAGAGATAATACTTACGTCGCAATGGCCGGAAGTGTGGAAATGATGAATACAACTAGATGGACGCGATAAATAACCGCTGAGCTGGAGCTATCAAGGTATTACTTACCGCCAATGACGCCACTGGCGAGAAGAGACACCGTTTTCGCCCCGAGGCCCAATGATTGGAAGATTGTTGGAGCATAATAAACCTGAAATACAGTGTTAGGCCAGGTATATATCGCTATCGCATGGACCTACGATGGCGTCGATTCCGGACCTTGAGAATAGTTGACAAATAAGAGTGTTGATGAGCATTAGCGACACAAAGAGCATACATTTGTTGGAAAAACTGGGTGAGACATGCAACTAAAGACATGTGAATCAGATGCAAGTCCTTGAAACAAAATACTTAGCCTACCAGCAGTTCTCCGGAACATGTGAATAGTCGTGAAGAGCTCCCCGAATTGAGCAACCTGCAATTTGAACTGGGTAAATGCGCCGCTGCCGACTAGATGTGGGAATCGCTCTGCAGTCATTTCCGCCTCTACAACTCCTGTGAGCGAACGGCGTCCCTCCACAAGGGTCGCAAAACTGACCAAACAGCGCCTCCGCCTGGATTTCAGTGTATTCCAACTGGATTATTTCCGAATCCTCTGGCATCTTTCGCAGCCATGCCAGAGTCGCCAACGCCTCCTGCCTACGGCCCTTGCGGATAAGCCATCTTGGAGTATAGGGCAGGGTGAAACTGAGCAGAGCGAGCGCCAAAGCAGGAATACCCTGACCCGCGAGACACACGCGCCAGGAAGCGGAGTTGGTTTCCGAGATGAAGTTCGTGCCATATCCGACCCTGCCCGTTACATGAATCGATGTACAGCCATTGAGAAGTAACAGTGGGCTTTACCAGAACGAAATGCAGATTCCCGTGACAATTGCGAGTTGCTGGATCGAGACAATAGTGCCGCGCAGCTCAGGCGGCGAGATTTCCGAGTTATACCTGAAATCTATCCATTAGTTTTCTTACGACGGTGGGACCAAGCGTACAGCGGTACTGCCGCGGAAAGACTCCCGACGGCCCATCCAATGAAGAACCTCCCGACAAACTGTACGGGAAGTTATTACCTCGTTCTTCAAACAGCCAGCGATACTGACCATATATGCAGCCGATTGTGCTCCGGTAGTGAGGCCGGTACCCAGCAAACATATAATAGATCCGACAAACAGGGTCCATCTTCGAGATATAGTGTCGCAAAGGTAGCCCTAGAGACATAAAATCAGAGAAAACTCAGGAAAGCTGAGAGCACAGCGGACGTTAGCTAGCGCCCCGGCCCATCCACCAAGACCGAGTGTGCTTTCGAAAATTCAAGTTCAGCCTTGTGCTTTAAATGATGTACGTACGAGACACTCCAGCCTTTGAAGGATGAATCGTTTGCGATGCGCGAGAATTTTGGGTCTGAAGCGAATGCTTCCATGACAAGGACTTGTGAATAGGCTCCTTGTTCGTATCCTAAGAGTCTAAAAGTCAGCAGACGACCATACCAGGACACTATTTAAACAACCGTAACAAAGAGCACCGAGTCTGCGACGAAGGTGAGCATGTTACTCGGGCAGATCTGTGCATACTCACGTCGTAATGATCGCTAAACGGAACAGACGGGGATTCTTGATCACTCCACGAATACCGGCGGGACCAGCGAGTTCAGCTCTACGAGCAGCGTTGACGGCTTGAAGGTTCGACATGCTCAAAGCTGAGAACGAAGGGAGCCTCGACGTGACTAACGCCAGGAGCTTCTTATGGGCCGCGGTCCCGTAGTCCAACGTACACCGTGGAGCTCCGCACCATTGACCTTGTGATGTCGAAGCGCGGCCACCTGACAGAAAAGGCTTCGACGTCGGTCTCGCGTATCGCGTGCTGCATGCTGCATTGAAATGACGGTTTAATGGGGTTCAACAATGCAACGTCAAGGCGCGTAGCAGGTAGCACGGTGGCCGAGTTCCTTCTATCCGATGTTCGCGGTGTGAGACCGTGGATCCGGAAATAAAAACATCTACGCCCAACGCCAGCCGACGCCGGTATACTTCGTGGACAGAAAGTTCCCGAGAGTCGATATGACGAAACCGGAATCAACAGAGTCTCGGACGGCCTGTTGAATGAAGTCCAACTTGAAGTTCATCCCCAGCACTCGGCTGACAGAAAGGGTGCATAGCAGCGCGTTGGGATCCCGGGGATGACGGACTGCAGTTTCATGGAAAATGGAGTGCTGGGTGCGAAAAAGACTTTGTTGTTGTAAGTTGTAACCGACCGACCAACCAGAGAGCAATTTGGGTCATTGAAAAGGAGGTTTGATCAGATCAGATCGATCAAATCAAAACAGCGCCAAAACAAGTCTCTTCGTCTTTGCTTCCTCCGAGTTCTCGACTCTTGCCCTCGACTCAGGATATTGCTGTTTCCTAGAGTTTCTCATATTCCCTGTGCTCATGATCAAACAAAGTCTCTGTTGCCGGCTTAGACTGACTCGACTTGGGACCGCTACGACCGAGTCGCCGCCGACTTGAAAGCCTCACTCAGTCCACCTGGTGCCGGTGTTTGTACACCTGCACCCGAGATCTCTTTGGTGGATCCTTGGCCTTTCCTTGTTTTTCTGGCGATCCCCTCGTTTTCACCCTAAATGATTCAGCGAAGACTCGAGTTAGGACTTGTCATCACGGTGTCCCAAGAATCTCGTTCATTCCTCGGCTTGAACCAGGGGCCCCGCAACGCATCAAGCAACACCATCATCTCCTACGCGCGCCACATGTGGTTCCCACCTCAACTGTTCCGTACCGCTGGGTCTATGGATCCAAAGTCGTTCTTTGAAGTGCCTTGGAGCGTGCTGGAACACCGAATTTTTGTACTTCAAAACGTGCCCTTCAACCTCTACTACTGAGTACTGATCAGTTGGCTATCTTTGGAGCGTGCGCAATCGCACCGGAAGAAAACCGAGATTCGTCATAACTGACAACTGAAGAAACGAAGCCTTGACGTCACCTACCAGTGATATTCATGCGCCAACCGATCATACTTTCCGTCTACTAGTACCTCTTCAAACCAAGTCCCACACCCAATTCCATTCAGTAGCAGTACTGTCAACTCTCATTAGAACATGGCCGTTCAGCTCAAAGGACGCTGTGTCTGCAACGCTCTCCAATACTCCCTTCACCTATCTGCGCTAGACGAAGCTCGCACAACGCTGTGTCACTGCCAAAGTTGCCGGCGAGCCTTTGGTTCAAATTACGGTCTCACAACCAAGGTGCGCCTGCGACGACAGAGGGGGATATCAATTCTAACAGTGCGCGCCCAGGTCCCTGTGGAGAGTTTCAAGTACGAAGCGGGGCACGCAAAACTGTACAAGCAAGATAATGGCGTGACGAGGGAGTTCGAGACGTCCTTTTGTTGACCTGGATTGTGTTTCGGTGTCGTTTTCGACCATGTAATGATTCGCGACGCGGCCGTCATGCCTGAAGATTTCGCACAACGCATTGATAGGAAGGGCGTTTGGACACTTCCTCCACTCCACGGAGTAGCTCTGTCGGCGCTCTGAGTAGTTGCACCCGGAAATCAAACAGCACTGCTACCTTTCGACTTACTTCGCCGACGGCAATAGTAACACAGTTTTCGTCCACCACAGGAGGTCCATGAGCAAACGGTTTTCCGTCGGAATCTTGGAGCCAGGCTTCGATACCACGGAAGGACAACTTCGCATCCGACGCCATGTGAAAGGGGGTACGAAGACAGAATCCCACTGTTGGATGACAACGTGCCCATTCCCAGGAACCGCAGTAGCGGCCAGTGTTGGGCAGGTGTTGGGCCAGCGGGAAGAAGTTTCGGATGAGGACATGCTTTTATTAAACCAATGCCTATCGTGTCCCATTTCTTTCCCTCTATATGTTTGCACAAGGCAAGGTGCGAGTTGTTGAACTGCGCTTGACGCCGAGATTTCGAGGCCGGTGGTTGTTGAACGTTGAACTGTGAGAACGGGCCGTGCCGGATTTCTCCTACGGCAATCAGCGTCACAAGCTCTGCTTGCTTCAAGCTTGCTTCTCCATTGTTTCAAGGTGACCGATGTCCTCCGTGTATGCAGCGCGCGCCAAAAGATGGGAGACCAACTCGTTTGTTGCTGAATGGTTCTCGAATGCGGTTACCTACTGCCAAACAAAAGATGGAAAAAGGGCGTTCGAGATTTGGTGAGTAACCGGTCTCTGGGACGGGTTGCGGTCTCAGAACCATTATACGGCAGGTTGGTGAAGGAATATGGCAAGGAGATAGCCAAAGAAAAGCTCTTGGATTGCCAGAAACCTCCTCATCGGAAATTCGGGTTGCCAGCGTTTGGCAATCACCGACTGTTCAATGCTGCAGCGGTAAGACTCCGTCCCTTGTCGCCTCTATGATTCTGATTTTATCCTCTCTAGGTGGAGTTAGGTCAGTCTGGGAATGCGTTTATCAGGTATCATACCCTTGTCATGAACACCATCCAGGCATTTCGGACGAAGCGATGCAACTATATCACAAGTTTACCGCTGATTCGAGTATCTGTGTTCCTCCTCGATCCAAACCAGCCGCCAGAAGACGTCGGGGGGAAACATCTACAGAATGGTTGGCGGTAAGCCACTGAGGATATTGTTCTTCACGGCCCCTGATCTTCCTCTAGCGTCGGCATGATTCTCTTCTTGCTGGGTGCAAGGTCCCCGATATTGACTGGCGTATTGTGCGCGCTCTGGCCGTCTCGGAATTTGTCAGTTTCCTATTCATTACCCGTGTGTGGACCAAATTTCTGACGACGCTTAGGACAAGGCCAGAGACACATTCGAGATCTGGCACTCAGACATCAAGGTGTTTCTCAATGCGATGCTGGCACGCGCACCAACGACTCTCATAAATCCTGAGATACAAGTCGGGAGTCCCGAAGAACGAATCTATAGACTGGATTATGCATTCAGAGCCTGTCTTCACTCCGTGACGGTACGCCAACAACTCACTCTTCAGGCTCTTCCTAATTTCCATAGCTTGCGTACATGACATGGGGCCATGCAGTGGACGTTTTTGAAGAACTGGATCGTCGCGGACTAGCTAGCACCTCGGCAATCGAACGCGCCTATAAACAGGACTCAGGACTCATGTGGCGCCTAGTCGCATGTCTCTGTAATATTAACTACTTGACAGGGCATCTTTGGGAACGTTTTACAGAGGTCATGAGCTGGTGTGAATATTATCGTCCATATTTTAAGCGCTATAGAGTTGGTAACTGCACTCTATCTTCTATCAATTACTCAATCTTCCGCCACAGACATTGGAGGGACAATCGCGGGTTGAGATCGATCGTGCTTATCTCAAGCAGAGCGGGGGTTATGACACCCCCCTGGACAACCTCATCATCGATACTATCCATACCGATGCGCCGAATACTACTCCTGCATTCTTCGATAATCTCCTGAAATGCCTGGTTTGTCGTCTCGGCCCCACCACATTTTTTATCCCTCAATTTAAGGCAGGATCAAAATCCAAACCAAGCCAGCAAATTCAGCAACGAAGCGTATCAAGAGTTGGGTGATGTCGCCACTGGTACTTGTTTACCTGTTCAAAGGGGTGACGCTGACAAGTTCTCAGTTAATGAATTCAATGGCCATATGTACGATTCGGCGTTTGGACACCGCCTCGTCCAATTTGCTAAGTCGAAAGATAAACAATGCCTAGAAGATCCGCACTTTTTGCGTAACGCGACTTTCATTGATCCCTCCAAGCTCCACTGGCTTCCGCGAAACAGCAACGACTGGTCGCATGCTCGTACAATTGGCCGTTCAGTGGGGATCACTTGGCTGGAAACGACCAATCGAATGTCGATGGCGGATTTCTTTATTCGATGCACACCCTGGCCGTCAGGCCCCGAGCGAGAAATGCTTCCCTTCATTTTCGACGGCCTGTGGCTCCTGATTGATACAGCCCTCTGGGAATTCTCGGCCACACTCGATAGAAGCAATCGCAAGGAAACAGTGGCGAAGAAATTCGGACTATTCAATCCCGCGGATCCTGAGCGACCGAGCGCTATGAAAATGATATCGAAGCAGGTTGGTGCCCACCTTTCCGAACGCCTGCGACTACAGTACAGCCCGACCCCACATTCACCCTCGGTGCACATCCCTACGGCCGAATCCACTGTGGCGGCATCTGGCCATGCCTACGTATCTGAAACCCAACATCTTCGGGCGAAAGAGAAGGTTAAAACGAAGGGGGCCCAACTGCCTCATGTCCCGAGCGACACTGATCCTGCGAGTGAAGAGGAAGCAGAGGAAATCCTGCCCGACGCCCTTCCCACGGATTTCAAAATCGGCAAAAAGATACTGAAGGTGAACCCGGTCATGCTACCGTTTACACACCCTGACTGTTCTTCAGGTGTTCCATCGTATCCTACAAGCTCCAGATTTGACCGAGGCCAAAGACGAGCAAGGGCCCAGGATGGGACAAATTCGGTGGGGGGATTTCGAGCGGGTCAGTTTTTCGTCTCGGATTGGTTTCTCTCAAGTTAATTAACTCTTCATCCAATCTTTCTAGGCTATGAAACGAATCGGCTTCGAAATTGCGCAAACCGCCGGGTCGTCCGTAAGGTTTGATCCCCCAGCCAAATCCGCTCGTCCAATTACTTTCCATCGGGTGGGTATCCCTTCTCGTCCTCCCCCGTCACCCTTTGTATTGATTATGACCGCAGCCGCATCCCGACTCGACCTTGACGCCGATCATGCTGAAATGGTTCGTGTGCATCTTTCTTTATTTGTCTCATCTGATTATTCAACCATAACGAATCAGGATTGGTGCCCGGCTCAAGCGGTGCTACGGCTGGACGACTGCTACGTTCTCCCGAGCAGCGGCAGATGAAGATTGATATACAAAAGTTCACCCACATGCGTTCAACCACGATACCTGGACATCTATACTGACTTGATTGTTCCATTTGTGCTTCGCGCACCACCTTACCCTGGTTTTCTTCCGTGTCCTTCGTTGCCTACATATCCTACCAATGTTTGTTCTCTGGTATATTGTCTGCTTCATCTTCTTCGAATTCCTCCGCCGATGAACTTTTTTGCTCATGATCAATGCACCGCTCGCGATCGCTTCGAACAAGAAATCACCCAAGCCATAATTATTTCGCCTGCGAGATACGAATGAAAGTTCAGTATTCAGTACTATCTTACAGCGTTGTGGGTTAGGTGAACGATCGTGTTCTGACATCTGTGAGCACCAACTGAAGTGTGCCTTCGTAGTCTGCTCCGTAGCCTCATTGACTAAGGAACTTCTTCTTCTCTTCGATCCTTTTCTTAATGGCCTGGGGAGAATAAATGCGTCACTAATCGTGCATATCATGGAAACTTACGTGTAGTTCGGCTTCAAGCTCGTCGTCGAGTTTTTTCTCCTCTTCCCTGGCTGCATTCTAAAAGACTGGGTGTGAGCCTATGGGAAGCGCCGGAATAGATTGTTTACAATGCGCTCAAGGAGGTCTTCATGGTCGTCGGGACTGTTCTGGCGAGCGCTGTTTGGCGGCGACAAAGGTAGACGGCCCACCGGATCATCTGGTCGCACCTGGCCTCTCTGATCTTGCGTACTGCGACGGGTCGACCGCGAAGGAGATTGATGACCTATCTATGTAAAGACTTTATCCAGCTTGTGAATGCGCAAACAGTGGGAACATTTACCGGCTGTTTACGTTTTTGTGGAACTAGATAAAATCGTCAGGAAAAACGGAGAAGGCAAAGCAAATCTCCGCATACCCGTCGATTTCGAGGGCCCCGCAATGGCGTTCCTGTCTGGCTCAGGCTTGGTTGCTGGACCAAACTCGAACCTGAAAATAATGAAGGGGTCTTTGTCTTCATCTGGGTCGTCGATAAGCTCGATAGCGATTTCGTCCAGATGGCCAGCTGGGTCCGCTGGATTAGGTACGCATTCATGTGTCGGCGTACCTGTTGCACGCCGTATGTGCAGCTCGACGTAGGCTGTTGTAGATTTTTAGCGTCATTCATTATTACGACCACGCAGTATTTACCTCGCTTCGAAGGAGTCGGCGCGCTCAACCAGTCATTGCCTTGACTCCCAGTTATCAAGGCGTTTATTCGGCCCAGTGACGACCGAGTTTGTGTTTCCGGCTTATCCTTGTCCATAAAATGGGTTGCGACACGGCTTTTCTTCCCGTGAATAAAGATTTCACAGAAAACAGTGTGCGCGGTGCCAGGGTAGTTACACCAGTGAATGACATAGTCCTGTATTTGAACAATTATATTCCGTCGTCTCATCGAGTTATCCGACTCGTACATACCGTTCCTTTCACCAATGACACCGAAGTGGAAATGGTGTTTCCATCTATCGCGGTTTCCCCGTGAGGGATCTTGTGGTCTTCGGCGTCCGCGAGCCAAACTTGAATATTTCTGTGGATCAGCGGAGTGGTGCTGATAGGCATCTCCACTGGCAAGAACAAGATTTTGATGTGAGGTACACTTGAAGGATAGAACTTGATAGTGGGTAGACTCGCGACCAGTCGTTTATCTGCTGTGAAACGATATCGATCGTGGGCACTGTCAGCCTATTTCATGGCCACGTGATGGACCACCTCTTCACCAAAAACACGCCGTGGATATCAACACAAAGTCTCTGGATACCCCAAGGGCGCAATGTAGGTATTCTAAAATGTTTATCGCCTACTTTTGATCGAAATCCGTAGGGCTGCACCCAAAACCATCTCCGAGTCGGCCGCCAGCATCTTGCCCAGGGAGCTCCTCGATCTCATCGTATCTCAACTTGGAGACGACAAAGCGACCCTTCGGCACTGCACAACAATATGCAAGCATTGGCTCCCATGCGTGCGCGCACATCTGAGCCTATACACGACATTCACGCTGCACTGTTTTCGTAACGACGGCCCGTTGTCCGAGCCGACACCAGGTCTCCAGGCGCTCGTGTCGTCTGCATACTCTTCTATTCTGCCCTATATCACCGACTTGACCGTCGATGTCCACTGGCGTCAAATGGGGCTTCTGGAACCCAGCCTCGCGTTGCTGCCGGATTCCATCCCCGTGCGGACTCTGCGCCTTCATCAGGCAGCATGGGATGTCCTCTGGGGTACCGACCGAGTTTACATCACCTCGCGATTCTGCGCCATTACGACGCTGGTACTTCACCGGGTCGACTGTCCCGCATCGGAATTACACACTATCCTGGGGGCGTTTCCGATGCTCGAAAACCTCTTCTTCTCTACCGTTGTGTGGGAATGGAAGAAGTATGTGGTAGGCGACGGACCCATCAACATACCACCGAACGAATACCCCGGGCACGGCAGCTTACAAAGAATACATTTCGATAATACAGAGTTCTTCCCATTTGTTTGTTGGCTCGCGGCCGCGGAGGTCGTCCCTCCGGTCAAATCCTTGCACGTTTTGCTCCCCTTGCGAGAAGTTGGCGGGTCTACGAGCATGACTGCCCGCCCTCTCGCAAAACTGCTGGGCTGCCTTGCTTCCACTCTCGAGGAATTCACGCTTCGTCATACCGGTACACTTCTCATCTCCTCTAAACACTCTCCGCGCAATGACTAACCATGCATCATCAAGATCTATCATCGCGTCGCAGCCCGTGGCTTACCTCCCCTGGTCCCTTCCTACACTTGACGATGCTCCGATTCACAAGCCCCTCAATGAACCTCTACAACATCGTCCTGTTCCTCGAGACCATCGTCTGCCCCGCCCTGCACACGCTCGAGATCGACGTGTGTTCCGCGTGGTGGTCCTCGGAGACGCTCGCGCGGCTCCAGGCGCGCATTCGAGTAACGGACTTCAGCACGCCCCTAAACCAGAGCGTGACGGAATTACGCATGCTGCGCTGCGTGCGGTTTGTAATTGTTCCGGGAAAATTCCAGGGTATCGTAGATATCAGGGCGGAGCAGGATCGCGAGGCGGCTCATATACGGGCGGCGCTGCCTGATGCGTGGGAGCGCGGTATTTTGCAGTTTGTATACTGACTTTTTTCCTTTGAGACCTACTAGTAGGTTCAGCTCAGTGAAAATTTGTAAGTGAAAGTTGTACGGTTCACAAAATTGAGGATCACATCAAGGCAAAATTTAAAACGGTGACGCCGTGTACCTTTTCAACCACGACTTGTCGAAAAACACTGGTTGGTGGGCAACGACGATATCACAACACAGATTACTGGACGGCAGTTTCGGTCGTTTCGGTTCGATTTGAAGCATTTCAATATGTTTTGGTCGTAATACAGAAGAGACAACCGGGATATCGAGATCTGACACGGAGGTCAAGTTTATCTGACGGAAACCTCAAGTCTCAAAATTTCAGAGTCAGATGCAGAACATACGATTTACTGCATCAAGGCCGCTTTCACTCTCTGAATTTGTTCCTAAAGTTATTGGTGAGCCGAATATCAACCCGAATCTGAACACTTACATCGATTTGCTGAGACTCCAGTTGAGCCCCAGCCAATTTGTCGGCTCGCATCTGACCGAGTTCGAATTCCAACGGAACTGCTCAAGAAACTACATACATACGTACTTTCGTATCTTCTTGGAGATTGCACACAAGGTTTTCGAGTTTCGAGCTTTTTCGTTTATTCTCCTTGGATCACAAGTCAGGTCAGGCTGTGAATCTGCGCAGCTGTTGGACCCGAACCTCTTCGAGTTCTTTCGTGTGTGTGATTAGTTTTTTCTGCCCAGTGTTCAATTTTGGTACGAGATGGCCCGTCCACTCACTTACGCGTTTCCCTACAAGCAAATCGAGGTGGCGTTCAGAAAGAAGTCGTGGGACCCCATCGGTCGACAGCGGGCCTGGTCGAGTGTTCACGTCAGGCTACAAGCAATTATTAGTATCGTCTTGCAAAAGAATGACTTCATCACTTGGATGTGCTTCTTCTGCTTGGTGGCCAGAACGGAAGCTAAAGATGGACCCTCAGACTCCGATCCAGAGTTCTCCGAAAGCTCAGATGGCCGGACTCGCGGAGCGGCTGTCGACAATGTAGGACGCTCAGGTATTTTTGGACCGCTTGTTCGCGATGACGATAGAGAACCGATGGCTGGGATGGATGACATGAACGCCATGATCCAGAGCTTTGCTGCTAGAAATGCTCACTGTTGTTAGGTACTGTTTTGTGAAACTCGAATCTGAAAATAATGTATGCTTCTTCCTCCTCGTCGAGCAAGTCTATATTATTCGCCACCGATTCGGAACTGGTGTTCTCAGCTTCCTGAGGCGTTTCGCGCAACCGCCTGATTTCGAGAGTAACAAAGCCTGTAGTAGGTGAGATCGACAGGGACGTACACCCGGATAGATAAATCACCGGTTCCTATGATCGGCACCCGAAGCCATGCATCTCTTGCAATTCCTGGAAGCTCAAGTCGACCTTTCGACGACCGGGATTGTGTTTGGCTATCGTTTTCGGCCATGTAATCGTTGGCAATGCGGCAGGTTCTGATTTGCCCTGATCTCGCGGTCGGTCTGAATACTTCGCACAAAGCGTTGATAGCGGGGGCGTCTTGACTCATACACCATTCCACAGAGTAGCCCTTTTGCGCGTTGAAAAGTCGTTCTCTATCGAATGAATCTTACCTTCTGAGCGTTCTTTACCTTTACTACTGCAGTAATTTGGTTTCCGGCTTGAACAGCCGGTTCAAGGTCAATCCGTGTTCCATTGCGATCTTGGAGCCATGCATCGATACCGCGAAAAGACAACGTATTCAGCGCCATGATGAAGGGTTACGGAGACGCGCAGTCGAGCTGGATATGATAACGTGTCTATTCCCAGGAAGAAGCCCGCCGTTCAATGTGAGGAACATCAGAGGGGAGAAATTCTAGTCGAGCACCTATTACAAGGTTTAATTTTTATCTTCGAAGGCTTTTACATTCGCTGCGTCGGCTGAATCCCGAACGCTAAACAATCGTTGAATGTTCAACCAGTGTTGAACTGTGGGAACTAAACAGTGGCTGTGCCCAATTTTCTTCCGGCAATCACCGTCTCTCTTCTTCGTTCAACGATGTCATCCGTGTATGCAGCCCGCGCAAAAAAATGGGAGACCAATTCGTTTGTCGCTGAATGGTTCTCTAATGCGGTTGCCTACTGCCAAACAAAGGAAGGGAAAAAGGCGTTCGAGGCTTGGTGGGTTTTGTTGGCGGTTGCCACTCAGTCTGAGAGCCATTTTTCAACAGGTTGGTTGAACAATACGGAAAAGAGATGGCCAAACAAAAGCTCTTGGACTGCCAGAAACCTCCTCTTAAGAGGTCAGCGTCTGGAAATCTTCGACTCTTTAATGCTGCAGCGGTGCGACCCCATTCCTTTTCAACTCTGAATTTAAATTTATTGTTTCCAGTGGGACTTGGGTCAGCTGGAATTATTCGCATAAATCTCTGGGTCCTTGTCTCATGCACGCTCCGCAGGTATTTCGCAAGAAGCGATGGAAGAATATCACCTGTTCACTGCTGGTTCAAATCTCTGTGTTCCTCCTCGAACCAAGCCGGCCCCCAAGCGACGTCGAGGGGAAACATCCACGGAATGGCTGGCGGTTCGTCAATTATAGCGTTTGTTGATCACTACCCTAACCTTTCCTCTCAGCGTCGGCATGATGCTCTTCTTGCTGGATGTAAGGTTCCCGATATTGATTGGCGCATTGCGCGCGCTCTGGCTATTTCAGAATTTGTAAGTTGTGTTATGAATCTATCAGATAAACGGGAATTCTGAAAACTGTTTTAGGATAAGGCCAGAGACACGTTTGAGATCTGGCACTCGGACACCATGGTGTTTCTCAATGCGATGCTGGCACGCGCACCGACGACGCTCATAAATCCTGAGATAAAAGTCGGCACTCCTGAGGAGCGCATCTATCGACTGGATTACGCCTTCAGAGCGTGTCTCCACGGCGTGACGGTACGCCAATTCAAGTTGCGGTTCTGTCTCATCTAATTAAACCAAAACATCCATAGCTTTCATACATGACATGGGGCCATGCGGTCGACGTGTTTGAGGAACTGGATCGTTGCGGACTGGCTAGCACTTCAGCTATCGAGCGGGCCTACCGACAG
The DNA here is from genome assembly GCA_029378375.1 of Mycena olivaceomarginata. Lineage (NCBI taxonomy): Eukaryota > Fungi > Basidiomycota > Agaricomycetes > Agaricales > Mycenaceae > Mycena > Mycena olivaceomarginata. Next base: position 117,575 of record JARKIC010000683.1, on the reverse strand, counting down.
GACTCCGCGCTCATGTGGCGCCTAGTGGCATGCCTCTGCAGGATTTCCTACTTGGAAGGCCATCTTTGGGAACGTTTCACGGAGATCATGAGTTGGTGTGAATATTATCGTCCGTTTTTCAAGCGTTATAGAGTGCGTATTTTACCTATCTTCTGTTAAATGCTCAAACTTTCGCGCCAGACACCCCATGGGGAATCTCGGGTTGAGATCAACCGTGGGTACCTCAAACAGTGTGGCAACTCTGTCACTACGCTCGATACTCTTATCATCAAGTCGATCGAGACCGATGGGCCCAACACTTCTCCTGCATTCTTCGATAACGTGCTGAAATGCTTGGTACGCCGTTCCAGCCCAATACCTGTCAAACTGCTCAACTTAATTTTCGGCAGGATCGCAACCCAAACGAAGCCACCAAATTCAGTAACGAGGCGTACCAGGAACTGGGTGATATCGCAACAGGTACTGCTTTATTGCCCAAACGGGCGGCGCTGACATGCTCTCAGCGAATGAATTCAAAGCCCAAATGTTTGATTCGGCCTTTGGACAGCGTCTCATCGAATTTGCCGAGTCGAAAGATAAACAATGCCTTGAAGATCCGCGTTTTTTGCCCAATGTCACTTTCATCGACCCCTCCAAGCTCCACTGGCTTCCGCGGAACAGCAACGACTGGTCGCACGCCCGCACGATTGGCCGTTCGTTGGGGACCACCTGGCTGGAAACGACCAACCGCATGTCGATGGCGGATTTTTTCATCCGATGCATACCCTGGCCGTCATCAAGCGCCGAGCGCGAAAAGTTGGTCTTCGCTTTCGACGGGGCGTGGCTCCTCATTGATACAGCGCTTTGGGAGCTCTCGGGCGCGCTCGACAGGAGCGGGGACAAGGGTACGGTCGCGCGCAAGTTCGGGGTGTTCGATCCCGCGGACCCCGAACGGCCGACGGTTATGAAGGTGATAATGAAGCAGGTTGGGGCCCACCTGGCTGAGCGCTGGCGGCTGGGGTTGCCAGCCAACCCCGTCCCGCCGCCGCACTCGGAGAAGCCAGTGCCTGCCGCTGCAATAGTCGAATCCACTGTGGCGTCGTCTGGTTACGCGTATGTATCCAGCATCGAACATCTGCGCGCGAAAGAGAAGGTTAAAACGAAGGGGACCGCGCTGCCTCAGGTTTCGGTCGACGTTGATGCTACGGGTGAAGAGGAGGCGGAGGAGATCCTCCCCGAAGTCCTCCCCACGGATTTCAAAATCGGGAAAAAAATATTGAAGGTGGACTTCGCATTCGTGTTCGTTCGGATCCGTGCACGCACTGGCTGACTATTCTTCAGGTCTTCCACCGTATTCTTCAAGCTCCCGATGCGCCCGAGGCCAAAGACGAGCAGGGGCCCAGGATGGGGCAGATCCGATGGGGGGATTTCGAGCGGGTTGGTTTTCGTTCATCATTTCTCATTATTTCCCGAGTTCACTATTTCGTCGACTTTTCTATGCAGGCCATGAAACGAATCGGCTTTGGAATTGCGCAGACTGCCGGATCGTCTGTGCGGTTTGATCCCCCCGCCAAGGCGGCTCGCCCGATTACTTTCCATCGTGTAGGTCTCTTGTCCCGGTTTGCTTTTTGTATTGAGATGACCGCAGCCGCATCCCGACTCGACCTTGACGCCGATCATGTTGAGGTGGTGCGTGCGCATCTGTCTTTACTACTGCACCGTTTTTATTCAACCGTAACGAATCAGGATTGGTGCCCGGCTCAAGCGGTGCTACGGCTGGACGAGCGCGACGTTTTCTCGGGCGGCGGCAGATGAGGAATGATGATGATATACAATCCAAAGTTCAACCAACTGCGTTCAACTAAGTTTACGACGATACCTGTTCATATAATAGATGCCCTGTCCGTTTAGTTCCACTCTGCACTAAAACTACTTGAATGGTTCAGTCGGATTTTCGGGAGACGTCATGTCACATGGTCGCGGTATGTAATGCTTGTGACTGACGACGATGGACCCCCTACCCGGATTTCAGTTTCTGGCCGAGACCACTGATTATGCACAGCTTCATCGACTCCTCTGGCGGACGCCAGCCTCAAGCCCGCCGGCAGCCTCGGCGGCTCGCGAGCCCCCAAAATTGGCAGAGTACATCGATGTCTGGACTGGCAACACCGAGGGTGGCGTGGATGTCATGGACATGGACGAGAACAACTCTGAGCCGGCTCCGCCTCCGGGCCCGCCACAGCTGCGGTTCATCGACCTCAACAAACATCCCGAGTTGCGCGTCCACAGCCTCAAGCCCCACCCACCAACAGTCGTTGTCCGGGGGGAATACGTCGAGTTTATGACCCACGTCCTCCAAGTCGAGAAATACGTTGAGCGGCGTTTCTTCCTCACAGGCCAACCCGGGATCGGCAAGCAGTCGTCTTCCTCTGCTTTTGTGGTTGGCGCTGATGCATCTCGGACAGGCAAGAGCGTGGGCGCATGCTACTTCCTGTTTTGGCTGCTTGCATCCCGCCAGTCCGTATTCTTCATACCGGACACAGAGACAATTTATCACTTCTCTGAGGCTGGCGCCCAGCAGGTCAATCCAGGCGGGGAGAACGAGGGGGGCCGTGCAGAAGTCCGAGCCGCTGTCAAATCCAGTTGGGTCCTAATCGACGTTGGCTGTAGTCCGTCGGCCGCCGATTGGTACCCTCGAGCATGGCTCAAGCCGTGCACCGCTGTGGTCTGGACGTCGTCGCTGGGGCAGGAGCGCCTACGCCGGTGGAGGTCCCGTTTTCGCGCCGAAGCCTGGTACATGAGCCCATGGTCGTTGGAGGAGATCGCGGTCTTAACGTGCGACACCGCTCTTCGGAAACTCATCCGTACTGAGCTTGCCAAACTAGGAAACTCGAGAAGAAGGACCCCGCGGAGATTCGGGCCAGGTTCGACCTGAGCGGACCCGTTGCGCAGAGCCTGTTCTTCGACTCAAACAGAGTCGGTACCGCCGAAATCGATAGCGTCATCCGCAGGTCTTTCGCCAGGGGCTTGTGCGAGTTTGCGACCTCGCAGGAAGGTTCATCAGAAGGCAGCCACCGGATGTACCTAGTTGGGCCCCTGGAAAGCTGGGACGAGGATGACGTGCTTCGCCTCAACCGAGTGGAGCGCTCTTATAGATTCATCTCCCGCTACGTCGCCGCCCGCACTGTGGAGCTGATGGCCGAATCCGCCGACACCTTCCGGGAACGGCTGGCCTCCGTGTTCGACGACGCTCGCACACGCGAAGCTGCCGGCAAGCTCGTGGAGAGCATTCTGCATCGGGCACTCCTTCGCGGGTCGGTTGCCCCTTTCGGGGTCGGTGGCCCCGGCTTATCCGAACTCGCGCTCATCGGCGAAGCCCCCGACTTCATCCTCGAAGCACACATGGCGCCCCCTCCGCCTCTGTACCTCCGACCACAATCCCAGAGATTTGCCCCCGTCGACGCCATCGTCGTCACGGATACCGTGCTCTGGCTCGTCCAATCTACCGTGTCCGATCGGCGGCATGAGTTCATCTTCAAAACCCTGCTCGCAATGCTCCTGCGGCTCGAGAAACAGGGGATCAAGGTGTCCGGGGTCCGGCTGGTCTATTGCCTGGTCGGCACGGACGACCGGCGCGTTGGACGCGTCGCGCGCGAGGCGGTCCGGAAGCTGACAGCGCTCAAGGCGATCGACTCGGCGGACCGAACACGAGAGCTGGGGCACAGTGGGGCAGTCGTGAACTGGTTCGTGGACAATTTGGACGTCGAAGGATATTCGTTTGCTACCCCAGAGGGGCTCACGCGCCTGTGGCCGGCACCGGGGGAGGATACAGCTGTGGCGTAGGTTCCGTTCGAGAAATGCTCGACACGTGTAAATCGCTGACCGAAGTTGGTCGGGTTTGTCAACACTCTCTGATGTCGGCACCACTCTGCCGGCCTCGCGAGCATCGCTGTAGTCGGGTACAAGCTCATACTTGTCCCATCCTCGTCGATATCTTTCGTCGCCTACCCCACCCTAGACTAATGCGTTTGATACTCTACATACCGTCTTCGTGATTAAGTACCCAACCTCCCCTGAGTCAACTTTGCTCTTGCAATGTTACAGTACTGCTCGCTCCGAAGTAGAATTCATGGGCCGTAAGTAATTCGCGTATCTGCTAATCAGCCTTCAAGTTGAAGGGGAGTTAGCTGAACGTAAGCTACTGCCAGGCCAGCCGCCGTTCCCGATGTCGGGAAACAGAGCTTCGAAAATAGTTCCATAGTCATCGGAGTACACCGGTACCAAATCATCGTGATGCTCTTCCCGGTGCATGTATTTTCGGATCGTTAGGAAATCCCGGGAGTGAGGAGGTCGGTGGTTCGACTTTCGGTTCAGGCCAGTCCTATGTGTATGTATGTATATGTATGTATTTCGACGCGAGATACAAAGGTAAGATACGAGAACGAGAGAGACAATGACAGTTCCGCAGTAATCGGGCCCGGGTGGTATTGTTAGTTTAGTTTAGTATCTGCCAGTGCTATGAGACGACCTCGGGGCTGTTGTGGTTTTGTTTCGTTCGGGTAGAGGGGGAGGAGAGGAGAGGCAAGGATTCGATGGTGGACTTTTAAGCTTCAAGTCAAACGACAGTCTGACTGGCGTGGGTGTTCTGATCTTCGAGGTGGCGGAGATGTACGGTAACTTGCAGCGAATCCAAATTCCAGAGAAGAGTCCATTGCAGCGTTGGCGGGCGAAGGCGGAGGAAAACGTTCCTGTGCAATGCGGCGTGGTTAATTCCGAGAACTTCATTTCGCATGTGTTCACGGAGAACACGACTGAAAACATGCGCGATACGCGGTGCATGTGTGCAGGGCTGGTCCAAAGAAGACGGATGGATGCCGACACACTGGCCTGAGGGGAGGCACTGGCAGAGCGGCGCGCTTAATGGCTGTGGGATGACTTGTAACGAGGTGTGCTTCCACAGAAGACGGATGGATGTCGACACAGCGTGGTCGATGGCCTGAGGGGAGGCACTGGCTGTGAGATGACTTGTAACGAGGTGTGCTTCCACAGAAGACGGATGGATGCCGACACCGTGACCACCGTGGTTGCTGGCCTGAGGGGAGGCAGAGCGGTGTTGGTCATTAATACCGGTACACTCCGGCGTTCAATGCGTTCTCCAGGTGCATCTAATTCGGGTCGTCGGACAGCCTCAACAGCGCTCGTCGCGGTCAGCGTTGGTAGTCGGGGATCAGCTCATCAAGGAGATACAGGGAAGGCCGTTAACGTTGATCGTCGTTGCGGGGATATTGATACCCCACAGTTTAAAGCTCTTAGCTCCAAAAGTAGCTGTCGGGGTGTGTGCACCCGGGTCCGTTCGAAGCGGATTTTACGAGGTGCTGCAAGACTTCAAGTTCCGCGTGCTAATTGCAATACCCGGGTGTGAGTGACCTCGGACGCGAGGTTGCTCCGAATGACTAGAATGTGCCCGGAATGAGCTCGAAAGTGCTTGCTTGGTGGCTGGAGTGGGCTGAGGTTCAAGGCGAGGAGGCACAAAGGGGATAATGGATGGTTGATTCAGGGCTGAATCTGGGGCACTGAATGACAGGACGATGGCATCTTCCCCACAACGCGGCAGCTGACCTGCAGAAGGCTGTGCTGGTGAGTGTGGCGCCGTTATGAAGCGGAGTTTGAAAAATCGTCGCGCCTTGCGTCTCTTCTCTTCTCCCTTCATCTTCCTAATACATAGAGGTCAGTTTGCTGCTTGTCCTTTGCCCTCGTCTGACCCCCCTCCAGGCTCTTAGCCACCTAGATATTGCCCATAGAGCGTTCTCTGTCCTGTCAGCCTTGTACTGCGATCACATAGACCCTTCTTAACGATATCCCCCCCAAAGGTTGGTATCTCCCCCAAGAGCTTAGACACCCGCTCACCATGACTGTCACCGCAAAGATCCAAGAAATGCCTGCCGCTACCCCCCGCCCCCGTTTCCCTCAAAGAATTCGATGTCGCCAGCCTCTTCGTCGCCGATAAAGCCACCCGCGATGCTTCAGCAGCGTCCCTCGCCGCCCTTGCCAAGGAAAAGGGTCCCGCGGCGCTCACTGCCGTCTCAGACGCAGTTCTCAAGGCTCTCGCCGATAAAAAGTCTCCTGCTGCCCGCGAGGGCGCTGCCGACACCATTCGCACGCTCTCCACGAGCGGCGGCGTACAAGCCCTCGAGCCCACGTTCATCGCCTCGGGCATCTATGCCGCCCTGCTCGAGTCCTTCGCCGACAAGATGCCCGCTGTCCGGACAGCCGCCGTCGAGGCCGTGCGCGAGTTCGTTGCCAACATGAACCCCTGGGCCACATCCCTCATCCTCCCCGCCCTTCTTCACGAAATCAAAACTGCCGGCAAATGGCAGATCAAGACGGGCTCGCTCGTCGTGCTCAACCAGCTTGTCGTCAGCTGCCCCACCCAGATGGCTCGTCTCATGCCCGAACTCGTCCCCGTTCTCGCCGACGCCATCTGGGACACCAAGGCCGACGTGAAGAAGGCCGCCCGTGATTCGCTTACAAAAGCCACCGCCCTGGTGTCAAACAAGGACATAGAACGCTTTATCCCGGCTCTTATCAAAGCTCTTATTAATCCCGTAGAGGAGGTTCCTGGAACCATTATGCTCCTCTCGGCCACCACATTCGTTTCTGAAGTAGATTCCCCCACCCTCTCCCTCATGGTCCCCCTTCTGTCCCGTGGTCTCTCGGAGAAGCTTACTGCCACCAAGCGGAAGGTCGCGGTGTAAGCGCTTTTTTTCTGTATTTCCGTCACCGTCTTGAATGTTTTCCTAGTATTGTCGACAACATGGCCAAGCTCGTCGACTCGCCCATCACCGTCCGTCCCTTCCTGCCCAAGCTCCTCCCCGGTCTCCTCAAGGTCGAGACCACCATCGGAGACCCCGAGGCCCGTGGCGTCATCGGCAAGGCCATCGCCACTCTCCGCCAGGTCGGCGAGGTCCCCGAGGGCGATGGTTTCTGACCTCCCCCCGATCAAGATCGCTGAAGCCGGCGCCCTCGGCCAGTCCCTCGTTGCCGTCTACAAGAAGCTCGGGGGCGAGATCTCCGTCGCCGACACCATGACCATCTACACCTCGTCGCTCGCCGCCGCCCTCGTCAACCAGAAGAACTTCGAGGTGCCCGAGTGGGACAAGCTCGCGCCCTACCTCGCGTACGTCACCGCCACCCCCGACCCCATCTCCGTCACCCACGAGTGGGTCGTCCGCTCCGCTGTGGAGGGCGATGACGAGGAGGTCGTCAACGAGGACGAGGAGGAGGGCGAGGACCTGTGCAACTGCCAGTTCTCGCTCGCCTACGGTGCCAAGATCCTGCTCAACACCGCCGTGCTCCGCCTCAAGCGTGGACACCGCTATGGTCTGTGCGGGAAGAACGGTACCGGCAAGTCGACGCTCATGCGCGCCATCACCAACGGGTAGGTGTCGTCGATCTACCGTCGGCTTCACGTTTGCTAATGTGCTCCCGATTAGCCAAGTCGAGGGCTTCCCGTCGCCCGACGAGGTCCGCACGTTCTACGTCGAGCACGACATCGATGGCAGCGAGGAGGACACCACCGTTCTCCAGTTCATTCTCACCGACAAGCGCATCCTCGCCACCAAGGAGGAGGTCATCGAGACCCTTGCGTCCGTCGGCTTCGATGACGCCCGTCAAGGACACGCCATCGGCAGTCTGTCCGGTGGATGGAAGATGAAGCTCGCCTTGGCCCGCGCGATGCTCTTCCGCGCCGACATCCTCCTCCTCGACGAGCCCACTAACCATCTTGATGTCGTCAACGTGGCGTGGCTCGAGAACTACCTCACCGGCCTCAAGACCTGCACTTCCAGTTAGTAGCATTCTTTCTTTCCGGCCGTTGTATGTGATGCTGATTCCTGGCTGCAGTCATCGTGTCGCACGACTCTGGCTTCCTCAACAACACCATCACCGACGTGCTGCACCTCAACCGCTTCAAGCTGCGCCGCTACCGCGGCAACCTCGAGAAGTTCGTGCAGCAGGTGCCCGAGGCCAAGTCGTACTACACCCTCGAGGCCGCCGAGGACTACCGCTTCAAGCTCCCCGACCCCCCGCTCCTCGAGGGTGTCAAGACCAAGGAGAAGTCGCTCCTCAAGATGCGCAAGGTCGGCTTCCAGTACCCGACGTCGCAGGTGCAGCAGCTGCACGACATCACGCTGCAGGTGTCGCTCTCGTCGCGCGTCGCCGTCCTCGGCCCGAACGGCTCCGGCAAGTCCACGCTCGTGAAGCTGCTCATCGGCGACATGGAGCAGAACAAGGGCGGCGAGATCTGGAAGCACCCGAATCTGGTCATCGGGTACGTCGCGCAGCACGCGTTCCACCACATCGACAACCACCTCGACAAGACGCCGCTCGAGTACATGCTGTGGCGGTACCAGACCGGCGAGGATCTCGAGGAGATGCAGAAGGCGAACCGCATCATCACCGAGGAGGAGCTGCAGAAGATGAAGGACGGCGCGGTCGTCGTTGTCGAGGGGCAGAAGCGCCTCATCGACGAGGTGCTCGCGCGCAAGAAGCTCAAGCAGTCGTACGAGTACGAGGTGTCGTTCAAGGGCCTCAGCTCGTCCGAGAACATCTGGCTCCCGCGCGACGACCTCGTCAAGCGTGGCTTCGAGAAGGTGAGAGCCCCTTCTAATTCTGATTCGTGCCGGGCCGAAGAATACGTGCTGATTGGCGCTGCAGAAAGTCATCGAGGTCGACACGCGCGAGGCCCAGCGCCTGGGTCTGCTGCGCCCGCTCGTGCGGCGCGAGATCGAGAAGCACATGGCGGACTTTGGCCTCGAGCCCGAGTTTGTCAGCCACAACACCATGCGCGGTCTCTCTGGCGGCCAGAAGGTCAAGATCGTGCTCGGCGCCGCGACGTGGCGCCGCCCGCACATCATGTGTCTCGATGAGCCCACGAGTGAGTTGTTGCCCTCCGCTGATGGCGTGGAACGTTACTGAGGATGAATAACAACAGACTACCTCGATCGCGAGTCGCTCGCGGCGCTCATCGAGGCGCTGAAGAGCTTCGAGGGCGGTGTGCTCGTCATCACGCACAACCGCGACTTTTCCGAGTCCATCTGCAAGGAGTGCGTTGTCTGCATACCCTCCCTCTTTAGTAGTTGCTGACGGGCGTTGATTGATTGCAGAGTGTGGGCTATGCGCGACGGACGGCTCGAGGCGTCCGGGCACAACTGGGTCGAGGGGCAGGGTTCGGGCCCGCGCATCGACAAGGCCGACGGCGAGGAGGAGGTGCAGTACGATGCGATGGGGAACAAGATCGACACCAAGAAGCTGAAGAAGATCTCGGCTGGGGAGGCGCGCAAGGTTTGTTGTCCCTTCCTCCTCTCTGCTTTTTTGTCGATGCTGACGACGACTACCACAGCTCAAGAAGGAGCGCATGGCACGGAAGAAGCGCGGCGAGGAGATTACGGACGACGAGCTCTGATCGTGTGCTGGTCTCTTTTCTGTTCTGTATTCCTCGTCTCCTCCGTTCCTCTCCGATTCATCTCTGGTGTTGTTTTTTTAATCTCGTGCACGCATGCCTTAACGTATCTTATCGGCCCCGCCCATCCTGTATTCGTCTCCCCCGTACGCCTCTCATCTCGAGTACGGGAATCTACTCTATTATGCCTATACTGTGTGAAAAAGAAAAGGAAAAGGAAGAAAAATAGGAAGTATGGGATGGCCTGTTATGGGAACTGTGTTTCCTAATTTGGGCATCAATGTAAAGTGGAAGGCTGAAGCGCTGAAGCGATTGCATTGTACATCCGCTTCTGAAACACGCTCAGTACAAGGCGGTTTTCAAGTTCATTGAACGAGCAATTCTAATCCTGAATTCTAACCAACCAATATAAGCTAAATTACGGTATTCCAAGCATCGGCTCTTTACTTGTCTCAAAATCGCTCACGAATGGCAATACTTGCTGGAGGTTGTGGTTGCATGCTCGAATCGCGACGATGATCGATTCTTGGTTCTCGTATACCACCTCGCTGTCGAGGATCCGCTTGGTCGCGACTGACCAACAGAGCTGATGTCCAGATGAGTGAGATATGCTTAAGCTCGGCGAAGAAGGGATCGGCGTACCGGAAGAATAGGGTCGAGATACTGGCAGTCGTCCATCGAGAAGGTGCTGGAGATGCTGACGATTTCGACCACGGCGTCGCGGTACCTTCTCGAGGATTCGGCGTGGGAGGGCGCGAATATGCCGTGGAGGTCCGCCAGGGCTGCGAGGGCCATGGTCGCGCAGAGCTTCAGCGCCAGCTCGGTGGTGTGTGCGTCCGGGATGAAGGAGACCCGCAGTTGTGTCGGATTTAGGACGCCGATGTGGGCGTGTAATGTCTCGATGTATTTCCAGTATTGTTCGAACCATGAGGGTGGTGGGCTTTGGCCTTGAACAGAGGCGAATTTGAGCATCAGCAGACGATATAGAAAGATGAACGTACCGGCATTCCAAGCCGCAGTTAATTGGCGAGTCTGCATCAAAAGACGGAGACTTTTTGCTCTCAGGAAGTTGATATCTGCGTTGTTGGTAACTCGAGTGTCCTAGCCATTAATCAGCTTGGAAGCTGACGAGCGAAAAATCAGAAAACATGCCATGAGGAGATCAAACTTGTCTAATAAGCGTGGGTCGATTACCGAAGGGGTGGTCAGAACCACCTTCGCCGCCAACCCGATATATATGAGATGCGAGTACGCGGAACGCAATTCCCCAGCGTCGTCGAGAGGGAGCATGGAATACGTGCCGCCATTGTCTTCCGTCTCGGCTGGAACTTTGGCAAGTGCTGTCAAGTCCAGATCGTTCTTCGAAGCAATATCGCTGGTTACAGTCAAAAACTCCTGAGCTCGCTCGAAGACTTGTTTGTGGAAGAAATAGAGCGAGACGCTCAGGTAGGTCATCAAGGTTGTGACTGTGTTCGGAGCAGGCCCCAACATGCCAGCGAGAGACCCCAGGATAAGACGCATCTGGACTGCCTCGTCGCTGTTTTTATCGGGAGCGTACGTCCAAGTGTTGGTTCGTTGGTAGTAGTCTAGCATAAATCCCCAAAGATGACAGACGTGGACCAACACCGGGTGCACAATCGTTCCCGACAAGTCGCCCGCCATAAGTGCACTGATCTTATGAGCAGGCAGAATAAAGCCAAATTGTGTTCTGTGGATGAGAAATTTGTTTCGGCTAGAAGGATCTAAACTCAGGAAAAAGAAGAAAAGGGAAATATGGGATACAGACAGACGGGACATTTTCTCCTGGGGCGATTCGATGACTTGCTCAAGGGGAGCAAAAGGATTTGCTTGTAATACCGGATTAAATCCTGCTTCAAAGATCTTGAATGGGTCTCCGTCCGGGGGCAAAGGCTCAGCCACTGAGCCGGCTTCCAAATGAGTAAAGAATGGATCTTCGGCAAAGAGCATGGGTTCGGGGGCGGCGAAAGCATTTGATGACAGCAATTGGTCCAGTTCGGCCGACAGATCAGGACCCACAGGATAATTCAAAGTAGTCGAGGTTTGTTTAGCCTCACAAAGCAGCTCTTCTAGTTCCCGCGTCCTCTCGATGAGAGCCCTAGTGAAGCTTAGCTGACTGCCATCATCGTACTTGCAGTCGTCTTCCTTCTTGCAGATGATGCATGTCCGACACGGCCAATCGCCTGAACATTTCTGATGTGTTTTTTCAGCAGACAAGTTGACAAGAGACGCGAAAATTTACCTTCTTTTTGCGTCTATACCGATTCAATAGGGGCTAAATTCGATGATGGAAAAGTCAAGCTTACCGACAGGCTGAGCAAGCAGCTCCTTTACGAAGCTCTGGGCCGTGAGGCACCGCGGCAGCCGTGTAAATGCAGTTGATACTATCGACCCGCGCTCTCGAGCACGGACCGCATGGATTCTGGCCATCACAACGCTGCAGACGTTTAAATACATCAGGCAGCGCGTGCAGAACGGTGGCAGGAGACTTGCAATCTTTTTGGCACGGCAGCGTCCACAGGTCGATTTGGCCGCCTTTTCCATCTTGCAGGAGGAACTAAGAGGGAGGCGTAAGCTTTTGGCCGACTCGGAATCTGTTCGCGCCCGAGGGAGTCGGCATTGACACGATCAGTCACCGTGCACGTGTAACGTCGATCTCACAAAAGAGGTCGATTCCTAAGCCACGCTTGAGCCACGCCAAGAGGTGGGCGGCCGAAAAGTCCGTGAAATCGACCTCCCTTCGGACTTAACTCGGAGTCCGGTCCGACCGTGTTTTGGGCTGGAACGGCATCTGATCCAACTTCTGTTTTACGACCGCAAGACGAACCTAGCCGTAAAATATAACTGAGAGACCCCCCCATTTTTATATCTCCTGAAGAGATATATCTGGTTCTCATAATATTTTGGGGCCGTCAAGGGTCAGTATTCAAAAATTACATCGGACCGGACATGCGATGTTGACTGATGGCAAGTCGATGTCCCGACATTCGCCGATCGAAGGAAAGCTGAAATGGCTGCGGAGATCGGTCCGTAGGCAGTCGGTCCGTCGCTTAGAGGGGGGGGGGGAGGGGGTACAGCCACCACTTAGATTTCGGAGGTTGATTTCAAGAGCTTTCGGCCCGCCCACCTCTTGAGCCACGCTCTTTAAAAGTTTTGTATTTTGTAAGGCCACGCAAAGGCCACGACGCGATTATTTTACGGTTTGCCCCCGGTAAATCGAGCCTCCCATTTTTCCGGGAGGTAGGGATACTGAGATACTCGTATTTTTGCGGTATCCCAGTGGAAATTTCGGTACACGCTCATCCTGATCCTCCCGAAAGTACAAGTGGAAGATCCTTGGACTATCTCCATTGCTGCAGGCCCACTGGCGCGCGCTAAGATCGGACACCGCGGAGAGGCGACGGCTCCGTTACAAAGTTCCCATCGCGAGTCATACTTCAGTAGTTGAACTCCCACCCTAATATTGCGCGTCTCACACATTTATTATACATTGGTTGGATGAGAAGTATAAATGACAAGTGACAACCGACCCTCAATGCCCACATTTTCGCTCTCGTTTAGTCAATTCGATTCGATTCGTGCGTCACGTCAACATTTTCAAGAAGTCACGGTTTCGTCGGCCCAGCAATTGGCCAGAAAATTTCTAGGTGCTGCATTTCAACTTCAGAGCGAACAGGATCTAGGCGTGTGTAGTATGAGCATCGATCGTGTGTTCAAGTTGAATTTCCCCAGCAATTGCCGCACCTTTTTCAACCAAGCACAAGAACCAGCCAACACAGTATTAGCATTCGCGTTCGCAGTCGGAAAGCCTCCCTATAAAATAAATATCAAGTCATCGGCCATGAAACCCAACAAGCAACATACAACGGTCCCTGGGGCGGAGGGGTTCGCTGGTGTAGCAGGGCCGTTGACGATCGGCAGCTGGAAGAGTTGCATCAGTTTACTTAGGGCTCCAACCATTTTGAAGTTTGGGGCAAATCAAACGGAAACAGTTGCCAAACCGTTTTAAAACCGTTTCAAACCGGTTTCAAACAGTTTTTTGGCAGGGAAAATGAACAAACGGGTTGAACGAACCTGATTTCGCCTGAAAATCCCCCCAGCTCTTCTCCACAGTGGTATGCTCCAATTTTATAGATTCAAAAGTGCACGAGAACCTTCCTTTTTTTCTTCCCTTGTGCAAAGGTGCTCCCGCCATCAATCGCGGCGATCATTCCTAATTAAGTAGGATACCGCCTAGCGCCGCCTTGACCTCGCCACAACCTCAACACCTTGGTTATTTTTGGCCCAAAATTCAATGAGACCAACATTTCTTGCTGTTTTGAATCTCGTTGAGGCCCAAACAAATTCCAATAGCTGTGTTCAGTTGGTCAGTTGTTCAAAACCGTTTGAACTGTTTGTTTGCTAACCGTTTACCGTTTGGCCCAGCCAGCAAATCAAACGAAAATAAAAATGGTTAAAACCGTTTGAAACCGGTTTCAAACGGAAACGGTTGGAGCCCTAAGTTTACTATCATTACCCTACCTTTGCAAAAGGCCCTACCTCTGCAAAAAATTGATCTATCATTCGCAGTTTTAAGTCAAATGCCTTGAAATAAAGAGGGTATGTTTATACGTCCTAGACGAGCCTTCCTATGTAGTTTCTGGAGCTGACGACTGGGATGGGAGTCCAAAGGAAAATCAAGAGTCGATTTTTGATGAAATCCATCAGAAATGATGGCCTGCCAATCTGGCGGGCCATCATTTTTGCAAAGGTGGGGTTTTGAGGTTTTCGACTCGGCAACCTCATGGCTTCCTCCACAGGCCACCAATATGCCTGAAAATATTCAAGTGAGGGATTTATATGCATGGCTTATGGCGGTCAGTTGGCACTTTTAATATTCCCGGTATAATAACACAATGTCATACTATAATTGGACATTTGGCTATGAAACTGAGTGCCCCTCAAAATCTTGACGGAATCCCGCTGGACTCTAAGAAACAAATGTTCCGATATATATTTTGGAACATTCTCTCTATAAACTTTTCACTCCTCTCTAAACCTTTTGTTCAACTCTCTCTTAAAAGTTTCTGCCCTCTCAAACTTTCTGCGAGCTGCTCTACAAAAAATGTTCCATCACTAGGGTTAGCACAGCCACCGGTGATCAAAGCGGCGGAAGGATCGTCTGATCCCATTCAAGAATGATCAAAGTGGTTTGGGACGGCACCCTTTTTGGCGGCTGGCACTGGGGCCCGGCAGAGTAAAAACGGGGGGCTGGCGTACAGGAAGAATAATCAAAGCCGGGGGGAAGGCCGTGGAGTCGGCTCGCCGTCTGCGGCTGCTTAAGATGGTTCGATTTTCTTCTGAGAGAATGACGGTGGTGAAAGTGGGATAGCCGGGGCTTGGGTGACGCATCGAAAATTAGTAGCAGAGCTACGACGGTCGAAGTGGGCCGGAAGGCGCAGATATGGACATGAAAAATGCGCGCGCGACGTCTTTAACCGTGAGTAAGTTAGCAAAGCGGCTCACATGTCCAAATCACTAACTCACCCTTCAATCCTTACTTGATGCAACTGTTAGCACATTTGAAGCAAGCATGGGATGGCCTGTTATGGAAACTGCGTTTCCTATTTGGGCATCGATGTAAAGTAGACTGCATTGTACATCCGCTTCTGAACACGCTCAGTACAAGGTGGTTTTGAAGTCCATGTCCCTTCATTGAATGAGCAGTTCTAATCTAAGCTAAATAACGGTATTCCAAGCATCGGCTCTTTACTGGTCTCAAAATCGCTCACGCATGGTAATACTTGCTGAAGGTTGTGGTTGCATGCTCGAATCGCGACGATAATCGATTCTTGGTTCTCGTATACCACCTCGCTGTCGAGGATCCGCTTGGTCGCGACTGACCAACAGAGCTAATGTCCAGATGAGTGAGATATACTTAAGCTCGGCGAAGAAGGAATCGGCGTACCGGAAGGATAGGGTCGAGATACTGGCAGTCGTCAATCGAGAAGGTGCCGGAGATGCTGACGATTTCGACCACGGCGTCGCGGTACCTTCTCGAGGATTCGGCATGGGAGGGCGCGAATATGCCGTGGAGGTCCGCCAGGGCTGCGAGGGCCATGGTCGAGCAGAGTTTTCAGCGCAAGCTCGGTGGTGTGTGCGTCCGGGATGAAGGAGACCCGCAGTTGTGTCAGATTTAGGACGCCAATGTGGGCATGTAATGTCTCGATGTATTTCCAGTATTGTTCGAACCATGAGGGAGAAGGGCTTTGGCCTTGACCAAAGGCGAATTTGAGCACCAGCGGACGATATAGAAAGATGAACGTACCGTTATTCCAAGCCGCAGTCAATCGGCGAGTCTGTATCAAAAGACGAAGACTTTTTGCTCTCATGAAGTTGATATCTGCGTTGTTGGTAACTCGAGTGTTCTACGTATTAATCAGCTTGGAGGCGGACGAGCGAAAAATCAGAAAACATGCCATGAGGAGATCAAACTTGTCTAATAAGCGTGGGTCGATTGCCGAAGGGGTGGTCAGAACCACCTTCGCCGCCAACCCGATATATATGAGATGCGAGTACGCGGAACGCAATTCCCCAGCGTCGTCGAGAGGGAGCATGGAATACGTGCCGCCATTGTCTTCCGTCTCGGCTGGAACTTTGGCAAGTGCTGTCAAGTCCAGATCGTTCTTCGAAGCAATATCGCTGGTTACAGTCAAAAACTCCTGAGCTCGCTCGAAGACTTGTTTGTGGAAGAAATAGAGCGAGACGCTCAGGTAGGTCATCAAGGTTGTGACTGTGTCCGGAGCAGGCCCCAACATGCCAGCGAGAGACCCCAGGATAAGACGCATCTGGACTGCCTCGTCGCTGTTTTTATCGGAAGCGTACGTCCAAGTGTTGGTTCGTTCGTAGTAGTCAAGCATAAATCCCCAAAGATGACAGACGTGGACCAACACCGGGTGCACAATCGTTCCGACAAGTCGCCCGCCATAAGTGCACTGATCTTATGAGCAGGCAGAATAAAGCCAAATTGTGTTCTGTGGACGAGAAATTTGTTTCGGCTAGAAGTATCTAAACTCAGAAAAAATAAAAAAAGGGAAATATGGGATACAGACAGACGGGACATTTTCTCCTGAGGCGATTCGATGACTTGCTCAAGGGGAGCGGAAGGATTTGCTTGTAATACCGGATTAAATCCTGCTTCAAAGATCTTGAATGGGTCTCCGTCCGGAGGCAAAGGCTCAGCCACTGAGCCGGCATCCAAATGAGTAAAGAATGGATCTTCGGCAAAGAGTATGGGTTCGGGGGCGGCGAAAGCATTTGATGACAGCAATTGGTCCAGTTCGGCCGACAGATCAGGACCCATAGGATAATTCAAAGTAGTCGAGGTTTGTTTAGCCTCACAAAGCAGCTCTTCTAGTTTCCCGCGTCCTCTCGATGAGAGCCCTAGTGAAGCTTAGCTGACTGCCATCATCGTACTTGCAGTCGTCTTCCTTCTTGCAGATGATGCATGTCCGACATGGCCAATTGCCTGAACATTTCTGGTGTGTTTTTTCAGCAGACAAGTTGACAAGAGACGCGAAATTTTACCTTCTTTTTGCGTCTATGCCAATTCAATAGGGGCTAAATTCGATGATCTAAAAGGCAAGCTTACCGACAGGCTGAACAAGCAGCTCCTTTACGAAGCTCTGGGCCGTGAGGCACCGCGGCAGCCGTGTAAATGCAGTTGATATTGACCCGCGTTCTCGAGCACGGACCGCATGGATTCTGGCCATCACAACGCTGCAGACGTTTAAATAGATCAGACGGCGCGTGCAGAATGCCAGTGGCCGAAGGAGACTTGCAATCTTTTTGGCACGGCAGCGTCCACAGGTCGATTTGGCCGCCTTTTCCATCTTGCAGGAGGAACTAAGAGGGAGGCGTAAGCTTTTGGCTGACTCGGAGTTCCGATTTTGAATCTGCTCGCGCCCGAGGGAGTCGGCATTGACACGATCGGTCACCGTGCACGTGTGATTACTAACGTCAAAAGAGGTCGATTCCTAAGCCGCGCTCTTTTGTATTTTGTAAGGCCATGACGCGATTTTTCTACGGTTTCCCCCGATAAATTGAGCCTCCTATTTTTCCGGAAGGTAGGGATAGTACTGAGATACTCATATTTTTGCTGTACCCAGTGGAAATTTCGGTACACGCTCATCCTGATCCTCCCGAGTTTGGTGGACTCGGATGGCCAAGTACAAGTGGAAGATCCTTGGCTGACTATCTCCATTGCTGCAGGCCCACTGGCGCGCGCTAAGATCGGACACCGCGGAGAGGCGACGGCTCCGTTACGTTCCCATCGCGAGTCATACTTCAGTAGTTGAACTCCCACCCTAATATTGCGCGTCTCACACATTTATTATACATTGGTTAGATGAGGGGTATATACGACAATTGACAACCGACCCTCAATGCCCACATTTTCGCTCTCGTTTAGTCAATTCGATTCGATTCGTGCGTCACGTCACGGTCAACATTTTCAAGAAGTCACGGTTTCGTCGGCCCAGCAATTGGCCAGAAAATTTCTAGGTGCTGCATTTCAACTTCAGAGCGGACAGAATCTAGGCGTGTGTAGTATGAGCATCGATCGTGTGTTCAAGTTGAATTTCCCCAGCAATTGCCGCACCTTTTTCAACCAAGCACAAGAACCAGCCAACACAGTATTAGCATTCGCGTTCGCAGTCGGAAAGCCTCCCTATAAAATAAATATCAAGTCATCGACCATGAAACCCAACAAGCAACATACAACGGTCCCTGGGGCGGAGGGGGTCGCTGGTGTAGCAGGGCCGTTGACGATCGGCAGCTGGAAGAGTTGCATCAGTTTATTGCCGGTAAAAACGGGGGGCTGGCGTACAGGAAGAATAATCAAAGCCGGGGGGAAGGCCGTGGAGTCGGTTCGCCGTCTGCGGCTGCTTAAGATGGTTCGATTTTCTTCTGCGAGAATGACGGTGGTGAAAGTGGGGTAGCCGGGGCTTGGGTGACGCATCGAAAATTAGTAGCAGAGTTACGATGGTCGAAGTAGGTCGGAAGGCGCAGATATGGAGGTGAAAAATGCGCGCGCGGCGTCTTTAACCGTGAGTAAGTTAGCAAAGCGGCTCACATGTCCAAATCACTAACTCACCCTTCAATTCTTACTGATGCAACTGTTGGCACATTTGAAGCAAGGCGGCACGCAAAACAAAGACTGGGAGAGGCTCTGGAATACACTGACACTGCAAGCAAAAGCCGGCCCATGAGACGTACGTCATATTTTCTGAGTGGGTCGCTGGGCACGGTTTTGTTGCTGCCCGCAGCAGTAAAAATATAGTGGACTGATCCCTCGACCATAGACAAGGTCTGGCAGAGCAGCAAACAGCCAGCCGTCGTTTCGCCCCTTTCCTACCTCCAACTGGAATCTGGCCAATCCCCACTGTAAAAGACGAGCCCACAGGTGTACCGAGAGAAGGCGCGATCGATCGAACGGCCGCTGGCGACCCCATCGAAACTTCGTGGCTCGAAGACGACAACATGTATCCAATAGAGCTCGGGCTGGTGTCAACGACATCGGGAGATTGCATGGTGATTCCTTTGTGATCTTTCCAAGCCTAGTTGCTCAGACGTGTCCAAGGCACTATGTCCAACGCACAGGCTCTCGAAAGGTCACTGTGGAAGCTCGGGTCCGCGTCGACGTCGCCACGGTCGGATCGCCCGCGATGGGCGTCGGCCTGTGGCACCTTCTCCTCCGAGAGCAAGACCCGGAAGCTGCTCGCTGGACATCTTGCCGCGTCCACGTCGCAGACCTCGCTGCCGTAGCATCCGAGGTCAGGCCCGAAGCGCATACTTTACATCAAGAGAAGCGCGGTCATGATAGCGCTCTACCCCAGGGGTCGGAGGGCAGGAGGCGCCGTTGAGGACCGAAAAGGTGAAGACGGCACATGCGGAAGCGAAGCACAGGAGGATCGAATTTCAATCACGGAGGCCACTGTCGCAGCTAATTACGAGCGCCGGCAAAAATGGGACTGAAGTGCAGGGTGCAGGATGATCGAGCCATCGTCGCCTAGCTTAGGAGGGCATCAAGATACCAGTTCCGTGCGCAGGCTGGTGCGCGCTGAAGTTCCCCGTCCACGACAGAGAGCTCAATCTGTTGTACAAGACCTTCAAGCTGCTCGCGACGCAGCTCATCACTGGGTAGACCCATCAGAAGCTGGTCGACGTACACGACCTGGCGCGCGCGTAGTGTCTCTTGAAAGAAAGGCCATTGCTTCTCGCTCGCACATCGCTCGACATCGAGCTCAGGAGCTTGCTGGGTCCTGTCATCTTCCGTCTGTTTTCTCCACTTTGCTGCCGTAGGATCCGATGGGACGAGGTCGAGCGTCATACCTGGTACTGAAGTTTGAGAGAACAAGGGGCCCACAGCACACGGACAGAAACGACGGAGGTGAGGGGGACCGAAGCGCGCAGGAGGCGCTGTCTTTGAGTGCAGTGCAACGCAGCACAATCGAATCGCCAGCGCCAGCGCCAGCACATGTAGAACTGAAACAGGCAGAGGAGGCCGAGAGTCGACGTGGTGGTTCCCCGACCGGCCACCTATCGTCTCCCAGTATCTTTCTATCGCTGTCGTTGTCCTCCCCATAGGAGGATCGAAACCTCCAGGAAGCCCGAGAGTGTTTGTACAGGTGGGACGACCGGCAGGCGAGCAATCTCGAGCTCTGGATCCAGGCTCCGTTCTCAGTTACTGGGCTACGAAGGTCTGAAGGGAAGTGGAGTCTGCTCTGTCCTAACGCAGGCGCACGCTGAGTAGAAGTCCAAAAGCAAAGCTAAAACCCGTCTTGAATCCATTTTCTTCCTGGGGAAGTTGACGAGCTCTCCATAAGAGTCTATTCCGTCGATGGATCAAAGGTTCAAGTTGAAGTTGTTTTCTGTTGGCTTGTCTCGATTCCGATCTACGACATCACTCTCATTGTGCCCGCGGCCAATTTTCTTCTGGGATAACGAGTGGCATTATAGGGCCTACGGGTGGGGACTCATCCCGATTTATAACTCTTCAAACCCATGGTTTCGTCTGGGCAACTTCAAGGGACTCGCGATAAAAGTTTTTGAATTACCCTGAAGTCGTTCTTTATCGCCTGTACGACAACTCTGCCACTGAAACGCTCCAATATGCATTGCAGTTTGACTCCCGGGGTCGAGGGACGACGGATATGGCGGCTCGGAAGCGAAGATGAAAAAAGAGCCCTGCAAAACTCCTGTCGTACTCCCTGCGGAAAACATTCCCCCCGGAACGCTCTTCCATTTGGACAACCTTTGACCTTCAATTGGGCGCCAACCCCGGCATCGAAGAGTGCGCTCCGTGTTATACATATTTTGGGCATAAGGAACATTCGTCGTCAAGCGCCCACAACGCGGGCTTCACCCTGCAGCCACCACCAGGGATTCATATACGGGCAACTGCGGCGGCGGCGGCGCGACGAGGCGACGCTTTTTCAAATTTAGTTCGTCAGCCTGTGGGATGACCCTCTTTCCTGTCCCTCACCGTTGGTTGGTTCAGCGTCGTTCATCATATTTCGCCTTACGATCCTGTGCGTTTTCATGTTCTTTTCGGTGATCCTTGCGGCACCCTTGAACAACCGGATGGTCTGCCCTACTCTGCTCCGCGTCTTTCTTTTCTAGCCCTCTCCGACCTCGAAGTAATCTTCAAGGTCTGCCTGTGCATCGAGCCGGTTTCCTCCAGCGAACGACAAGGCGAGGCGCACGCAGCCAGCGCGCCCAAGGTGTTCGCGCGGATGCCGGTCTGGACGACGAGTCTCAAGGCGCTGCGACGGGTCGCTTGAATAACCATTTGGTCACCCAACTATTGAGACTATTTTCGCCACCGGCCATCAGGATATTTTCTCCCGAGATACTTTCCTCCCTACCCTCTTTTCTGCTTCGAGAAGACGAGCGCGTTGGAGGCTGGGTGCGCCACAATATCTAATTTGAAAAGATCGGAACAAGTGCATAAATGCTGGTTACGAATACGCCAAACCTCTGGATGCTTTCACTCCCGTTTTTGGCCACCGGCTACCCAGACGATTCTCCCAAAGGGAGTCGTGACGTTCCCCTCCCGACCGTCCTCTCCCACCGAGAAACCCACTTCATAGGTGCCTGGAGTCGACCGACTCTCCTCTACAGAATGTTCTTACTCCCGGTCGGATAGAGTCGTCAGGACGAGCGTAGGCGCGCGCTCGCCATTCAGCGTCGACAGCCGCCATTTTACTTCCGTTGTGGTACGTGAGACGGGCTGCTCCACAATCATCACGCTAATATCTTTGTCCCCTGCAGCGAAGCTGGGCCCCTCGGATATCAGGAGAAGGATGTGCGCGATGCCGAGAGCACCAGAGGGGTGATGGGCGTTGGAATCCGGGTGCGTTGGAACCTGTCATAAATGTCGTTTTAGCTGGCTGCAAAAGATCGGAACAGGTGGATGGAGTGAGAATGAGATCCCCGCAGAGAAACGGGAGTATACTGGTCGGCTTGGCGGGAGCGCTGATCACCCACTTGATGATCTCGTCTTCGGTACGGGTTCGTCGACGGGGCACTTCCTTGAGATAGAGCGGCGCGCTGTCTGCGCTGGCGCGACCGTTATTATGTCGGAGATGCGTCCGGGGGATGTGAGCGAGCCGTTTCCGAGAAACGCGTAGTCGATCCAGCCCGGCGCCCTGGAGGCCCACTTATGTGACTCGCGCTTTCGCCGGGATGGGGAGGAGGGTGGGTACGCTTCGGGCGGTTTGGTAAACGATATCAATTCGAGGTATACATGGTCGCTGAGGATATGTGCATTGTGCGATGTGGGTATTGAATGTGCATGGACGAATGCGAGAAGCTTTGATGAGCCACAAGCCAGTTCTCTGTAAGTCCGTCGACGCGGACTCCACCGTCGAGGAGATTTGTCAGGTGCCAACTTGCCTGAGGAAAATTTGGGCTTCACTTGAAGCCAAGCCGCCGAAACTGTTCAGCGGTTTGGACAGTCTCGGGAGGCGTGAGGTTTAAGGTTTTGGTGGACATTTGAATGACGGAGCCAACTGAATTCCAAATTGCGATTGCGATTCGGACGCGAGGTAGGTAGGTAGGTATTATTAGCTATAGTGCTGCACGGCACGGAGGAACGCCGGTTTGAGGGAGTGTTCCGGATCCGATGTAACACAGGCAATTTTATATATAACATCATCGCCCCTCACAACTTGACCGAGTCATCTGAGTCGCGCACCCAGTTCCCCGCCACGCCACAGAACCCAGACGACTAAAAGAAGTAGAATAAGTAGAACACCACATGAAACACAATCATGTCTTTCAGAACATCAATGAGCGAATTGAATAATGTCGCGATAGGATAGGATGTCTGATCATCGAAGGCCGGGATGCCGGGAAAGTTTTGATGAAAATCTTTGATCAATACTATCATCGGCGAAGCTGAATGGTCCAATCCTTTCTACAGTGATGAACACAGTCGACAGATAAATTCACCCGCGCCCAGATTCGCACACCCGTAGAAAGGAAAGCGACAGGGAACCGGCTTGAAACAGGAACTCGCAGAAGCTACATTCAATCCACAGCGTGGATCCAACAATACAAATCCTTTACAGCAATTGGCAGTACCTAAGGCACGGATTGAAAAAGCTCTGTTTTGTGATGTTTTGGAAGAGTTCCCAATATCTCAACGAGTTCTTCACCGATTCACATGAAACCTAGATAGAAATACTCAGCTAATTCATGCTGAATTAGTGATAGAAAGAAAATTTCAAAAATGATGTATATTCCGCAACATTGGCTTAATAGGCCATTTTGTGGATGAATGCAGTTTACAAGCATCTAGACACATCTAAATGATGTTGACCTTTGTCAGGTAAGGCTCTGATACATTCTGCAGGTTGTAATAGATTCAGATTTGCAAAGACCTCAGCAATGGATACAGATTTCACAATATTTCCTGGTTGCAGTGTATTGCTCATTGTCCTGATGTGTTTACAAGCATGATAGATTGAATTTATGAGGATTACAACTCTATTACAGGCTTCAGGATGTATAAAAGCTTTACCTGACAAAAATCCACATCATGTGGATGTGTCTAAATGCTTGTAAACTGCACTCATCCACAAAATGGCCCATTAAGCCAATGTTGCGGAATATACATCATTTTTGAAAATTTCTTTCTATCACTAATTTGGCATGAATTAGCCGAGTATTTCTATCTAGGTTTCATGTGAATTGGCGCAGAACTCGTTGAGATATCGGGAATTCTTCCCAAATATCACAAAACAGAACTTTTTCAATCCGTGCCTTAGGTACTGCCAATTGCTGTAAACAGCGAACGTTCGGCCATTACATACCTTGACGACAACGATAATGAATGCACGCAGAGCTGGCAGGTTCATTTCACTTCAGTGCCATATGATCGTCCCGAGAGGGCCGAGCTCAAAATACATGGGTTCTGATACCGGCTACGGTAGGACATATTTAAGAACTGTGGGTCTGCCTCCTGGGTCGACCGTTGTGTTCTGCACGAACCACGTCGCCGTCCGCTCTTTCCTTCGAAAAGACGCGAGTCGCCCATCATGGAGGGATTCAACGTAGCTGAATTGTAGGTCTCTTGCACCTCGCTTGACAATTGACTAAAAAAATGCCTAGCACGACTCCCCTGGTGCTTGTTATCGTCGCTTCTAACTCGCGAGCATGCCTAACTTCCAATTCAGTTTGTCGGCACATTCATCAACTTCACACTCCTCGGGGCTCTCGCTGTTCAATTTGGTGGGTGACATGAAGATACGCTGAGACAAAACTGACTCTCACTGCGTCCCGCATGCAGTCCTATATTTGATAGCATTCCCCAAAGACGGACTGCGTTTCAAGCTTCTCGTCGTCCTTGTCTTTGTTGCCGAAGTCATGCAGGTGAATTCCAGACCACAGTTCTAATGACCAACCCGTTTCACCATGACAGACCGTGTCCGAGACCCGCAACACAATTCTCACCTTCGGAACAAAGTGGGGCCAGTATGAATTGCTTGATGAAGTGGGCTGGGCATGGTTCAGTGTCCCAGTCATCGGTGCAACAAGTGAGCACTTAGACCATGTTCAGTTTTTAAAATCTTTATCCTCTTCCAGTTGCTTGTGCCGGGCAGATATTCTTCGCTTGGCGAATCCATCTCATCAGTCGCAGTTTAGTTATGCCTAGCGTCATTGCAGTCGTAAGCCATGTCTCGAACTTTAACACCTCTGCCCTTACCGAATCAAAGATCACAACGTTTCAACTTGGCGCTGGTTTATGGTCCGGCGCCGAAATCAGTCGCGCCGGAAGGTTTTCTTTGTTGCAGTATGACCATTTCAAGCAGCCTGTGGTTCGTATTCCTCAGAGGTTTATTTCATCCGAGAAGGTTTAACCATCTTTCGTAGGCTTGGCTAGCAGCGACGGCAGCCTGCGACTTGATCATTGTGGCGAGCACCAGCTTCTACTTGCTGACGTCGCGGGACCGGGGGTTCCGACAGTCGACGGATCGTATGGTCTCCCGGATAGTTACGGTGTGTTTTACTGATTTAGTTACGCACACAACTTACCAGAATGTCAAGGTCACCGTCGAGACCGGGTTGTTCTGTGCCATATTTGCGATGTAAACAGACCCGGTCCCAACCATTTCAACGTGCGCTCTAACCTTATATTTTTCAGTGCCGATCTCAGCCTGTACGTCAAATACAGAGGCAACAACTACCATCTGGCGGTCTGCGTCGAGCTATCCAAGGTGTATTCCAATAGTATCATGCTCGTGAGTTTATATATGGTTTTGGATGGTATCAACCTAACCTAACCAATTGTCAGATCCTCAACTCGCGGGCCTACATCGGCCACACCCACCCCACGCCGCACAATTATCCGAGCCATCCGTCTGAGATCAAGTTCGGAAGTGGGCATAGGGCATCAACTACGATGCAGACTTTCTCGCATGACCCGGAGAAGTACGATAGCGATGTTGGTGTTACGGTGTAAGATTTCACTATCGTGTATGTATGTATCACAGTAAGGTACTGGTGCCTTGCTTTGTTGTTTCCCTATACTTATACTTTTACGTTATCATCCTTCGCGTGATGATTTAAACATGAATTACAATCTTTGTCCGCGACCTTCAGAAATTCGGCAGAACTGCGAATGTGATGTTCCGAGACTCGACCGCTCATCGGTTCATTTTTCTTGACTTGGCAAAGGGAATGGCACGATGGCAGGACCCTTACTTTGCGTTGGTTGAACTAGTTTTTGATGGTAAAGTCTGCTTGGGCTCTAGACGTTTCGTTTCATTTTGTATTTCCACCATGAGTAATTAACCGACTTTGACTTGAAGTTGAAGTAATTATCCGCTCGTTTTGTTTCATTTTGTATTTCGACCATGAGCTTGACTTGTAGTTGAACTAAGTACCCGTTTGGGTCCGAATCGGATCGTTGATCCGACCCTCCCCTCCCTTTTCCACGACAGCTTCAAGACCTGACTCGCTCGCGGTCATCCGGCCGGGGGTCTGGTCACCGCCCACCGGTACCTGCGGGTCCTCCTAGTTTTTTATTGCTCGGAACTTGTCCCAGCCAACGCTGGCAATCCTTTTCTTCTGCGACAACGAGTGGGATTAGATCCTATAGACGGGGGCTTGGATGCCAACTTACAACTCTTCGAAGCCGACGTAATTTCGTCTGGGCAACTTCAAGGGACTCGCGATGAAAGTTTTGAAAATACCTGAAGTCGTTCTTTGTAGCCTGTACGAGGAGGATCTCTGCCACCGAAACGCTCCGAGATGTATTGCCGTTTAACTCCAGGGATCGCGGGACGACGGATACGGCGATACGGAAGCTGAAGATGAGAAGAGCACATCTGATACAGCGAATCCTATCTGGAGTTTCCGCGTAACTTATATCGTACTCCTTGTGGACAACATTCGCCCAGGGACCTTCTTCCACCTGGACAACCTTCGACCTTCAAACTTCGGCGTCGAAGAGCGGGCTCCATGTTACAGACCTTGGTCTCAGGGAACAATCAACCTCCTTCTTTCGTCGCCAGCACCATATCGCGGGCTTCACCGTGACCAGGGACTCAAGCACTGGCGGCGGCACGGCGCGACGGGCGACACTTTTCCAATCTAGTTCGCCCGCCTCCGAACTGCGTCTTTCTCTTCCGGTCCTCTCCGACCTCAAATCGATCCTCAAGGTCTGCCTGTGCATCGAGCTTGTTTCCTCCAGCGAACGACAAGGCGAGGTGCACGCGGCAGTGCGCTTCCAAGACATTCGCGCGGATGCCGGCGGCCGGCCTGGGCGCCGAGTCTCAAGGTGCTGCCACTGGTCGTTCGAATAACCACTTGGCCACTCGACTATTGCTACTATTCTCGCCACCGGCCACCAGGCAATCATCCTTGTGACACTTCCTTCCCGACTCTCTTTTCTCGATCGGAAGGTTTCGACGGAGGGTTGATGTGCGTTGGTGGCTGAATGCGCCAGAACCTGCATCAACATCGCAAAATCTAATTAAAAAGATCGGAACAGGTGGATTGAATGCTGGTTACGAGTCTTTGTATGTATAGCCAAACGTCTCACTCCCGTTTCTGGCCACCGGCCACCCAGACGATTCTCCCAAAGGGAGTCGTGACGGTCCCCTCCCGGCCGTCTTCCCCTACCCAGAAACCTACTTCGTAGATACCTGGAGCTGACCGACTCTCCTCTATGAAATGTTCCTGCTCCTGATCGGAAGGATAAGTTAAGCGGAGGTTGAAAAGAGTTCGGACGGCGGTCACCACCGAGCGGGATGTTCGGTGGATTGTGTCAAGAAAACATGTAAGACTCATTCCTGTGCATGAATCTCAGCGTGATGCTGGGGAGCCAGTGATATGTTAATAATTATTTACGAATAACGGAAAACATCGGCGGATTGAGAATAGCGCTGAGGAAGCTCATACTGCAGCACAGATAATAATCTCCGATGTACAGCTGATTGAGACGCGGTACAGCGCGCTCCGTTGACCCAAATGTGTTTATTTGCCGACGTCCCCTCATTGTCTCATGGGGACAGAGTTTCAAGTTTGTCGCATACCTTGTATGTAAATCACCGCGAAGCTCTCCTACTTCTTTGAGGAACATATCAAGGCCCTTTCTACAGCAAACAGCGTGCACTAAGAATCTTCTTAAGTCAGGAGTATCGGAGCGAGAGCTGTTTCTTAATAGTTCGTAACCCACAGTTGAGCAGATTGCCGCCGACGCTGCGCAAGCAACTAGGGTAGGAACCTGAATACTCATCTTTAAGTCGAACAGCAATTAATATCCAAAGGAGTCTGCCTCGGCGCTCTCCTAACGGTGGCGTGTGAGGCCGAAGGCGGCAAGGGATAATTAGCGCCGGCCGTAATTGGCACCTGTTCTCACCTGTTAGCGCCTGCCTACGAGAATCCACAGTTCGGGGTGAAGAGATCGGCGCTTAGTGCCTAGTGTGAGACAATCCACCATATGCAGGGCGTCAAAGGCTTCGGACAGACACCCGTTAATTTATAATGAGAGGCCCCCTTAAGCTTGGAACTCCCTCCGCTTCTTCATCAAAAAATCCACTGATTTACCTTACGAAATTTGCACTCAGAGCCTTACATAAGTACCATAGCGATGCCGAGGCCGATTCGGCCATCCACGGCTACGCTGCCTCACACTGTATCCCAAAAAAATTCTCGCGCTCTGCGCGATTTACCTTATGCGCGGAGCGGCATCCGTCATTTTGCCGCTGATTTATCTTATTTTGAGGGGCAGGTTAGAGGTCAAAATTGGGTCTTGATTTACCTTATCGCGGAGGGAGTTCCAAGTGAGTGTCCGCGGGCCTGAGAAGACGCAGAAATCCTAACGGCATGTGAGGCCGAAGGCGGCAAGGGATAATTAGCGCCGGCCGTGTGAGTAATTGGCGCCAGTTAGCGCCTGCCGTACGAGAGTCCACAGTTCGGGGTGAAGAGATCGGCGCTTAGCGCCTAGTGTGAGACAATCCACCATATGCAGGGCGTCAAAGGCTTCGGACAGACACCCGTTAATTTATAAAGATAGAGACGAGATCAACGAAGGCTGGGATGCCGGGAAAGTTTTGATGAAAATCTTTGATCAATACTATGTACCATCAGCGAAGCTTTTCTGCAGTGATGAACTCACGCGGAGCTGGCAGGTTCGTTTCACTTCAGTGCCATATGATCGTCCCGAGAGGGCCGAGTTCAATGTACATGGGTTCTGATACCGGCTACAGCAGGACATATTTAAGAAGTGTGGGTCTGCCTCCTGGGTCAACTCGTTGTGTTCTGCGCGAACCCCGTCGCCGTCCGTTTTTTCCTTCGAAAAGACGCGAGTTGCCCATCATGGAGGGATTCAACGTAGCTGAATTGTAGGTCTCTTGCGCCTCGCTTGACAATTGACTAAAATAATGCATAGCACGACTCCCCTGGTACTTGTTGTCGTCGCTTTCTAACTCGCGAGCATGCCTAATTTCCAATCCAGTTCGTCGGCACATTCATCAACTTCACACTCCTCGGGGCTCTCGCTGTTCAATTTGGTGCGTGACATGAAGATACGCTGAGACAAAACTGACTTTCACTGCGTCCCCCATGCAGTCCTATATTTGATAGCATTCCCCAAAGACGGACTGCGTTTCAAGCTCCTCGTCGGTCCTTGTCTTTGTTAGGCGAAATCATGCAGGTGAATTCCGGACCACAGATCTAATGTCCAACCCGTTTCACCATAATCTAAACAGACCGTGTCCGAGACCCGCAACACAATTCTCACCTTCGGAACAAAGTGGGGCCAGTATGAATTGCTTGATGAAGTGGGCTGGGCATGGTTCAGTGTCCCAGTCATCGGTGCAATAAGTGAGCACTTAGACCATGTTCAGTTTTTAAAATCTTTATCCTCTTCCAGTTGCTTGTGCCGGGCAGATATTCTTCGCTTGGCGAATCCATCTCATCAGTCGCAGTTTAGTTATGCCTAGCGTCATTGCAGTCGTAAGCCATGTCTCGAACTTTAACACCTCTGCCCTTACCGAATCAAAGATCACAACAGTTTCAACTTGGCGCTGGTTTGTGGTCCGGCGCCGAAATCAGTCGCGCCGGAAGGTTTTCCTTGTTGCAGTATGATCATTTCAAGCAGCCTGTGGTTCGTATTCCTCAGAGGTTTATTTCATCCGAGAAGGTTTAACCATCTTTCGTAGGCTTGGCTAGCAGCGACGGCAGCCTGCGACTTGATCATTGTGGCGAAGCACCAGCTTCTACTTGCTCACGTCGCGGGAAAAGGGGTTCCGACAGTCGACGGATCGTATGGTCTCCCGGATAGTTATGGTGCGTTTTACTGATTTAGTTACGCACACAACTTACCAGAGTAGTCAAGGTCACCGTCGAGACCGGGTTGTTCTGTGCCATATTTGCGATGTAAACAGATTTGGTTTCAACAATTTCAACGTGCGCTCTAACCTTATATTTTTCAGTGCCGATCTCAGCCTGTACGTCAAATACAGAGGCAACAACTATCATCTGGCGGTCTGCGTTGAGCTATCCAAGGTGTATTCCAACAGTATCATGCTCGTGAGTTCATATATAGTTGGATGGTATGAACCTAACCGCCAATTGTCAGATCCTCAACTCGCGGGCCTACATCGGCCACACCCACCCCACGCCGCACAATTATCCGAGCCATCCGTCTGAGATCAAGTTCGGAAGCGGGCATAAGGCGTCAGCTACGATGGAGACTTTCTCGCATGACCCGGAGAAGTACGATAGCGATGTTGGTGTTACGGTGTAAGATTTTACCAGTATCGCGTATGTATGTATCGCAAGTAAGGTACTGGTGCCTAGTGCCTTGCTTTGTTGTTTCCCTAACTACTTTTATGTTGTCATCCTTTGCGTTATGATTCAAACATGAACTACAATCTTTGACCGCGACCTTCAGAAATTCGGCAGAAGTGGAATGTGATGTCTCGAGACTCGACCGCTCATCGGTTAATTTTTTTTTTGGCTTGGCAAAGGGTTATCCGCTCGTTTTGTTTCATTTTGTATTTCGGACCATGAATAATTGCCAGCTCGACTTACTTACATGTAGTTTTAACTTCGGGTCCGAATCGGCCCGGATCGTTGATCCGACCTCCCCTCCCTTTTCGTCCTTAACCACAACAGCTTCAAGACCTGACTCGCTCGCGGTCATCCGGCCGGGGGTCTGGTCACCGCCCATCGATACCTGCGGGTTCTGCTGGTTTTTTATTGTTCGGAACTTGTCACAGCCAACCCCAATCCTTTTAAATTTCTTCTGCGACAACGAATAGCATTAGATCCTATAGACGGGGGCTTGGATGTCAACTTACAACCCTTCGAAGCCGTGGTCGTCTGGACAACTTCAAGGGACTCGCGATAATTTTTTTTTGAAAATACTTGAAGTCGTTCTTTGTAGCCTGTACGAGGAGGATCTCAACTCTGCCACCGAAACGCTCCGAGATGTATTGCCGTTTGACTCCGGGGATCACGGGACGACGGATACGGCGATACGGAAGCTGAAGATGCGAAAAGCACCTGATACAGCGAACCCTATCTGGAGTTTCCGCGAAATTCATATCGTACTCCTTGTGGACAACATTCGCCGAGGGACGTTCTTCCACCTGGACAGCCTTCGACCTTCAATTGGGCGCCAACTTTGGCGTCGAAGAGTGGGCTCTATGTTATATAGACCTTGGTCTCAAGGAAGAATCAACCTCCTTCTTGCGTCGCCAGTACCATATCGCGGGCTCCACCGTGACCAGGGGATTCAAGCACCGGCGGCGGCGCGGCGCGACGGGCGACGCTTTTCCAATCTAGTTCGCCCGCTTCTGAACCGCGTCTTTCTCTTCCGGTCCTCTCCGACCTCAACCTCAAATCGATCCTCAAGGTTTACGTGCATCGAGCTGGTTTCCTCCAGCGAACGACAAGGGGAGGTGCACCCGGCAGTGCGCTTCCAAGTCGCTCGCGCGGATGCCGGCGGCCGGCCTGGGCGCCGAGTCTCAAGGTGCTGCCACTGGTCGCTCGAATAACCACTTAGCCACTCGACTATTGCTATTCTCTCCACCGGCCACCAGGCAATCATCACTGTGACAATTCTTTCCCGACCCTCTTTTCTCGATCGGAAGGTTTCGACTGGACGAGCAGGGTTGATGTGCGTTGGTGGCTGAATGCGCCAGAACCTATATCAACATCGCAAAATCTAATTAAAAAGATCGGAACAGGTGGATTGAATGCTGGTTACGAGTCTTTGAATGTATAGCCAAACGTCTCACTCCCGTTTCTGGCCACCGGCCACCCAGACGATTCTCCCAAAGGGAGTCGTGACGGTCCCCTCCCGGCCGTCTTCCCCTACCCAGAAACCTACTTCGTAGATACCTGGAGCCGACCGACTCTCCTCTATGAAATGTTCCTGCTCCTGATCGGAAGGAGTCGCCAGGACGAGGGTAGGCGCGCGCTCGCCATTCAGCGTCGACAGCCGCCATTTCACTTCCACGGCGGTATGTGAGACGGGCTGCTCCCCAATCACCACGCTGATCTCCTTGTGCACCGCAGCGAAGCTGGAATCGGATGTCAGGAGAAGGACGTGCGCGATGCCGAGGGCACCAGAGGGGTGATGCGCGTTGGAATCCGGGTGCGTCGGAACCTGCCATACACATCGTTTTTAGCTGACTGCAAAAGATCGGAACAGGTGGATGGAGTGAGAGGATCACCCTTTTCCGCCGATCTGTGAGATCCCCGCAGAAAAACGGGAGTATACTGGTCGGCTTGGCGGGGGCGCTGATCACCCACTTCAGGACTTCGCCGTCGGGGCGGGTTCGTCCACCGGGCACTTCCTCGAGATAGAGCGGCGCGCTGTCTACGCTGGCCCGGCCGTTTATTATGTCGGAGATGCGTTCGGGGGGTGTAAGCGAGCCGTTTCCGAGAAACGCGTAGTCGATCCAGCCCGGCGCCCTGGAGGCCCACTTGTGTGACTCGCGCTTTCGCCGGGACTGGGGAGGAGGGTGGGTACGCTTCGGGCGGTTTGGTAAACTGATATCAATTCGAGGTATACATGGTCGCTGAGGATCTACACGATGTCGGTATTGAATAGGCATGGACGAATGCGAAAAGCTTTGAGTTACCACAAGCGAGTTCTCTGTAAGTCCGTCGGCGTGGACTCCACCGTCGAGGACGCTGGATAGATTTGTCAGGTGCCATGCCTGAGGACAATTTGGGCCTCACTTGAAGCCAAGGTGCCGAAACTGTTCAGCGGTTTGCTGGACAGTCCCGGGTGGCGTGAGGTGCACGATGTGGTCTAAGGTTTTGGTGGACATTTGAATGAAGGAGCAAATTGAATTCCCTTCAAGCCAAATTGCGATATCGATTGGACGCGCCGATCGAATGTCGCGATGTCCAATTATCACGAGATCATCGGAGGCTTGGCTGCCGGGGCACTTACGGTATCATGATGCTAACTTCCGATCCTTCCTTCTACAGTGATGAACACTCAACAGACATTCACCTGTGCCATGATTCGCATCTGCCGTAGTCTTCTATCTTTTTTCGCCCGATCGGCTCTGAGTTGATCGGAAGACTGGCTTAATGAAACTTATAATTACTTGAAACTGGAACTCGCGGAAACAGAATTCAGCCCATGGCCACAGCATAGCAGAACCGTTTAAACAGCGAACGTTCGGTCATTACCTTGACGACAACGACAATGAATGCACGCGGAGCTTATCCTTTGTGGCGGGTTCATTCACGCCACAAGATGATCGTCCCGAGCTTGAATACACGAGTTCTGATACCGGCTATCTGTGGGACACATTATTGCGGCCGGTTCTATTTAAACAGTGTGGGTCTGCTTCCTGCGTCGACCGGTCAGTTTTTGCGCGAACCTCGTCGCCCTCCGCTCTTTCCTTCGATAAGAAGCTCAGCACAGCTGAATCCAATTGTTCATATCATGTCGGGGTTCAATGTAGCTGAATTGTAAGTTTCGTACGCCTCGTTTTACACCTTACTCAAATAAGCCATAGCACGACTCCGCTGGTATTATCGTTGCTTTTAATCCGCGAGCATGGCCTGATTTCGAATTCAGTTTATCGGCACATTCATGAATTTCACACTGCTGGGGGCTCTCGCTGTTCAATTTGGTGGGTGACATGAAGATACGCTGAGATAAAACTGACTCTCACTGCGTCCCGCATGCAGTCCTATATTTGATAGCATTCCCCAAGGACGGACTGCGTTTCAAGCTCCTCGTCGTCCTTGTCTTCATTGGCGAAATCATGCAGGTGAATTCTGGACAACGGATCTAATGTCCACCTGTTTCACCATAACAGACCGTATGCGAGACTCGCAACACAATCCTCACCTTCGGAACAAAGTGGGGGCAGTACGGTTTGCTTGATGAAGTGGGCTGGTCATGGTTCAGTGTTCCAATCATCGGTGCAACAAGTGAGCACTTGGACAATGTTCATTTTTTCAAAAGCTTTATACTCTCCCAGTTGCTTGTGCGGGGCAAATATTCTTCGCTTGGCGAATCTATATTCTCAGTCGCAGTTTGGTTATTCCTAGTGTCATTGCCGTCGTAAGTCATGTCTCGAACTTCAGAAGCCTCCGCCTCACATAATAAAAGCTTACAACGTTCCAACTCGGCGCTGGCTTGTGGACCGGTGTCACAATAAATCGCGCCGGAAGGTTTTCCTTGCTGCGGTATGATCACTTCAAGCAGCCTGTGGTTCGTAATCTTCAGAGGATTATCTTCCGTGAAGTCTGACCGATCTTTCATAGGCATGGTTATCAGTGACGGCGACCTGCGACTTGATCATTGTCGCGAGTACCTGTTTCTATTTGCTCAAGTCGCGGAACCAGGGATTTCAGCGCTCCACAGATCGCATGGTCTCCCGAATAATTAAGGTGGGTTCCACGATTCACAGTCACATACGTACGCAGCTTACCTGAATATCAAGGTCACAGTCGAGACCGGCCTCTTTTGTGCCATATTTGCGCTGTAAACAGATTTAGTTTCAACCATTCCAATGTGCGCTCTAACCTCATATTTTCCAGTGCCGATCTCAGTCTCTACGTCAAATACCGAGGGAACAACTACCATCTCGCCGTCTGCATCGAGCTATCCAAGGTTTATTCCAATAGT
This sequence comes from Mycena olivaceomarginata, assembly GCA_029378375.1. Taxonomy (NCBI): domain Eukaryota; kingdom Fungi; phylum Basidiomycota; class Agaricomycetes; order Agaricales; family Mycenaceae; genus Mycena; species Mycena olivaceomarginata. Next base: position 82,956 of record JARKIC010000683.1, on the reverse strand, counting down.
ATCATGCTTGTGAGTTTGTGGTTAGTCGAGCGTACGAACCTGAGGCTAATCAATTGTCAGATACTAAACTCGCGAGCCTACATTGGCCACATCCGCCCTACGACGCACAATGATCCGAGCCAGCCGTCTGAGATCAGGTTCGGAAGCGGGCCTACGGCTTCGACTACGATACAGACTTTCTCGCATGACCCGGAGAAATACAATGATGTCGGTGTTGCTGTATGAGATTCGAGTTTCGTGGATGTATCAAATACCTGTGCCTTTCTTTATCATTGTCCTAACCACGTTCTCATCGTTCAAACATGAATTAAAATATTCGACCCCAACCTTCAGAAATTCGGCAGAAGGTTGGAGTTGGCTCTACAGTAGACGTTTCATTTATTTCGACCATAAGTAATTACCGACTTGACTTGAAGTTGAGCTAAGTATCCGCTCGTTTTGTTTTGAGCAATTACGCTTGAAGCTTGAAAATTGAACCAAGTATTCGTTTGAAGTCGGAGCCATCCATGACTCGAATCATTGATCCGACTTTGTCCGCCCTTTTCGTACTTTTTCGTACTGAGACCACACCAGCTTCAAGACCCGACTCGCTCGCGGTCATCCGGTCGGGGGTCTAGTCACCGATACCTGCGGGTCCAACTAGTTTCTATTGCTCGGAACTTGTATATCTGCCAAAGCCACACCGAACGTTTCTCACTCACTCCACTCTTGGCTTCTTCGATTTCTCGATGTTTACGGACAGCCCGGTTCTTGATTGTGAAGCGCCGTCCCATGGAGTAAAAACTCAGTTGCGCTAAGACCCTCAGCTCTCCCTGCGTCGGAACACTAGGGACCTGATGTCTCACTTGAGTTCAACAAGTTTTGAAGTTACCGCCTTCCGCACCGGTGCTATAAAATGCGGATTGTGGCGGCGGTTCCCGCTCGCTGCTATTTTTGTCGTGAGCCAAGCTACTTTTTCTATACGCGATGACATAGATGGCAGCAAAAATGGAAGAACTTATAGGGAACCGACCTATTTGCTTCCTCCCACTGCGTTACAGAATGAAGTCTGGTATCGCAATTGCAGCGATTTCTCTGCTATCCTTCGCCAAAGCAGCTCTCCAATCCTGTCCAGATCTCTCAGATACCCTCGATGTATTTGACTTTGTGGTTGTAGGATCAGGCGCAGGTGGGTATCCTTCATGCCAGTGGTCACGCCCACCCCAGCCTTCCGAAGAAACGCACTCATTTCATGCCTTCCTGTCCAGGTGGTGGTCCCCTTGCTTCTCGTCTGGCAGAAAATGGATTCTCAGGTACTTCGCTTGTCTTTTGTCTCTTACAACGGCTGAACTTCTGCAGTCTTTCTTGTGGATGCCGGGAACGACGTGGATACGTTCAATACGACACTTCCCGCATATTTCGCGCGTGCTACAGAGGGTGATTCCTCCGCTCTGTCTCCTTTCTCTACTTATTGTCACTTTCGTAGACACGGCAACAGAGCTGGCGTACAACATCAAAGAGTTCAACGATCCCGATTCTAGGATTGCGTGGTCTGTTTTTCATCTACCTCGCCGTCTGATACTCACTGTATCAGGTATCCTCGCGCTCGAGCACTAGGAGGCTCTACCATCCACAATGCAATGATAAATATCATCGCGGGGACTGAGGCAGACTTTAATCAGATCTCAGCAGCTTTCAACGATCCGTCATGGACCAGAAGCAATATGCAGGAATACTTCAAAAAAATCGAGAAGAACTTGTATCTTCTTCCCACCCTCCTGACTCTGGGTGACCATGGATTCGAGGGATGGATGAAAACGACGTTGTTACCCTATCTGAATCTTCTTCACGATCTGGGTGCGTCTTCGGCCGGAATGTTTTTGATGTTGAGGACCAAACCTTTTTTGCGCAGACGTCGTGGACCCTCAGTTGCTTGACATATTTACTTCTCTGACGCTCTCTCCGAATCTCCCCATTCTCGACCTCAACAGTCTAGCCGACGACGGTAGTGTAGGGATCAATACCCCGAGTTTCACTGTCGACGAAAACCATGTCCGCTCTTCCGTCTACAACAGACTCACCGCCGTTCAAGATTCCACAAGTCGTTTAAATATAACCCTGAACACACTGGCGACGAGGATACTATTGTGCCAGGACAGCGATGGTCCCCCGATTGCATACGGCGTGGAAATTGTCAGAGACGCCGCATTACCCGTGGCGGGCAATTTCCAAGGTAAACAGGACCTGAAGGGCCGCACGCAGCGTGTTATGGCACGTCACGAAGTTATTGTCTCTGCAGGCGTCTTCCAAAGCCCACAGCTTGTAGGTCCATTGATTGTTCCGACCTCCAGCACTTACTGAATATATATATATATTTGCGCACCAGCTCATGGTCAGTTAATCAGTCGATGTAGTTCAATTTCTAGCTCTAAGATCAAAGCAGCTGTCCGGCATAGGAAACTCGACTCATTTAAGTGAGTTCGGCATCGAAACTGTCGTGGAATCGCCCGGCGTTGGAACTAATCTGCAAGGTAAACGATTACAGTCATATGAATATACTTGCACACATTTTCATGAGCAGATCACGACGAGATTGCCATTATTTGGGAGCTCAAGGAAGATTTCAAACTATTGAAAGGCTGTACCTTTCTCTCAGATCCCGCCGAGGACCCGTGCCTCGCTGATTGGCTCCAGTCTGACCACATGAACGTCTACGCATTCAACCCCGTGTTAGATGTTATAACCACCAAGTCAAACGACGATCTCGCGGCGCCAGACATATTTACATACGTCGCACCTGCGTACTTCGAAGGCATCTTCAGAGGTAAGCTTTCTCCTCGGAACAAATCACTGGGTCGTGAGGCTAAGATTCATCATAGGGTTCTCTCAGCAGGTCGTGGAACACCCGAACGCGCTCACCGCGATTGTTCTCAAAGCCCACCCTTCTTCCCGTGGCTTCGTTCGACTCACGGGGTACGACGCACAGGACCCCCTGGACATCGAGAAAATGCACTTTGAAGAAGAGCAAGGCCCCGAGGATATACAGGCGCTCGAGGACGGGATCAACCGTATCCGCTCATTGGTTGAAAACTCGCTAATCAAGGGGTTCATCGTCCAGGAAGCGATGCCCGGTAGCAACGCGAACCTGACGCAGTACGTTCTTGATCGCGTTTTCGGGCACCATGCCTGCTGCACCAACGCCATTGGTGATAGGGACATCAGTACGTTGAGCCTTTCGCAGGGTGTTGCGCGGTTCAAATTTGGTTAGATCCGAATGCTGTCCTTGACAATAACTTCCGTGTCCATGGGGTGGACCGGCTTCGCGTTGTGGATTTGAGTTCCTGGCCGAACGTACCTGGCTACTTCGTCACAACCCCATCCTACATGGTGCGTCTTCAAAAAAAAGATACGGCTTGTTTTGACTTTCAATGCCTTTCCAAGATATCCGAAAAGGCAGCAGACGTCATTATGACCGCTGCTCAAGCAAGGAATTCTAAATAAATGCGATGAAAGCATGTCGGGCTTCACTTTGTGGAAAGTCTAGTTCGGATCCTGACGCGTTCTATCCCCAAAAACGATGTTCGCTTCATACAAATTTGTCATCTCCCAAATATGGTTCGATACGTCTTCACATCCTATTATGGAAGGTCACCGTGTCCGGCATAATTCTCCTTTTTGTTGGCAGTCGTAAAATATCAGGTGCCGTAATTTCAACGGATTGGTTCGTGCGGACATGATTGTGCGGACCGTGAATTGGTGGTAGGACCCAAAGGCTAACTCCGCAGCATCAGCCGGTTCCCACCCAAGCAAGGAATAGCACTTACCGGCACGACTCTCTAGAGTAGTAAAAAAGGGGCAGGAGTGGATACGCGTGGGAGGGAGCCCCATTTACGCTTGGATGGTGCACAAGTCGGGTCGCTTGAGCGGTGCCCCTTGTTCCCTACTAACTTCAACAGCCGTTTAAACAAGCCGGGACCTTTGGACAAGCTGCCCGTTTTTTTCTCCAAAGCAGGTGCTGTGGGGGTTCCCAATCCACCCACGAGACCGTACTTTAATTGAAGAGCAGCAAACGCAGCGGGGAAGTTTTTCTTTGGTGTGCAAGTGGACTCAGGCTCCGAATCGGTCGCAGAGACGGCGGAGGAGAGTTTACTGCTGAGCAGCGACGACTGAGAGGAGCTCGGGGAGGACATGAACGGGTCGTAATATGTGGAGTGCGTGAACCAAGAGGTGGGGTGTTTACATCGGCAGTGGGGAAGGTTCCTATATAGCGCGCCTCAGATAAGTATAAATATACGAGGTGTATGTGGACCAGTAAATCGGACACGATATCTAATTTAACCATGCCGAGCTGTACCTGTGGATGCTGTTAGTTTGTAGCTGAAAAGAATAAACTGCAGGGATTAGCAGATATGCCAATTTCGGGTCATCGTTCTGTGAATCAAATCGAACAGCTTTTAGAACATCCCGGTCAGTAACAACTCGGGAGCAAACGGGATTACCTTTTACACCAGTAACCCAGTTTGGCTGAAATTCAAAAAAATACGAGTCGAGTGGGGGTATGTAATTGCTGAGCCTAACCGTCGATTTTAAAGGCCGGCAGTGAGCTTCGGGCTGAGCTAGCACCATTAGCTCCACTCACCCACCGGAGATCCCATGTTCAATCATACAGTAAACTGCGGCAATACATCCGAGTCATTGAAACAAGTGCAACCATTGTATTTCGCGGTACAGAATAGCAAAGGGTGTGCGGTCCCGTCATGTTGAGACGTTACAACCATTTAATTCGCATATCTCGCATGCTGTAGGCATCCATTGAATTGATTTGTCGTCCAGCGGATTTAAGCTAAACTTGTTCGTCCGCATATGTAGATCCAAATTCAGACCCGGGTTACATAAACCACTTTCATTTCTGCTTTTTGTCTGGCAAGTGGTGGTACAGCTGAAAAATATACAAGGTTTCTCGACACAGATCGCGTGGTACCCCCTATATTTGACATATTTCTTAGAGGAGCTTCTGCAAGACCTCCGTCCTCTTCTTTGTAGCCTATTTTCGTTGGCTAAAACGCTGGAGAACTTTTTTGGAGGTTTACATACCGCCAATTTGGCCTTAACCGCAGCCATTACTTCCTTTTCTGCTTCTTGGGCAGTGCTCAGGGCGTCCTCCAGTTCGTGCTATCCAATAAGTAAATATCTGTCTTGTTGGTTAAGCGTAGGCAACATACCACTTCATCGTTCTCAGAATCTGATTAAGATTGGTTGTGACGACCTGGGTTATTTCTGCGGCGTCGGCTTGGAATTATTTTCCCGTAAAGCGTACACTTTCTTGGCGCTTGGGGACTTGGATGGGCCTCCTTGTTTCGTGAAGGTCTTGAAAATTATTTCAAAGGTAATATATGGCTGGCCATCGGCCTCGCTTGTTCCGCGACGGACCTCGAGGCGCACATAGGATGTGCTTAAGGATAAAAAATCGACAATCGACCAAGAGGAGTAAGCCCGGAAGGAAGTGAAATGGGGCGGAGGAACGAAATAAAGAATGTGGCACCGTACGCAGAACTGAACACGCATAGAGTACATACCTCCATTGTTCGCCCGCAGCATTGAATATTTGTAAAAGGTGGCTCTGAGCGTATCGTGCTTTACCCGGCCGACATATTCTAGTTTGAAGTGAAACGCACCGAGCTTGTCCTCGGAGGAACGAGTTTGCGTCCGCGAAGAGGCCGCATCCATGCTGTAATGCATCGCGCGGATATCCGTGCCATTGTTCCCGGAGACAAAAAGCTGGCACTCGAGGTTCATTCGGTCGCCGGTAGTATGTCATCGTGCAATGTAGCACTTATTCTCCTCAATTACCGCGACTGCAGCTATCTGAGAGGCAGTGAGCGGGAACAAGCCTCAAAAAAGTTCGTACCTTATGTCCAGTAACCACACGGTTAGAAAGAGAGATTCGGTTTCTGGCCGAAGTTTTTATGCGCAAATCAACGCCTCGGTGGACTATAGAGTTTGGCATCCTCCAGAGAGTAAAAAACAAGTTGAACTTCGAAGTTAAGTACTGTTGAATTGGGGAAGAATATCTCATGTGACAGTTCAACTGAATGGCTTGACAAAGGATTGAGCGCAACAAGTACGTTTTTTTCTGGACGGAGACGTGAATAGATTCTGGTCCCTGGCTGGATCACATTTATCGCACCACCAACTGAAGGGTGCGGTTGGTAAGTTTAATCCATATGTAATCGTTGCGGATCTCGTGTCGCCTTTGGGTTTGATTCGACCATTTTTGGCGGCGGATTATGTCTAACACAACCTGAACTTCTGCAAGGTTGGTGGAAGGAGACACAGTGAATCAATCAATCAGATCACCCACAAATATCAATAAACTATACTGCACAGCTTTACTCTCTCTCCGTACATCTCGAACTGCTATACTCTCCAACTCAGATTTACCTGCATTTCTGAGTCTCCTCTGAACATATTTCCCATTTCCAGCTGTCCTCACTGGTTTTCGCGTCTTTGGACAAGATAACGCGCCGTTACGCTGGTTTTCTTTGCATTCGCGTTTGTCCCCTCCGAAATACTGCATTGGCTGCTCAAACGACGGAAATACATGACCTGAACGCAAGATTGAGCCTCTATCGCTTTTATTGCCTCAAACACACTGCTTCGCCCTCGATATCTTGCATTTCCTTTGAATTCGGCCTAGGAATCGCCTCAGAGTGCTAATCCGTTCCTCCGACATCCCTTGTGCTCAGTTGCTTTCGATGGATGCAATCAATCATGACAAGTGATGGAACAGATCGGCCCCGTTCTGACTCAGGGAACACTATAAAAGCCCAGAGACTTGCGTCTTCCATCCTCCAGTTCCTTTCCATCTCACACCATGTCTGTTGCTGCTGGATACACCGATTACCCTCATGAAAAGTCAGAGGCTCTCCAGGAACGCTTTGCCTTCGCGAAGCGTGTCCTCAAAGAGGCGCTCGACGTCGAGGTACGTGCAACCTCCTTTAATTTGTCCCCCTTCTCACCTGCGCCAGGTCGAGTCGCTTGAGCCTATCGCGCGAGGCTATAACAATAAGGTGTACCTCCTGAAGCTGCTGCCTCACACCCCCATTGCGCCGCGCGCGTTGCAGCCCGGCTGCCTTCCCTTCCCGTCGCAGACCCCCGCCTCCCTCATCTTCCGCACCGTCCGCAAACGATCTCAGACGCCCCCCGCACGCAAGGTGCTGAACGCGGTCGCGACGATGCAGCTGGTGCGCGAGAGCACCGACCTTCCTCTTGCGCCGATGTATGGATACGACATAAACGGGGAAGAGCCCTGGATGCTCGAGGGAATGCTGCCTGGCGTCCCCATGGACGAAGCCTGGCAGACGGCGGACACGGACACGCGTGTACGCATGCTCGAGGCGCTGGCGGATGTCTTCGCGGTTCGTTGAGGCCGCTACATTCTTTCAGATCAAATCCGAACTGATCTGCGGCGCTGCATCAGAAACTCAAAGCCATACCCGCACCCAACGGCCAGTTTGGAGGCCTTGGGTATGATGCGGAGGGCAAGATCATCCTTGGTCCCACATGTCTGGCGTACGATGAAGGCCCGTTCACAACTGCGAAAGACCACTACAAGGCTTGGATCCGCGGGCAGTGGGAGGACGCCAAGAAGAACGCTCGCGCGGACGGATGGAAGATCGACGGACTCGACCAGCGTATTGAGAAATTCGTGATTGAAGGCTTGGATTCCGCCCTCGCCTGCCTGGACGACTGCAAGCCTGTTTTCATCCATGCCGATTTTGGTACGCTGCTTGGGGTCCAGCGTTCTACCATATCTCACAATACTCAGGGATGCTTAACATGCTCGTGTCACCCACTGCTCCGGACACAATCTCTGGCCTACTCGATTTCGAGTGGAGCCACTTTGGTCCCGAGTCAGACGAATATTTCGTGCGCCTCTCGTCGCATGGCCATTATTATCCCTGCTCACAATCCGTCTGTCTAGCTGTCCAGCCCTGGGCCGGGATACATCTACGGTGGCCCACACGACCTCGACCCAGACTCGAAGGCATACGCACGGACGCAGATCGTATGTCTTTCGTTCGTCTCAGAAACAACTCCAAGCTAACAAGAACGTTTGCTAGCTCCTCTCCGGGACCGTACCAGCCGATCTCGACGTCGGCGGGGACTCGTTCTTCACCTTCAAAACCGACGCACTGCTGAAAGCACAAAACGTCGGGACGTTCTCGACTATCCCCTACTTCCAAGAGATTGCGCGGCTGTACTGGTTTGGCGAAAACCTGGTGCGTAGATGCGGCGATATCGCGTGCTGGTTGATGACTAGATTGCAGCGGCCGTGGTTCTTCCACGAGAGTGTCAGCGGGACGCATACGGAGAAGATGGTGGCGGAGACGAAGGCGAAGCACGCTTGTTTCGATGAGGATTTGAAGGTATGGGGTTATTAGAAGAGTGCGTAAAGGGAAAATCTACAACAGTGTATTAGCTTTGGATAAAAACGCCTTGGTTGGTTAATCTCACCGAAATCTCAGCCCAATCTCAACGTGCCTTGACGCCTCGGGAGAACCAGCTCTCCGTTAATCTCGCAAGAATCTGACCAAAAGAAAAATTAATATGGATCCGTTCACCCTTCTTTTTGCGCCTGCCCCGGTAGCTTTTCCCACTGGGCTTTTGACGCGCCCGGGAGCAGTTTTGTAGTTTATGCTCCCACATTTTCCTTCCTCTCTCCTACCTATCTATTTTCCCCTCATTTAGTTCCCCAAGGCGGTATCCTACCGACAATCGGATGTTCATTTCGCGGTTCCATTTTCGCCGACATTGCAAACCAAACCAACTAGATGTAGGAAGTGCAGTTGGGGTCATCTGGGCGGAAGTTTCTATGCCGGGGTGGAGCTCACTCGCTTAGCGTGAGCGCTGCCCGCCTCATGTACTTTTTTTTGGTACGAACGTTGGTCCATCAGAAGAGATAACTTGGCAAACTTCTTTGTTGTCATCTCGGCATTTGCACAGAACAGCGGCGGCGATCAACTAGAACAACGGTAATTCCGGTGGTAGGTAGGTATATTCCGGCGCGGTCCCGTTAAGGAACAACCGGGGCCCGTACTACATATGTACATCGCGTCTTCTAATGTATGCTACGGATACTCGTCATCTTCAGCCACTTGATAACAAGTTGGGTGGAAGTGCACCAAGCCGCTCGCTTCGGGGCCTAGGCCTATCACTGCGTACCACACTGTGCTGCGCTTTTTGAATACGAATCAATACAAATGCAATTTGAGTACAATTCAATGTGTGGTAAAAATACAGTGAGGTTATTTACGCGACGACTATACTATGTATGATACTGTACACGCAATGAAAAAGGTCTAATGTATAACGTTGGTTCGTGATTGTGCGGCTTCTTGCTCTATTTTCATCGCGTGGTCACCTGCGGCAAAGAATTAGGGCATGGTAAGACGAAGAAGGCGATATGCACGCACCCGATAACGGGAAGAAGGCGCTCAATGTTTTCATGGCATTGAGGATGACCTGCAGCTCCTGCTCGATGATCTGCATACTGTACATCGTCGTCGTCTCGACCTGCTGCCCCGCAAAGCTCATCATGCGCACATATGTCCGCGCGACGGTGGACCAGCAAGCCTATAATCAGTCGCGTCAGTACCGACGCGCCACCAGTAGCTTGCAACACGCACACTGAGAATCGGGTCCAGGTACTCGTAGTCCCCGTCGTTCAGCTGCCGGATGAGTGCGAGGATCGAGTTGCCCGCAAGGAAGGTTTCGCGGCCAAGCGCATCCTTGTACAGGTGCAGGGTTGCGACGTGCATCATCGTGTGCACGGCAAACAGGTCGACGTCGATTAATGGGGCCTGCGTGCGCCACGCCTCGTAACCCACGAATGCCGGTAAATTCAGAGCGAACCGCTGCAGCGCGAGCTCCGCGGAATGATGGTCCGCCCAGTAGGCGTCGCTCTTCCGTGCTGCTATCGAGGATGAGTGGTACATCGAGATAAAATATAAGAGCACACACAAGAGGCTAGGCGGTACGTGCGCTCATATAGCGCGGCGGCCTTGGCGCGCAGTGCGGGCATAAACATCCCGTCCGTGTCGATGCTAAGCATCGAGTGATGCTCAAATAGCGAGCTAACGGTGTTCATGCTGGTTTCACCGAGACTGACCTGCAATAACGAATTAGCAGACGATACTCTGGGCTAAAACATGAAACGGACCACATCGTGCTCCGCCTCTGGCGTCGGGCCACGGGGTTTTGATGCGGACCTGAGGGCAGTCTCCGTCGGGCAGAGCCACAGGCAACCCACTGGCGACGGACCAGCACCGGTCGACCATAAACACCTGCCAGAACGCCGCAATGCGGTCCGAGTGCTCCGTGCGGTCCCGGGCTGGGGGGATCGGAATCGGAGTGATCTCCTCGCTGTACAGCTGGGGATCATCCACACCCGACGGTGGGAGGGGTCGGATCTGGTGCAGGCCGAGCCCCACGGCGAGACGTGCGGCGGAGAATGAATGGGTGTAACCCTCGAGTGCGCGGCAGTTGGCGTAGAGGTACACGGAGAGGAGGCACGACGCCTGCACGATGTCGACGAGGCGGTCCGAGTTGTCGAGCGCGACGGTGATTTCGTGTAGCGCGCGCGTAAAGAATACAGGCTCGAGTTCGGAGCAATGGGGCGAGCGCGCAAAGTGGCATGCAAGGAGGTAGATCGCGTTCATGAGCGCCGGATGCGGCTCGAAACCGAATGGTTGCGAGTTGGACAATGAAAATCGGTCGACGCGTCCATCAAACCAACACTGATGCCGGTGAGCAAGGAAGATGTCTAAGCTGCGGGAGGAGTCAGTGTGGCTCGCAGACAAAAAGGATATCACACACAGAATCTTCTTGTTCTCATATGGCAACGGATCTTGTTGGTTCCATCGCGGCATGTAGGGAAATTCCGAAGAAGAGGGAAGCGTGGGGAATGAAGACATTTCTAGAAAGGGGTGTATGCTGTCGGGTTCATCTGAATCCCTGGACAAACCCACATCCAACTCGAAGTTGGGGGTGCCGTATCCAGACGCACCACCATGCAACGAGGAGGAGGAGTCCGTCGACGAGCCGGACCAAGGATAATTCTCGAACATGCTGTCGATGTTGCCCAGGTAGTCCGTGTCTAGCAACGGCGCGCTAGTCGCGTATCCAGAGCCACTGTCGAATAAGCGAAGGCAGTGCCGCGATCTCTGGCGATGGATACTGTGTAGGAGGCAAGCCCAGAGAGCTGGCGTCGGAACTGGAGGGGGAGGTCGCGCTAGACTCGGATTCCAGTTCGCGCAAGCGCTGCTCGAGCACGGAGAGTTTCTCCTTGAGTTTCTGGGTGCGGCTCTTCTGCTTCTTGTCGTCGTACTCACACTCAGCATCCCGGTTCATTTTGATACACTGGGTGCAAACTGGGCGCGTCCCATCGCATTTCTACGGCAGGTTGTGAACAGGAGGGTAGAATGTGCGCGTAAATTGACATACAAGTTTACGTTTCCTGAGTGGGGATAGGATAAATCATCAGGACGCGACTGGGTGCAGGACACGTACCGGCAGCACAAGCAGGCTGAACCGCGTTGTAAGGGAGCAGCAGGGGCGGAGGATCTGCGGCTAGGCATTATGGGTGGGCGGGAGAAAGGCTCCGAGTGATAACTTATATACTCTTATATACCGACGGCAAGTAAGTAACCGGAGGGATCGATGAGGAGATCTCGTTTGAGGTGTTTAGGATTTGCGGTTGGGGGAGACATCGGAGATATCAAAAAAAAGATCAGTCCGAAGTTGCAACATTTGATCTCGTCTCAGGATAGTACTCAGGAACCAAATTTTGGGCTATAGCCTTCCTGAAGCGCATGCGCGCATATACCACAGATAGGCGGAAATAGAGGCTTACCTCACCAAAGTACCATGCGGACTCCCAGGGACTCTCTAGTTTGCATCGTTGCACGCACCAACTCAAGCGAGACACCAAGGAAACGCACTGTTTTTATGTACAACAGTGTATCTACTGTTTCCCAACAAAAATCTTTCGCAAGTTGTCCCAGACGACGGTCGGCGACTGGGCTGCATCGATACCATGCCAAAGGCCTTTGGCTTTGTAGTAGTCCACGACGGGACCCGTCTGGGAATGAAACCCGCCCAACCGCTTCGTCAAGGTGTCTACATTATCGTCCGACCGCTGAATAAGTGGTTCGCCGGTGACATCGTCGACCATCGACTTCTTTGGCGGACTGGGAGTGGACATCAGACATACTGTCACCAAAAGCCTCCGAGACTTACTGGAACTCGCGGTGGTACGTTCTGCCACTTGCAGGGTGCACAAGGCGGCCCGTAATACGCGAAATGAGCAGCTGATCATCAATCTGCAGTTGGACGACAGAATTCAGTTTTTCCTTGCGCGCCTCGAGCATGCCGTCTAGCTTCTGGGCCTGCGGTACGGTACGGGGAAAGCCGTCCAACACGAATCTGGACAATGTACGAACGCGAAAATTAGCACATGACGATCGCAGAATAGGACATAGCACCGCGACGGCAAGCTATGGTAAACGCACCCGTTCTTGCACTCCTTGTTATTTTCTAGCTCATCCTTGATCATGTTGACCATAATGTCATCCGGGAGCAGTCCTCCGGAGTCCATAATCTTCTTTGCGGTCACTCCGAGCGGCGTCTTCTGCGCGACCTGCTCTCTAAGCATATCCCCAGTGGCCAGGTGGCAGACGCAGAACTCTTTCTTTATCCGAGGCGCCTGAGTACCCTTCCCTGGTCGACGCCTTAACAAACCGCCTCGAATTTATCGCAAATACCGACATACCAGCACCAGGAGGACCTATTAAGATTGTACGCAGCTGCGTGGCTGGCGTCGGAAGTGCGGGAGCGGCCTTGGCCTCTAGAGCAGTGATTTTCTCATTGAGTTTGGCAACAAGAGACTTGAGGTATTCGAGCTCGTCGGACCCCATGGTGCAGAGGAAAGAAAGGTCGAGTGAACGCTCGAGCTCAAGATTTTTCGTGGCGAGCCGGAAGCGGCGTTGAAACACGTGTCACTGTCGGAGTTTGCGGAGTTTGAATTCGGACTTCTTTCCAACTGCGTCCATGATCCAACTATATCTACACGCTCCTACACTCGGATTTCAGGCCAGCGGATGTGAGAACTGAAAGCAAATCTCAAGCCGGCATTTTCCGGCACTACCCGCACCACAACCCACGCGGAAGGGATCCTGAAGTATTTGATCGGTCTTTCTTTCTCTGCATAGCAAAGCGTAAACGCAGGTAAACGCCTTCTCGACTTTCGGATTCCCACAACGACGCCGCAAATCCCCCACTTTCAGCGGTTCACGGAGTCTAGACAGTCTAGACCCGACGTAGCGTAATATACGCTCACCACGAGATTCAATTCTCCGACTCGACTCTGATTTCCGCCGGCACGCGTTTATTTATTCCTCGGATCTGGAGCGAGCCCTGGACGCATCAGCGCTCGCCGCTAGCTCAGTATAAACCCGTATACTACTGTATACTCGAAGTAAGTACGTACTTCGGCCTTGTTCGCAAAATCACATATGGGGTTAAAGGAGAATTAGGAGAGCTCGAGCAGCCGCTGAATTAAAATGCCTCGGAGGTCCCACCCAGGTCAATCTGGAACACAGAAACCAAACCGCGTACAGTGCTGTAAGAATTGCTCGACTGGTATTTTTTTTTTTGCTGTCGAGATAGGTTGAAAACTTAACTAACGCCGCCTGCCTTCCGGCCAGTTTCCGAGCACCTCGGCGGTTCTGAAGTTCACGCGGCATTTTTTCATTCTAGCCGGCTGGGGTTATATTCGAATTTCCAACGACTCGGAGGTCCCGCCCAAGTCAATCTGAACCAGAGTAGGTACAGAAACCAAACTGCGTACGGCGCTGCGGCTTACTCGAGATAGAGATTTAACGGGTGCCGCCTGCCTTTCCGCCAGAATATGTACAAGCCCCTCGGCGGTCCTGAAGCCCGCATTCCAGCCGCCGCCCCGGCTGGGTTATATTCGAAATTGCAATGACTTGGAGGTCCCACCCAAGTCAATCTGGACCAAAGCATATAGGCACAGAAACCAAACCGCGTACAGCTCTGTAAGAATAGCGCGACCGATACTTATTTTCTTTGCTGTCGAGACAGGTTGAAAAATTTAACGAGCGCCGCCTGCCTTCCGGCCAAAATGTTTACGAGCACCGGTCTTGAAGTTCGACCGATATTGTTTTCATTTCTGGCCCTAGCTGCTACGTACCCCGGCTGGGTTATATTTGGGGAACGCAATTGCTACAGATAGGGTTAGACAGCAGGAACAATGAGCAAAACATTAACGCTGTACAGACTCGAGCCGAAAAATCGAATGCAAACCATTGGCGGCGGCAGCGAGTGCTGCGGCCAAAATCACGTTCGCCAAAACTAGAAACCAGAACCATCTTCCAAAACGTTGGACTTGTATAGGGAACAACCTGAGGAGCGAGAGCATATTCGAGTCCACGCGAAAGCGCACCACCGCGGCAGAACGGTAACGGATGTGCAAATAATGGGGACATCAGATGCGCTCTACTCTGCAGCTGATGGGCGGCGCAGCTATTATTTCGGGAACAAGAAGGAACCAAGCTGCTCGTATCGAGTTTGAAATCTGCATGACCGGAGCATGCAACATCCTCCCAAACCGTTTCATCTTCCACCTTTTCGGCTGAAATGTGTCTTGTGGTAGACGAGTACCAGTGATTATTTTGAGTGCATGTGTTTCCGCCCCGCCTGGCGCTGTCGGGTCATCAGATCTCCGCAGCGCTCCCGCATCTGTTTTTCCCGGCAAGTGTAAAATTCAGTTTGCAATTCCTAGTAATTTCCTGAGTGCCTAAGCGAATACCAACAGCGCCAGAATCTCAACTCAGCTCAACTCTCCCCGTCGGCAAGCTTCAAGAGAAACACTTTTTTGGTTGCAAATAAGTACGAGGTGGCTGTGGTGTGCCTACCGCCGGATTGACCGGATCCTCCCAAGATCCACTCGAGATCCGCTGGCCGACGAGGATCCCGCCAAAAAGTCCATGGTCGCCACCTGTCGCCACGCTGGAAATCACGGACCCCTGCGCATCAGTGGCGGTGTTGTGATAAAGTTCCTTTTTCGTGTCTCCCTGATCGGGTGCTTCGGCCGTTCCATGTCCATCAAGACCACGGTTGGGTTCATGGAGACCTTTTAGAACAACTGGCGAGGTATACGTCCAGTTCGGACTCCTCGGAGGAGCTGGACTCGACCAGTGACAGTCGATAACAGGAGACGCAAATTAAACCTCTTGTAGAGAAACGCCCGACAGCTTTGCGAGCTGTCATCGCATTCGACCAACCCAGTGAAAAAATATTCGGAGTGGAGTGTTCGGGGAAAGAAGAACTGATACAGCATCCTGCATGCTTTCAAGGAGAAGATTGGACAAAGGAGTCATACAAAATCTTGCTACACCCTGTCCCTCAAACGCGGTGGAGTTTTGTAGTGCCGACTCCTTCCCGACCTGAACGATTTGGGAGCCGAGAAGGTCAAACAAATACTGTCACTGCGGAGTGGGTCGGGTGGGAGTATGTCCGCTTTGAGAAGGACTTCAAGGAGTACGGCATGGTTCGGTTAACCCCAGAAAATCCGATGAAAATTAAGGGATGATAGCTGGGCTATTAATTTATCCTGAGTCTTATCCCCTCGGACAGATCCTCCAAAAATTTGCAGATACAAGAGGCGGCCGGGTTGGTGGTTTCCAAGACGGAAAGACTGTGCTCTATCGCGGTCAATCGTTCGAAACAAGGGCGCGCGCGCAGTGGTTGTTACTGTTCAAGGTATGCATCGCGCAGCCATGCAACAAGCGAGATCCCAAGAGCCGAGAGTCCAAATGCGAAGACAAAGTGCCCATCAATACTGAGCGTTGATGGACTGCCAGTGTCACAAATTTGAAGAGCCTCCCATCACGCCAGTTGGGATGAGAAACGACAGGTGGTTTCGTTGTTTTGACGCCGCCATAGATATCATAGACACGAATGATGGTACCAACGACCATAGAAGGACAACAGGCCACACCCTTGAACTTCGTTGGGTTTGGATCCACCACTTGGCCGGTGTAGTCAGGGCTCCAGTTTGTCGCCAAACTCCGGTGCGCTAATCAGATATCGGCGGAATCTTGAAATTTTTATGGAAAAAGAGAGGGTAAGGCTGTGGCGGAAATTCGAAGTCATGGTGTGTTGGAAGAGGCTGGATACG
Organism: Mycena olivaceomarginata; assembly: GCA_029378375.1. Taxonomy (NCBI): domain Eukaryota; kingdom Fungi; phylum Basidiomycota; class Agaricomycetes; order Agaricales; family Mycenaceae; genus Mycena; species Mycena olivaceomarginata. The sequence goes on along the minus strand of JARKIC010000683.1, from coordinate 66,716 downwards.
GACTTCGCACAGTGTAAATATGTAAATGGAATTGAAAGGTTGCTGGGAGAATAGACAATACAAACCTAAGCCCAGGAAAATACTTGTAGTTGAGCAGTCCTTCCATGGTAGTCTCTTGCACTGACTTCTCACTCGCAACCTCGTTCTGAACCTCGATGTGTTAAAGTTGCGAACAAATATCGGATCAAATTTCCGTGCCGCAACATCGATCACGGCGATTCGATCATCGCTGTCATTACGGACACCGCCTCTTAACCACCATACACTTAGTCGAACTTGCTGCTGCGCTAGGTCCTATTCGATGGATGGCACAGAAGATGTTGCTCGTCTTGAAGATGGAATTTATTCTCTGCAGTCTACCAAATCCACACTTCTCCTCCAGCTCGAATCAATTAATTGGTCGCTATCGCATTTAAAGGCGAAATATGCCACCGCGAAGAACCGTATGGCCCACACAGGGAGCCTTCCGAACGAAATACTCGCTAGGATATTTGAATCAGGGCGAGATTTGAATATTCCAGGCGGAGAAACCTTTGAGATTCCGGCATCGCATATCACAACTGTATGGAGAGAGGTAACTCTCAGTTGCGCCTTTTGGACGGACATTTCATCCGACTCGTAGGTGGCTATCAATACCCCTTCCCTTTGGAGTATGCTCGAGATTGCACCCTCGACGTCTGCGCAGATGCTGGCCATATATTTGGCTCGCGCCAAGGCAAGTAAAATGCTTTAAGATTTCGCCAATGGCTGATACAACACGCAGGCATGCAGTTTACAACTTCGTTTCAATTTATACAACAAAGCTGGGTCCCTGACCAATCTGTTGGGATTTGATTCTTCCCTCTGTCGAACGGTGACGTTCCCTCGAGATCTTAGTGCCCAACGAGACCGCATTATACACCACGTTGGCTCATCTCGAGCCATTCGAGGCATCCCTTCTCGAACAACTCACCATTACGCATGAAAGTGGCATCCATATATACCCTATCGAATATACGCCTAGGTTCCGCACTGGCAGCTCTGGCCGCTGCTTTCATGGAGGAGCACCGCGACTACAGACACTGTATCTAGAAGGATCCTATCTAACGTCCTGGCCCCCGCTAGCTCGTTTGGCGAACCTACATCTCCACAACCTCCGGAGATCTACGCGTCCAAGCTGGAGCAGACTTCGGGACCTCCTCGTATCGTCATTGGTGCTATCCCGTCTATCTATCCACGGAGATATAGTTTCCGGCAAACGGCCCTCCAATTTCGATATTGGAATGCCCTGTTTGCGATCCCTGCGGATTCGCGGCACCACCGCACTGGGAAACCGCGCTTCTGATCTGTTGCTCGCCATATGGGCACCGAATCTCATGTCATTAACATTGTTTGACATGGTGCACACTGATTTGGACCCCCTGGCTATCTGGATTCCAGCTCCTTCAGTCGTTGACGTCGCTCACGCTCTACTGGCCAAATTTCACAACAGTTACTTATGCAAAACTGTTCAGAATGATGCCGTCGGTCACTCGCCTGGCCCTAATGGACCGGCAGCCGGAGGACTTCTTGCTGTTCCTCGGCCGTCCAATTTCTGAGGTTGTTGGATTTTCCGTGGCACGAGCTTGCAGACTTTGCGCTGTATCCTGACAATCCGAACCGTGGGGACATCGCGGACATGATAAACGGTCGCGCGGACACGCGCCGCTGCACCGGTTGCGAGTGGGAAGCGGAGCGCACTTCTCAGCAGTGCAGGTCTTGCCGTTCGATTCGCCATCCCCATGGCCCGCGTGGCCTGAGCAATTGTAACGACTAATTATTCTCTGGCCGAAACACACATGAACTGTATATTCGATACTGATCCTGATTTCATTCAGTGGCTCTTGTCAATTCAAACCCCTCAGTCCCGTCCGAGGACGCATCGACCAGGTCATTCTCACTCTCTGCCGCCCCGAAACAGGTTTGATCGAACCTTCGGCTTTTGTGGACCCCTCAAAACCAGAAACAGACGGCGTTTTTGTTCTTTGACGCTTTCCGAGCGACAGCTTCGAGATTGATCGTTCGGAATGCAGCTTGGCGGCGGTGGCTGTCAGAGCTTCACATAGTGCGACGTCGTACCCGATGCACTGCAGGGTGTAGGACGGGATGTTCCATTCTCCAGAGTCGTAGCTCTGACGAGTATGCACTTGTGCGGCGTAGGATGCTTGCTGTCCGGCCTGGAGCTTCAAGTCTTGGTTGGCGACTCGGGAGCAAAATATCATCTTGGTCTGCACAAGGAGAACATTAAGAAACGCGCGACTGGCAAGAATCGGCACAACCTGCTCGTCAAGTGTCATCCATTCAGATAACTTCATTTCGAATCCCTGGAATACGCGGGTAAGGTACCGTCCGTAGTATAACCACTGCGACAGGGATCAGAACCGTATTCTTCCTTTTAAATATGCCTGACCTTTTTCGGCTCGACTTCAACGATGAGGTCAAATGGCGAGTCCATTGGACAAAGATTGAAGGGGTAGAACCAGTATCCAGACTGACCCGGAGCCTCCACCCGCAGCGGGATGGCGTGCGGAGGTTGCGGAATGAAATATAGCCTGGTTGAAAACTGTTCAGTATCGTTTCAGACTCGTTGGCCACATGACTAACTGCCATGGAACGCTGATGGTGTGCTAGTACTGAGTGTCAGTCAATCACGCATCATGCAGTCAAGAAGGACTTACTCCTGGAAGTGCGGCAACGAGGTCTTTGGCGGAGAGGAACCCAATCAAGTTCGGAGTGAAGGACTGGTCCAAAAAAAGTCGGTAGAGTTGAATAATTCAGCAACCGCCGCCACCCGTTGACGATGAGCCTCATCTGCCAATAAAGCCGCTTGCGAGTAAGATGAATGAATCTACGAACTATCAATTGGTGTCGCTGTCCTTGAACCATATCCATTATCCGCTTACTTGATGTTCCAACCTAAGACGCTCAGTGTTCAATCGCTCAACCTGGACGAGCAGGCTGCTTTTCTCCGCGCAGCAGTTTTCGAGTCGTTGTTGGGCGATCCTCTGTTCATTTCGCGACGTCGTAATGAGATCTTGCAGAAATTTATCCTTGGATAGAAGGTGCGTCTGGATAGCGCGTGAACATGACTTTTCGGTGCCATGAAAAGGGTTCAGTACCTTCAGAGCTTCAATTTCTTGCTTCGCCTCCCTGTATTTGAAACCCCAAAATTCAACCATCTCTGACGTCAGATTTGAGGGTACCACAACTGTCGAACCAGACATGGCGGTTTATATCCCAACTGAGCGGAACCAATTTCAAGCAAGCGATTCAGGATAGATAAAGGAGAGTGGAGAGGTGTTTTTCTTTCGGTCACAGTTGCCCCGGAGTTCAAGCCACCACCAGACGAGCGGGCCGGCACGGCTGCGACGAGTTTCAAACTTTAAATTTGATGAACATCAACGACACTGCACGTTATTATTCCCAGCTTCCGGAATACGCTCTTTCAACCTTGGTCACCCGGACTTCATAATGCAGATACCAATGACCTGATAGGGTGTCAGTAACCGAATATCTGAAAACTACTCTTACTTTTTCCTTTTTTCTGTGCCAATAGATGTTCAAGATTGCTTTTCCAAGCCTTGATGCTACTCTCGTCTTTCCAATACGAGACGGTGATCCCGGATCGTACTTCCCAGGGTTCTTCCGTCCCTGAACCTGAAGGAGCTCATGTTTGAGCGCAAGGGATGCTTAAAATAGGAAAGCACCTTGCCTTCTACGACGGATGAAACGGAATCGATACCGAGAAAGCCAGGCTGCGCCCGAGCCAAGGCGTCCATTTTGACGGCCATCTCCTGGTAACCGTCTCCCTCCTGTGCCTTTCTTTTCGAGGTGAAGATCACAGCATAGTAGGGAATTTGCGTTTCCATTGTGGGTGGAGGAATGGAGGTGCTTGCAGTCGATGATTGGGATCTTACACTTGAATGCCTCGAATGAGTCAGATCAATCCGGAATTTCGGCCTGGTTGGAATTCGGTCGGGGGCGGAAGCGGAAATGCGGTCATTGAGCCGGAAGTTGAGGATACTGTACATTTGATCTGCTCGCATAAAAATACATGGGATCCTTATAATAAGTGCCATTGACCTCTGATCTGCCTCAGATCATCTGAAAGTGCTTGTCAAAGTAACACTGGAACCCTGCCCAAGGGTCGTATATGACCGGTTCGGATCGGATTCCCAAGACACCGTTCCCGACTTGACCCGGATAACTTTTATCGGGGTCAGTCAGCTTTGGGGTTTTCGAAGCGAAATCACATACATTTGTACTGGAACGCAGTGTTCGGCGGTAGCGACAAGGTCACTGACCACACCGAGTTCGCATTCGTCAGAGTAACGGCGGATGCTGGAGCCCAATTTCCTAATTGACCGATTGACCCCACAAGCTTGATCGCTTCCCCGGATGTGGTAGAGGCAGACTCCTTGAACGTAACTGTCGCTTGTGTGGAGGCAGGGGATGATGCGAAAGACGATGATGTAGCCTGTGTCGAGGCGGGAGACGATGCCAGGGGAGACGTGTAGGCGCGAGACGATGAGGCGGGAGACGACACCGGTGAAGACGATGCGGCAGGAGACGATGCCGCCGACGACGATGAGGATGATGCGGCAGTGGTGGCAGGGCCAGCACCAGTGACTGCGCTTGTACTACTTCCAGTCAAGCTAATCAAGATACCGAACTCTATCAATCAGCCGATTCACCATGCGGCCGGAATGAGACATACCCAAACGTCCCATATAGCGTCACTGAGGTCCCCGCTCCTGGCGTCATATACACACGATCGTTACCCGACTCCCACGTAAAACTCCCGCTGCTTGCCACCTTTATAACTGGAAGATCGAGCTCAATCAGCACGAAGAGCCACAGAGAGGAGGTAGACCACGTACATTTGTACGCAAAGGAGGTCCCGGGCGGGAGCGCCGCCGTGAGCGTCCAGGGCGCATTCCCGGTGGACGGTGGGGCGAGGGGCAGCGCCGCCGCGGGCGCCCAACTTCCCAGCTGCGAGATCGACCCGACAACTTTGAGAACCTCGCCGCTCGCAGTGGATGCGGACTGCACAAACGTGACCGTGACCGCTGTGCTGACCGGCGTCGGGGACGAGGTGATGCTCGTCACCGCCGTCGCAATCGTGACAGACGGCAAAGAGCTGCTCGCCGATGAGGAAGACGGTAGACCGCTGCTCGTTTGGGAGGAAGACGCCAAAAGGCTACTGGACAATAGCGAGGTGCTGTTGGCGGACGCAGACGTGTTCGGCGCGGTACCCAGGGCTTGCTGCATATCGGGATGTCCTTAGTCAGTACAGTCGCTGGATGTCCAGCTCAAGTACGCACCAGCCCCCGTAAAAATTGCAAGCGCATCATACCGTGCAACCGACGCCGTCAGCATGCCCGTCGCAGAAACCACGTATAATGGACCGTTGCACGTCGTCGGATTTGTGTTGTTGGAGTGTCTAGAAAGTATAAGCCCCGCGTATGCAGACAAGAGATTTATTGCACTGACATGATATCGCAATACGTCCCCGCAGGCAGCGACGTCGTCCACGTCTTCGTCCAGGTGGACGCAGCGTTGTTGATGATCAAGAAGCCGGCCGCGCCTCGGCCGAACGCTGCGCTCTGTGTTAGCGAGGTGGGAAGAGGGAGAGGGGACCGGACGCACCGACTTGCTGGCTCGTGCCCGCGACGATGTTGGTTAGCGCGGCGCCGCCGACGGCGTTGTGGAACGCCACCATGTTGGCAATTCCGATCCAGCGGTGCTCGCCTGCGTGGTGGGGTTCATGGATCAATATTCAGTGCAAGGGGTAGAACAGAACAGTAGGGACGTACATCGCCAACCATTAGAATTGCAAGTAACCGCGTTTGTGAAGCCACGAGCGTCTTGGGGTGCGCCTTGGTCGGACGATGAGTAGTCATACCTGAGCACCGTGTCGGTGGGTACTCAAAGACCAGACCAGCGAGGAAGAGACGCACCCTGAAAACACCGTCGGCGTCCCGTAATTAAATCCGAGGATAAAGATCCCAGAGAGCTGATACGCGTTGTTCGCGGCCTTGGAGGTGAGCGAGGTGCCTCCGCGCTCCTGCAGACATGGGTTCAGTACACATATGTAGAAGAGGAGGGGGACGTACGGTGTCCTTGATTCGCCATGATGAAGTTTGCGATACCGGAGTCGACGAAGCCCCATGCGGCGCCCATTGCTGAAGAACAGATATCAGTTGCGTTGAGTATAATTGAGAACAGCGGACGCACGCGATGGGATGAGCAGAGCGGCGATCTAAAAGAGATGTCAATCGACCGCTTTGAACAAAACATGAGATGAATCCACCCCGCTGCTGAAGTACGTCTGGAGGCTCGAAGTGGCGCGAAACTCCATTATAGTCGCTGGCGTTCCCGATCAGTGGACCGCAAAATGCAATATATTCCAGCGTGCAGTACCCAGGAGAACCCTCGTATTGCGAAGGTTGCACGGCCTCGTTCGCACCGTAAATCACTTCCTGCACATAGGAGTCAGAAACACGAGAACGAAGGAAACCATGCGAGGCGCACCTTTGTGTTGTAGAACGGGGCGGTGAGGAGACCCAGTATGTTGGTGATCTGTGTGGGGTCCATGTGTTTCGCGGCGTCGATGCGGAAACCGGCCACGCCCTGCATGATGTGTTGGCTGGGCGGAGCAGTTATCGCGGAGGGAAGACACCGACCAGAGAGAGCAGGTCGTTCAAGAAGGCGGCCATAATTTTCCGGACGGCCTCCTGCTCCTGCGCGAGATCGGATAGGCCGACGAGCTGCGGAAAGATAGGTCAGTGGGCGTGCAAGGAGACTGGCGGTCAGCGCGTACTTCGCAAAAGCGGACACTGCACAGTACATCAGTAAGAATGTAGCTGGGGTATCATCGGTCAGGCGTACTTGTAGGCGTCGCCGTAATTACTTATTTGCGCTGCACTATTGCCATTACAGTAGTGAAAATTAGACGGCGTGTAAGGGACCGCCGGACTACATCGATGCGCGTGTCAGACACAGAGAACGGGATTGAAAGGGCGCGCACTAGTTGTATTTGGTGTAAGTGCTTCCCCCGATTCCGACTCCGGACCCGCTGTAGGGTGGTGAGCAGAGGAATAACTCGATCTCAGGATGACGGCGTACGCAGTCATATGGTTAAGGACAACTAACGGCTTGTTAATCAGTGTGCAGACCAGCGCGGATCGCCTAGAGGAACGCACCATCGACGATAACACCGACACCTGCCGCGTTGCATTTCGAGACCATGCTGGCAAACTGCGCCCGACTCCCTCTCTTCGAGGTCAGGTTATACGAGACAGGCTGGTAGTCGGTCCACCATTGCCCGCCCGTTACTGAGCGCGGTGAGGCCTCCTTCAGCTGTAGTGTAGGACAAGAGAGGACGCACTGTGCTCGTTTGCCGGGCTGACTTGGACGTAGCCGAAACCAGCGGGACCGAGGAAGGTAGTGCACTCCGACGCGACGCTGTCCCACGGCCATTCAAACAACTGGACACCGATACGAATGAACGGCGGTCCAAATGAGAGGGACGGGCCAGTGTACCTGCACAATAGTATTTTGACCTTTTGATGGAGATCGGCGGAGGAGGTTAGCAGCAGATGCACTGTGAAGGGAGAGAACAGAAAGCAAGGCAAGCAGCAGTGAGTCGGATGGAGAGACATTTGCTGTTAGAGTTGAGGGAAATTATTTGACGACATCACCGACCACTGCGATATTTGAATGACGGCCAGCGCCTTGAGACACGAGCCGGAAAATGTGGAGCGAGATACATTTCCCGAGGGCGGGAATAGGGATAATCGCGTCATTGAGTCTCGGACATGACGAAGAGGGAGCCAGCCTCCAACGTATTCAAATTTCAATGAATGCAAGGGTTAAGACACGCCAAAGACACGCGGACGAAGCGGAGGAAGATTAAGGCTGGGATGAGTCAATGGACTCCAACAAGACAAGCGGAGAAGAAACGAAGGTCACTGTAAGTAGAAAAACTGGAGAAAAACAAGACTGCGAGGCGAAATGACAACAGAAAGTGGTGATAGTTTCAAGTTAAGGTTCGGCTTATTCCGCCATCAATGTTCCCAATTTCCCACTTGCTTGCCACTTCGCACCCGGTTTCCTTGACCTTTCCTTCATTTGCTTGCTTGTATCCGCCCTAAGCCTGATCATTCAAACTTGATGAGACTCGTGTCTCTCACTGGCATACCGCCCCAGATCAGTTCGTCAAACAACACCGGCACCGTGCTCTCTGCAACCTGAGCAATGAGTCTGCTTCCATCCGTGATACTATACCACGAGACCTTGCGGATGTTTCTCTCATTCGGCGACTGGATAATACCCACAAAACTCAGGCCATTTGAATGCCACGTCTCAGGAGGGCAGGCTTCAACCGTGAATTCTGTCCGCCATTTGTTACAGGAACGAACATCTGGACCCGGTGTTTTTTTGCAGCGAGAATTTTGCTCCCTAGGACCCTAGTCTAGGACCCTATAGCTAGTTCGATGCCTGCCGTATAACTTCGCCACACTTGACATGCACAACGGCGCCCAACTGCCCCAGTGGTGGCGCATCTTGTCTCGGCTCGACGGCGAAAATCGAACACCGGTGGTGGGCGCGCGACATTGCCCTGGGATACATAAGAACCAAAGCGAGGATAAGTACTTATCTTCCGGCTTTGGTTCTTATAATTAGCCAGTGATCATCAGAGCTAGAGGATTCTCAGCATCTTCCCTTGGCTATCTTCCATTCAATTGTACCCACTTCGGGCTCCGGAATCTCTCTCTGCAACTAATAGCATAATCTGCTCTCAAAAAAACCCCGCTTCGTTCGGAGCTGTATCAATACGCCGACAGCGTCATGTCTATCGTCTTGTCCGAGTACACTGATAAATATCTGTTCTCCTCAACTCAGTATGCATATTTTAGGTTCAGAACCAGTGTCCAGACTTCATAAAAGCTGAGGTACCAACTGGTACCGGTGCTATTTTCATCACTAAAGTGCTATCGGATGACAACTTCAATGTACCTTGGTCCGCCTCTAAATTGCTACCACTGTTCTGAACAAAAAGACACCGCTGTGCTACAGAAATAATGCAGACATAGACAGAAAAAATATCCTTTTGGGTATTTTGGTGTCACGGTTGTTTGGACTGGTTGTGATGGAGTTCTGTTTCCTACGCGCTCAGGCAACGACGTGATTTGTGCTGGATTTGTGCTCTGGCAGCTCCTTCTCGCTGGCGTCGTGGGTACCTGATTCGACAAACGTGCCTGCTCCTGGTGCCGTCTATCTAGATTCTAGCCGAAACAAATCATCCGTGATATCCACCCCTTCCCACGTCCGCTTATCAGCGTCTGTTTCAAGCCTTTTCAAGGGCCTTCTGGTCTCTTCAAGCCTTGTCCGATACCACTGGTTGCGCCTAAAAACGCTGCAGGAGAGTCCAGCTGGTCAACTCTCCGCTTAATCGCCCACTCGATTGCCGTCATTGTTGACTGTTGACGCGAACGGATCGGCGCGGTCATTCTCGCTGAGGGCATAACGCTTGCCTCGGAGTCACTCTCGCCAATGGAATTTTCCTCCCCACCCTCACCTTCGTCCTCTGTTTCCTCGTCTCCTCGTCTCTCCGGTCTCAGCACCTCCACCTCCACCTCGCTTTCCTCTGCATATTCTGGCTCCGAGCTGTCCTCTCTCCCATCTCCCTCCGTTTCACCCGCCCCCCGCGATACACTCTCAGACATTGCAAGTCCCGGCGCAAAAACACACGCGTTTTTTGCCTCCCCATTCTCCACCCGTCCGCCTTCTCCGCCCCCGCAAAGCACGAATGCGAGTACGAGCACTATCACTCCGATCGTCATATTTCCCACACGGAGCGCCCCGAACACACCAGAAATTAATAAAAAGGCGGGACCTCTGTGGCTAGACGTACATCCCGGCGTCCACGACCTCAGCGCCGTCCCCAGTCCCATTTCCGTCCAGACGCCGGATGAAACTACGCCGAGGTTGCCCTCTATAACCCCGCAGCAGCCTCATGAGCAGGAGGAGCTGGCTGTGGGCTCCATAATCCGCGCGCGCGCACCCCCGCGCTCCCGTACCGTCTCGACCGACAACTCAGGCTTCCTCGAGTCCGGATCTTGTTCCCCATTAACACAATCCCCGTTGGCGCGGGTCTCGGGTCTACCAGACACCACCTCGCATGCGGTGTCGTTCTCGGGTCTTCCCGTTTCCTCCGACACCGGCGCCCCGATGCTGACAGTGCAGCAACCCAAACCGTCGGGAACCACGCTTCGGCTGACGGCACCCCTGGGCACGGGGGCATTTTCGAGCGTGTGGCTCGCGGAGGATCTGTCGGATGACCCCCTGGTGCTTCGCAGCCGCCGGAGCTTGCGCAGTTTGCGCCGCGAGGCGTCGTCCGCCTCGCTCTCGCTCTCCCGCGCGAGCTCCCTGCGCAAGGTGCGCGTCCCGGGCGTGCGCCCGCTCGGCGCGGGCAAGCGCATGCTCGCGGAGCAGGACCGCAGCAGCAGCACCGCGTCCGGCTCCTCCCTGACCTCGCCGACGAGCGCCGTATTCCCCGCCACGCGCCTCGTCGCGCTCAAAATGACCGCCCGGTCCGCGTTCGCGCAGCCGTGCTCGGGGCGCGAGGAGGCGCTGCAGCGCGACCGCACGCGCGTCAGCTTCGTGCGCGAGGTCGAGGTGCTCAGGCACATCTCGCACCCGAACATCACGACGCTGCTCACGCATCTGACGACGCCGTCGTACCACGTCCTCGTGCTGCCGTACCTCCCCGGCGGCGACCTCCTCGGGCTCGTCAACAGCGACGCCGCGCACGGCGCGCTCGGGGAGACGCTCCTGCGGCGCATGTGGAGCGAGCTGTGCAAGGCCGTCGGGTGGATGCACGGCGTGGGGCTCGTGCACCGCGACGTCAAGCTCGAAAGTACGCGTCTCCTCTGCCCCGTTTGCCCCATCAATTGACCCCGCGCAGACATCCTCCTCACGACGCCCTTCCCCTCGCGGGCGGCGCGCCCCCGTCGGGCCCGCTCATCAAGCTCACGGACTTTGGGCTCTCGCGCTTCATCGACACGGCGGCGCCGCTGCTGAGCACGCGCTGCGGGAGCGAGGCCTACGCGGCGCCGGAGCTCGTGATCAGCGGGCGGCGCTACGACGCCGCGCGAGACGGACGCGTGGGCGTGCGGGGTGGTGTTGTACGCGCTGTGCGCGCGGCGGCTGCCGTTTGGGGAGGGCGCGACGGCGAATGCGCGCGCGGACGAGGTGGGGCCGGGGCGGATTGGGCGCGAGGGCGGCGCGCGGGAGGGCGCGGCGGCGCGGAGGCACTGGCTCATGTGTATTGCGAGGGGGGAGTGGGAGTGGCCTGCGCCGCCGGGGGGTGAGGGCGGCTCGGGGGATTCGGTGGGGACGGTGGTGGCTGCAGATAAGGGCGGAGATAGGTCGGAGTCGGAGATGGTGAGAGAGCTTGTGGGGCCGCGGCTTGTCGAGAGCGAAGGGGCACGTCGTATCGCCGCCCGGCTGCTTGTGCGGGATCCGAGTAGGCGCGCGAAGATCAGCGAGTTGTGGGACGATGCGTGGATGGGAGGCACGAGCTCGCACGCGTCCAGCTCGAGCACCGCGGGGGCGCACCGCTCATCAGCGCCGACGTCGAGACGCAGAGCCCTGGGGGTGCGGGCTCGCCCGACTCGGACGGAACGGACGGGTTTAGAGAAGAGTTCGCGGACCTGGAGGTGGAGGGGTTCGAGGACGAGGACCTCGAGGGGGAGGACGAGGATGTGGATGACGATGGGGTGCTGCTGGACCAGGACGGCATCGATAGCATTGCGCGGCAGGAAGTGCACTAACGCTTCCTGAGGTTGTTTCCACGAGCTCCCTATTAAAGGCAAGGGATGTTATTTACTTCTATAGCCTATCATATCTTACCAGACACATACCAAACGTACGTAGAGAATCCTTACTAGTAGCTGAATCTCTGTATGTATCTATCTGTACTTGTACTGTTCCTTCGGGGGTGTAGATACAAAATCAAATGGTTTCGTCTGTATTTTCATCGCTGAACGATCTCATGGAATAATAATGAGAGCACCGAAAATCTTTGGTTCGGGAAGTGCGGAGGGCGATCGGGTGTTTCCGCGTCCTCACGGTGTGACTCCGAACACATGACAATGTGACGGCCCTTGTTGAACTGTCACAGCAACGCGTTTCCTCCTTCCCCCACATCTTCGTGCCAAAATGCATATAATCTCGACCATCAATCAGAAAACCCAATCCGACGGCGACATCCCGGTGGTCTTGGTCACTCTCGATGCGAACAGCAAATTTCTACCGCGTCCGGAGACATATGAGGTAAACGAACCTGCGTCCCCGCGTCCTTTGGAATCCAACATACTGAATTGAACAGGCCATGGACTATCTCGTACGAGACTACTTCGAAGTCGACTCCCGGGCCGGCCTTAAATTCGAGGTCTCCTCTTGGGACGTGTGTGGCGGGCAGAACGTCGAAGTGACGGAGGCGGCGTACCCGTTTCTCCGCGCCGCTGCTCGACCGCGTCTCTGTCGTCGTGGTGCCGGACGGTGCGTGTGTGGTGCTGGTGCTCGATTGCCTCTGATCAGGGTGTATGTATTTTAATTAGGACGCAACCGCGCAATGCCGACGCCGTCTGCGACGCCGCCGCTGCGCGGCGGGGACGAGGAGATCGCGGACGAGCAGGCGGTGCAGGAGCATCTTGCCGAGGCGGAATCTAGCAACGGACGTGCGACCGCAAGCCCGCCTCCGCGCAGCGTGCTCAAAGTCGAGTCCGAGGACGAGGAGGTATTCGTCGGCAGCAACTATGGTGACGACGACGTGAACGAATCGGTCAATATCCAAGACGACGAGGAAGAGGAGCACGAAGACGAAGAAGAAGAGGAAGATGCGCCCCACGCGCGTCAAGTGCTCAACAAAGCGTTCCCCAGCGCGAAGAAAACAGGCCAAAAGAAACTATCGGATAGTGCAGGACTCCGACGAGGATGAACCTGCACCTACACCACCGGCGCGCGCCGTAGTGAAGCAGGAGATCCCGGCGGAGAGGCCGTCGACGTCGCAGGCCAAACCCAAGCTCAAGCCAGCGCCGAAAGCGCACGCCGAATCGTCCAAGGCACCGGCCCCGAAATCTCGCGGGGCGGCTAACCGTTCCGAAGACACGGCCGAATCCTCTCGCGCGAACGCGAACGCGTCCGACACCGACGAGCGGTTCAAGGTGTACGTGACGGGCCCGGAGCCGGACCACAAGGCCGAGTTCATGACGCGCGGGGGGCACCTCGTGCGCAAGGTCCTCGCGGGCGTGTGCAGGACGTTCGACCTCGACCCGGAGCAGTGCGTCTTTATCCTCTCTTCTGTCTTCTCTATCTTCTCTTCTCTATCTTTCCCTTCCCTTCCTTTCCCTTCCTTTCCCTTCCCTTCCCTTCCTTCATTTGGATCGAATTTGATCTCATTCACTTACTTTTACACAGCGCGAAACTAATGCTGTGCATGCCGCTGCCGAACGAAGACGGCGAGATCGAGGTGGTGCACTTCGAGTGCGCGAATGACGAGACGATGGCGAGATCGGGGGTGAAGCCGAACGCGAAGCTGGTTGTCCGTGTCGGATACGAGGATGAGGAGGAGGATTGATTCACAACCGTGCTATCTATATGTTTTCTTGCATTCAACAGATTTTCACCATGTCCATATGTATGTACAACAATTTTTTTACTTGTATTTTGCTCTGTCGTGCCCAAAAGTTGCTTCGTAACTTCCGTTCGGCCAGTACATATCAGCTCTATGTGCATACGGTTACCTCTGCAACAAACCAAAGTCCTTCCAATCCGGGAAGGAGATGAGTACAGGCGGCGCCTGCGCGTCTAAATCCGAGAACAAAATCGGGGCTGGCAAACACTCTGGCGACGCGATTGATTGTCAACTCTCCCTCTGTAGCAGATTCAAAGGCAACGGCAAAAGCCGAGGGCATTTCAATATGGCCGAGATCGCCGAACCTCGAGTGAACGGAACAGGGCAATCCGCCAGAAAAGGACCAACTGGTACTGACAGTGACCCGAGCCGACGTCCTACGACCAGAAATCATAACCCACGTCCTCCTCAAGTTGCCGGCAGATAAATTCAGATTTGATATATTTTTTGGACATTCAACGAAAATAAAAAATCCAGCCAGTAATCACGTTATCATAGGAAATATTAAAAGTGCCAACTGACCGCCATAGATGTTCAGGTGAGGTGCTATAAGTAAAGTTTGAACCGAGATTATCAAGGAGAAATAACTACAAAGCTGCCGATTATCAAAAAGGCGGTGCTCCCGCATGGCAGCGCAAGCACAACAAGTAAGTGCAACGCTCCAGGGCCCCGCGACGCTGCCCCAGTTCGCTTGGGATCACCTATATGAATCCCTTCGTGTCACCCTCTGGCCTGCGGACGGTGGCCCCGTAGAGGAGTCAGCACGGGGCGAGGCTCTCGCCTCCAAGTTGTGCAACTGCATCGAATCCTTGACCCCAGACGACGGGTGGCTCATCCCTAACAGCCAGAAGAGCCACTCGGATACGATGGATGTGGACGGTTCCGACAGCGAAGGCGAAGGCGAGGACCCGAACGAAGGCGAAGATGTGGACGAAGGCCCGGTCAGAATACGCTACATCAACCTCGATGCCCATCCGGTCTTGGCCATTGACGACCTCGTACGGGAGGTCCACCAGCACGGCGACAAGACCACGTTCGTTATCCGGCACGAGTACGAACTGTTCATGGAGCGCGCGATGTCTCGCGTGAGCAATCCCCCCGACGACAGCTACCGAGCCCGTTTCTTCGTCACCGGCCAGCCCGGGATCGGTAATTGGTCGGCTTTCTCTCTGCTTTGGGTTTCGCGCTCATGTATTGCGTCGGACAGGCAAGAGCTTCGGCTGTTTATATTTCCTTTTTCGTCTGCTCGCTTTGGGACAGTCGGTATTCTTTCTCAACGCCCCCACCAAGGTGTACTATTTTTCCGGAGACGGTGTACAGCGAAGCGACCAAACCCTTGAGACATGGCCCGCGACAATCAAAGCTCTCCAAAACAGCTGGGTCCTCATCGACGTGGACGACAAAAGTGAGTGGGCCCCCCCCAAGATCTTCAATCACGCTCGGTGCGTTGTATGGACGTCTTCGCCGCGGGAGTCGCGCTCGAAGGAATTCCTCAAGAGGTTTGGCGCCGAAACGTGGTACATGAAGGCGTGGTCGTCGAAAGAAATCGCGGCCGTAACGTGCGCCTTGTTTTTTATGCCGTTCTTTGGAAACTGTCAATGCTGACCTTTCCAAACAAAGGGAACGACTCGCAATCGATCGCGCCAAACTTTTGAAAAGGTTGGACGCGGGCGGGCCCGTCGCACGAAGCCTCTGGGGTGGTATACCTGTCCCCTCGCCGCAGACCCTCGAAGCCGGCATCAAGAACGCTCTCAGCGGCAACATATTCGCTTTCACGCCCACGGACGCCAGCGGTGAGGGCAAGCAGCCCGTTCATCGTGTGTTCTTGATTCAGCCCCTGGTCGTGATCGACGAGGAATCAGGGCGAGCTTGCTTCCAGAGGACAGACTACTCCGCCGAGTTCATTTCTGCTCATATAGCACACATGACCGTCGAACTGGCGCAGAACCACCTCGAGAGGGTACAAGGACAGCTAGCCGCAGCGCTCAACATATCTACCACACGCTCAGTAGCCAGGAAGCTCGTCGAGGGTATGATGCATCGCGCGCTCACCCGCGGCATGCAGCTTCCGGCCGTTTTCGGCGCTAGCACCGTTGCGGGGGCCCTCGCGTCTGCAAAACCGACACGACCGGCATCGCCAAACAGCGTCCGCTGTACCTCCGGCCGGAATCTCTCAACTTTGCCGCCGCAAGCTCGGCCTCATCCAAGCCTCCCTGGGCGATTCCCATAGCAAGGACTTCGGAACGATGCTTCGAATCGTGTCCAGACTCCCACGATGAGCGCAGGTCGACGTGAGCGGCCTCGGGGAGGTGATATATTACCTCGTTGGCATCGTCCCCGAGCGTGTCCAAAAGCTTGTGGCCGAGGCCAGCGGAACCCTAGCCGAGCTGAAGACGTTCGACGCACAGAAGCTGAGCAAAGAGCTGAGAATGCGACACACCAAGGTCGCTCATACAAGGCTTTCCACGTTCCGCGTCGTCGGCTTCACCTTTGATCACAAGCAGGGATTCACGGAGGTACGATAGTGAATTGTGTGTGATGTACCTACGTCGCGTATGTAAGATACGGTAGTTGTTGTGTACCGATTCGCTCAAGCTTCCATTCATTGCTGCCCATGCGATCGGCTCCAGAGACACATTGGCAGGCTGCAAGCTTAAGTACCTCGACGTCGAGCTCCTCCTTGGGGACACGCTTGGCGAATACAAGGCGCTCCTCGAGAGCCTCTGACTTTTCACGAGGGCAATCGGTGTATCCAGCAGCAACAGAGATGGTGGGCGAGAGGAAGTAACTGGGGGAACTATCTGGGCTTTTATGGTGTTCCTTGAGTCAGAACGGGGCGGATCCGTTCCATCACTTGTCATAATTGACTGCACAAGAGATGTCGGAGGAACGGAATACCACTCTTTACAAAGGAAACGCAGGATATCGAGGCGGAAACAATATTTTGGAGCGATAGAAGCAAAAGGGGCTTAATCTTCGGTTCAGATACTATATTTCCGTAGTTGAGCACCCAGGGTCGTATTTTGGACCGGACAAGACCCGAAATTGGAGAAGCCAGCGCAACAACGCACTATCTTGTCCAAAGACGCGAAAACCAGTGAGAGCAGCTGTAAATTCACTCTGTGCAACTTTAGCAATCCAGGTAAATCTCGTGGTTGAAGACCAAGACAATTCTAGATGCACGAAGAAGGAAGAAAGAGGAAGTAGGGCTGTGCCGTATAGATTGTTGATATTTGTCACGCAGCCGAATTGCAGTTGAACCAAAGTTGAACCAAAGTTGAACCACAGTTCAGGTTGTCAACCTCCGTCCATTCCTTCTCACTCACATTCCAACAGCTGCTCATCTGGAGATCATCCAAAATAATAATGAAATACCTCGTCCACCGAGGTGTTCAACTTCGCTTGGAGACTTCTACCCGACAGCAAATTCCGCTGTCCGACTCCGTCATTGCTGGGCACAAAGTACGGATTAGGAAGGACTTCGAGTGTTGCTCCCGCTCAGCACAATTTCTCTTAGATCTCCGCCGTTGCGGAACTAGAGAACAACCAGTGCTACATCGCACGTTGGTGCACTACCGACAACCCTCTCAACCTCGAGGCCGAGCTTTTTGTCGCAGCGTCAGACGGCACAGATACCCGCGCAATGCACTGTTGCATGGACGCCGCCCTGAAGCAAACACAAACCCGGACGACGAAAGACAATCTTGGTATGTTTGACTCGGAATTTCAATTGGCTCCGTCTTGCACTCCGCTAAAGAGTTCTTAAGAGCCTCCTTTTACCAGATATGCAATGCTCCGTGCAATCAACCAAGGTGTGGATACGAGTTTAACTCTGTACGCCGCCTCCTTACGATAAGCACAGAGTCCGTACGCCTTGAGATCCGTCGTTTTCAGGGAAAGAACGACGGGCTGTTCCCTGTCGAGTTGATTGACGCGCCAAACGAAGGCGATGGTAACCCCTACGTGACGCTGGAGGTAACGTTCAAAACGAAACGAGGAGGGCCCGCAAAATCCCACGAACCGAAGACAGTAAGTCTCTGGATTTAGTCGCGGTCTACAAGCCTACTCAAGAGTCAACGCGATGAGAACTTGAAGTTGAAGGCCGTACCACAGAAGGAACAGAGCTCGTCATCCGACCGCGCCGACTCCGGTTCCGATTCTGAGGACTGTCACAACAACGCGGATGCGGCGAATGACCTGGTATGGGGCCTATGCTTGACCCAAACAGATCCGGGCTTAATTCGGGCATCTCTTCGATAGGAAAGTCTCGAAGAAGCTCTGAGAACAGCGCAAGAGGAGGAGGAGGAGGCCTTGGCCGCGGTCCGGGCCAAATTAGCGGTACGTGAATCCAAATAAAATAGTGCTCCAGGTTTGCAAATTTGAAACCCAAATAGGCTACGAAAAAGAGAACTCAATTGTTGAAGAAGCTCCTCTGAAGACTGAAATATGTATTCGTTCTGCGCTTTGTTACTTGACGAGATAGTTTGCAACCATTGTAATTTTCTGGACTAATGGCGCGAATTAGATTGGTTTTGACTTTGGAGAGATTCGAGTCCATTCAACAAGCCCGAGATCCCCGGACCGCAGTACATTCTGTTTGAATCGAACTTCGTCACGATTGACATACAGAGCCTTGGCAAGCTAACGAAGAGAACAAATAAAGTACAAGCAAGTGCCCCATAATATGACGAGTTTCAGACTTATGCGTACACGCCGAAGAGAATGTTGAGCCAATTCCAACTGGTCCCCTGCAACCTCTCTCTTCTTTCATTCATCGGCGTGAGCCCTCTTCTGGCGCTCCACCGTCGCCTTCACATGCTCCGCCATCAACTCCGCCACGCCCTTCAGGCACGCAACGCAAACCATCGCCACGATAACGAACGGGATTATTGGGATCCATGCAAAGCGGTATGCACGCGTACACATTGCGTGAGGCGGCGGTCGCCGCCGCAATGATCGCGTTCGTAACACCCAGAACTGTAGAAGGCATGCCGGTGGCCAACGCCTGTAGCAGCGCGGGTACAGAATCCGCCGGGAGACCCGCAGCGATGGCAGCAGAGCTGACCTCGGCGTCGTACGAGGCGAGCTTGTTGTTTATGATCGCGTAGAGGATGGCACTGCCGAAAGCACCGCCATCTGCCCTGGCGCTGTAAGCAAGTCCGGTCGCAGTGGACTGGCGGAGTGAACAATGGTATGGGAAGTCAACCAAAAAAAGTGGCAATCACTAGGTAGTCATGGGGAGCAGTAAGTTGCGTGAGTGCGATAATTAATGAGGGCTAGAGGTCCCGACTGCCCAATGCCAGCTGGAAAGAATGGTGGGAAATTCCAAGATGAAAAAAACAGCAGACTGACATAGGATGTTATATCCAATTTGCGCATGGTCCAACTTCGAGGTAATCATTGCGTAGCATATGGACCTTCGCCTAAAGTAAGATTTTATAAATGAAAAAATCGAACGCGCACGTAATGGGAATAGAGGCCATGATAGCGGCTATGTAGTACGATGTCTGTCTCACGCTAATGCGCCATGCATTAGTCTCGAGTCCTAGGTTCAGTATAATCTGTGGAACGATCGAGTTGACGGTACTATAGTATACGAATCCTTCCACCCAGAACGCGAACACAGACAACGCAAAATTGGGCCCGCGAGAGAAAAAGACATGCACGACGATACCGTCAGTGCCAGACCTTTCCGTTCGTAGAGCCCAAAGAAAAGGAGGAGAATGGCGCCAGAGACCAACAGCCCAATGACGCGAGCGTCGCGCCATGGGAAAGTGCCGTGGACCGATGGGGTCGCACGCCCAGATGAGCTGGCACAGCTTGAGGCGCGGGTAGTCAGAAGGCGGCGGTCAGTAGAATCCAAGCAGTCCGACGGAAGTTAATTGGATTGGTGCACTTGGTGATCTTGCTCAAAGCTTTTCTGCTCGTTACGTTGGCCCGAGGGACAGAGCGGTATTTGGGAATCCACAGGTCTGAGCTGCTCATGGCTCAGTCCAAGACGGCTCGCCGTGACAAATGTCACTCACCACACGGTTGTGACTCGACGCGGTTCTTCGCCTTTCGGCATCACCTT
Source organism: Mycena olivaceomarginata (assembly GCA_029378375.1). Lineage (NCBI taxonomy): Eukaryota > Fungi > Basidiomycota > Agaricomycetes > Agaricales > Mycenaceae > Mycena > Mycena olivaceomarginata. The sequence goes on along the minus strand of JARKIC010000683.1, from coordinate 46,920 downwards.
TTTTGGAGAGCATTCTCATTCTATTCTGCCAGTCCGACCCCTCGTGAGATCATCTCCCGATGGGTCAGCAACCTCGTAAAAGCACACGAAGAGGAAGTCTTGCGATCAACTTGCGCCGATCGTTCTACACGATAACTTCCGCCGACTGTATTGGTTTCGGAGTAACGCCTGTGCTCGTGAATTACCATTCTTCGTGCGCTCTCGTGGACGAAGCGACTGTCCACGAAGGCCTCAATTCTCCAGATTTTCCACCGGGCGGCGAGCCTTACCGGCCTGAAACCGAGGTAGATCCCTTGCACAACATTGATTATACCAACTCGACAGGTCCTTGGCTCCGTTCTATATCCGCAGAATGGAGCACTCATATTTCAACATAACAACCACATTAAGCCATCCAAAATCGAATTCAACGGTCAATGAGTTTCATGTTTATTGGGCTCGACGGCGTCTGAGCATTCATCCTTCTGCCGGTGATGGAATACAAATCTCCAAAGTCTGGCTCTATGGCCGGCGCTACTCGATTCAATTTCGCTCATAGAACAGCTTCACGAGGCTGCGAATATCGTCCTCCTTTCCCCCGCGCGTTCTCCTTGTTGCCTTATGAATATTGTAACGGGGCGTGTCACCCCACGCCCCAAAGGAGGGAAAGGGAGATGGATTGAGACGCACGGGAAGGCCTGGAAAGACAAGGAGCACTACGTCTACTATATCGCGCTGGGATCCTGGCCACCTAAGGGGTTTGGGGCTGATCCCGATCTTCCACGGGGGCTTTTGCCAGGTTCGTTGGCCCTAGTCAATAGGCGCGCATCCTGCGAAGAGATTGAGCATATTTTTGATAATTTCGGTGCCGTTTTGAGTGTCCAAGGAATTTAATTTTCAAGGACTTCCCGAAAAGGTAATTGACAGGGATCCTGGCCACCCTCAAAATCCCATTGTTGGCGGCGAATGAAGGCCCACACCGTTTACCGTAGTGCATATGGGATTCATATAATGTGTTTCGGGCACTTATATCATACATTGGGCCTCGCAAAAGTGGAGTAGCGAAGACATTGTACAAAGGGCCTTGGCGGCGGAATCCACACTGTCATCTAAATTGGGCTGGTGCGCCAGTGGTAAGACGCTGTAGGCCGAAATAAGTTATAGGGAGGTTTATTGGAACCCAATGGACCCACTTGAATGCATATCTCTACTTGCAAGGTGTACTGTTGAGAACCCGACATTTAATATTTTTTCCAGTGTTGAATGGGTGATTTTCTATCTGCATTCATATTAGGAGGGAGGCGGAAGTATTCAAGTGTCGTATTATGGAGGATATGCATGCCCTACCTATCATAATGGATGCTGCAAGGTGTTGGAACTGTAGTCTTGAAGAGGCCATCAGTATCTCGAATTCAAGAGTGCGATCGTCGAGTTTCTGTTCCAATTGTGTTTGTGAATTTGGTCACAGAGAACAAGTCCTCGGGCAGATAGTACATACTCAGAAGGAAGCCCCATGTTCGAGCAGAAAAATGAGCCCCCAAGGTCCCGGATCCCCGGCGTATTGGTTGAGAAACAGGCGAAACGGTCGCTCGGGGTTATCAAATTGGCGTTCTCACCCTCCGGACCGCAATCAATCCGGGCACAGCTTTGGATCAACTTATCACTTTCGGTTGAAATTTGGTCTCAAGGTGCGCAATGGGTCATATTCCATCATGCAAGTACAAGGGGGAGATATTATATGCTCCAGTGTCTTATATTTGACCTGTGGCCAGCTTCCTAGTGTGGCCAGGATCCTAGTCACTGATAGTATGGAGCTATCAGATTCCGACTGTCAACAATATCCCATTGGAGATCCAGCGCCGTTAAATATTTCAATCTCCGCGGCGCATCATGGGCATACATATCCTTGTCTCTAGTGCGTGGCCTGTTCCCAGAGTTTCCGCGGTCGCTCCTACTCTGCTCTCGAAGCACGGCCGGCGCCTCCCGTGACACATATCACACTTGAAGCTGTCGAGGATAATCCGATTCCGGCTAAAGGCACTCGCTTTCAACAAGACGGAGCTGGGTCCGGGCCGGGGTATGATCAAGGTATGATACAGGAACCAAGTGCTGTGTAATGCCGTTAAGCGACAAAGCCTGTGCCGACTATTTTTATTCAAGCTGTGCATCACAGGCGCCGCTTCCTCCACCAGCTCATCTCTTGCCACTGCGAATGAACCATGGACCCTCTGACCATAACCACAACATTTATCACACTCGCAACCTTCATCAAGGACCTCATTGACGTCGGTGAAGGTATTCGTCGCTCCATAGAGAAAGTATGAAATCCCCCCCATTCGAACATCCACTGATGGAATGCAGGTCAGCGAGAATCGACGACAGATCCGAGAGCTTATGGATGAAGTTGTCCAAATTCTCTACAACCTCGCCGACCTCACCTGGGGTCACGAAGACACATTTCGTAGGCCAAAATTGCTAACCGCACTAGAAAATCTGAAAACGTGAGTGTCCCTCTTCACCTTTTTTCATTCGTTTTTTTTTCTCATTGTGTATGGTGTAGTGAGATGCTCTATGTTCATTGTGAATGCAACAAAATCTCCGCTGTGCAACCCCCCGGCTTTCGTGGGGTTCGCTCTCGGTTCAAGGCCTGGCGGAAGCGTGATGATCTCGAGGCAAAGATTAGATGTTTGAAGGAACGTGTGAGCAGATGCTACTCTCAGTTCACGGTGAGTAACTCCTTCTATACAATTCTTGTGCTCATGTCTATTACAGGCATTCTCTGTTGCTCGAATCGAGCACAACACCTTGCACATTGAACAAACAGCAATCATCAACCATGTGGAAAACCAAGTCAAAGCACAACGCCTGGAGGGAATGATGGCTCAAGTACTGCTTGAGACTCCATTTGGCCAAAATGTAATGAACAGAACAGTTGAAATAATATCGGCTGTAAGTGCATTCAATCCATGTTATCAGTGCAACCTCACATTTCTTCTAAGGATCCAACCCATAGCAGTCTAGAATCCCAATATATGTCTGTGCAAACAATGGGTCTCATTGCTTCGCTTGAGGGGTTGTTGATCAGTGGAAAATTGGTTCTCGATGGACCTCTTTTTGATCCTACCCAGCCTGTCCAATTCATTAGCAAACCATGCACCCCTTCACACCTACTTCATGAGATCCTGGGAGTGGTCATCAACATCAACAAAAACTGCTATATTCAGATACCGCTGGGGTGTATGCAGAACATTCTGATTAACCTTGGGGTATCTCTCAGTAACATGGGAATGGTTTCAGAAAGCATAGCCTGGGAACACTTCAAAATCCGGATGCTTCGTCATCTAGACGGTCCTACTGCTGTGACTTTGCCAGACATGGCACATGCTTTCATGGGGCTTTCAGTTGCATACCAGTTGCAACACCAATTCCAATCTTCCATCCAAGCTAGCCAGCAGTCCCTGGATCTCTGGCATCGTCTGTCTGATAGTTTGCCTGATGTTGACATCCGCATATGCCTGATAATGGTGTTGACCACGCAGACACGGAGTCTCCTCAAGACCAGTGAAAAGATGGCTGCACTATCCATCGTGCAGGATGCTGTAGCCCTGTCTCGCCCGATGTTGCAGCAGATGATCAAACCCAGCTCAGGATCCTCATCCTCAGTGGATAATTTCAATGCAGATTGGTCTTGTGCAGCCATTTTTGAACTTGCCAAAGCTCTTTCATTGCTTAATCGCCACCCTCGAGTCATACAAGGCCTTGAAGGAAGGTTTCCAGACAATCATCAGGTTGCCTATTCCTTCACACCTTCTATTGGGAGAATGCATTGATTTATTTCTCGACCAAATCTGCAAGGTGGCGGAGGGAGACAGCTTTTCACTTCTTATGCTTGTGGATTGTGTGATTCTATTCTGCAATCTTGCTCGCATATACCCCAAACAGTTTTCCACACAATTTCTTTGGCTCCTGCATGCCTACGTATATTTCACTCAGCAGGATGATTCTCCTTCAATGGAGAACATCTGCCTTTTTCTAGAGCCCAAATTGGACCATCCACCACCCAAGCTGGATGTGACCAGGTCAATGGAGATTAGCTTAGGCGGCGATGATGGGATTCAAATTGAAGATGTGGTTCGGGCATTTTACACCTGTCCCTCACACTCCAGTGATCCCTTGATTCAAAATATCTTCATCACCCACTTCGACAAAGCTATTCTTGTTCTCCGAGATGTGGTCAAAGACTTGACTTTCAACCTGACCACTACTGAGTGGATCCTATGGACCATCACTCACGTTGTTCGGTTTCTCCCCTCTCCAAACCAGCTAGCTCTGCTGCAGGTGTCAGTGAGAACCATTGAGCACTTTGGCGCAGTTCTTGCTGGTCGGGGGTCTGACTGGGTGTGGGGCCTTCACCATTTGTTTGGCCCAATTTTCCGCCACTTATGGAGAACCGGGTTGCTTGACGACGCACTCCAAGTCTGTGAGCAGGTCATCAAATACCTTGATTCCCGCTTCAAGTCAGACAATGTTACTGTTGAGGCAGGATATTGGCGATTGAACTGTCATTTCATCCTGTGTGACATGGGCAGATATTCCAATGCAATTGGACTGGTACAACAGGCCACAATAGCATCAGTTCCAGAAGGGTTTTTTTTGCATCCTTACATTGTCCCAATCCGCATCCTTCACCGTACCGGAAGAAACCAAGAAGCACTTCAGCTTCTCAGGAAAGGAGTGGCCGCTGGCCGCCAAAAATACTGGACAGACAGTGTTGAGGTCTTGCAGTTACATCTTCATCTTTTGCTTGTGGAATCTGCAGCTGTCTGGGGACATGTAGGCAATGGAGAAAGGGCCCTCAAGCAAGCAGAACGGGCTGTCACTGCTTGTCGAAAAGACATGGGCCCCAATGAAGAACAAAAATGTATACTCATTCAGTCCCTCATCATTCTTTCAGACTGCCTAGCCGCACTTGGGAGAAATGACAAGGCCCTCGTGGCTGCCCAGGAATCAGTGTTAACATACACTGAGAATGCACCGAGCATGTGGGGGAAATTTTTGTACACAATCAGAAAGCAGGAGTTGGGAGCAAATGCCTTCCACACACTTTCCCTGCGACTGGCACCCTCCGGCAAAGCCCAACAAGCACTTCAAAATGCAGAGAAAGCCACTGAATTGTATCGTGAGTTGGTCATGTTGGTCCCTCGCCATCTTACCACGCTCGCCAGTAGCTTGCGGAATCTGGGCTCAATCTTCTGGGATGTTGGCCGTCGAGATGAAGCCATTGCCGCCTGCGAGGAAGCTGTTGGCATCATGCAGAAGCTTGTCAACCCCGAGACGTACTTCCTCCCAGCTCTCGCTGAAGCCTTGGAGCAGCTTGCGGATTATCTCGCAAAGAAAGGCGACATCGGAGGAGCGTCTGCTGCAATGGCCGAGTGTGCAGAGGTTCGGAGGGAGTTCGCAGCATTACCTCCTGAGCCCGAATTTCTGTTTGAGAAAGTGGTGGACATGGTGGAATCAGACGACGAGGAAGAAGGGTGGGCAGAGGCAGATGAACATCATGACACTTCAGAGGGTCCGAGTGTTAAGGCAGTGGAATCAGACGACGAGGCAGACAAGCATCACGACACTTCAGAGCCTCCGAGGAGTGTTGAACCCCCCACCTTCATCTTGGAATCCTCCAGTTTTTTGTTGATGCCAATTCCCGGTCCTTCCACCGACATCGACACCCCGGTTCAGGCTAGTCCATGCGGAATTTCGACCCCAGCAGGAGACTCGGCCATGGTCATCCTCGATGGCAGCAGCACACCCGCGGTCAAGAACCCGACCGCCACAGACACAGTCAAGGGCATGTTCAGCAGGCCACTGGAAGTGGACGTGAGGGCTGCACTTGCGAAGCTCATTGATGGATGTCGTGTGGTGGGTAATACTAGTGCTCGGGATTTCGTTCCCCATCGCGTGGAGAGGTGTTGTATAGCTCAATGTAAACGGACCGGAGAATCCTCAGTGGGGCATGTAAATTTTGGGTTATGTATCATTGGTTTATCAGATAATACCAGCAGGATATCAACTTGAAGCAAAGGGCGAAGGGCGAAACATTGCTAGTGTGACACCCTGGTCCTTCAAGCCAGGGATCCTCCGAGGTCGCACAGTCCGCCGCTTCAAGCTGCGTGCGAGCTCATGATGTTCGAGATGAGAGTGTCACAAGTTCAAGGGCAGCGAGAGCTATCTCGGTCAAAGCACCCCCAGCAAGCCGCCAAAGCGGAAGTAGAAGTGGAAGCGAAGGCGAGCATGTATACCACTCTTCGTGATTTCGTTCGAGGTATGTGGTCTAATTTGTAAGTGATCAGAAGAGGTTGGAGAGTCGTCGGCAACGCGCGCGGATTTGGCGTATCGTTGGTTCATCGGATAGTGCTGGCAGGAAAAATGATAATATCGACTCGAATTAAGAGCGAAAGAGCGAAGAGCCAGCGATACGTAGCACACAGGTCCTTCTTGAAGTTCAAGGCCAAGTCCAAGTCAGACGGTCCGAGGTCGTTCAGCATGAGTATATACGAGAGTTATGGGAGTGGAACTCGGCTAAAGGTAGTAGCCGAGTCCCACTCCCACTATCAGCGTCCGAGTCCCATAAACAAAGTGATCGATAGTGGGACTCGCTTGTCAACTCCGCTTGCGACGCGGGGCGGCGATCAAGGCAATCAGCGGCAAGAATTATTGATCCGCTGCCATCGAGAACGGAGAACATAGGTTGTATTTAGGTAATTGTAATTGTAAGTGGGCATCATGAGTGAGAAAAAAAAACCAGGGTGCACTTCTTCCGATGTGCGTGAGGGACTCGACCAGCTACTCTGGACCCTCCGCTCTGACTCGCAATACTCAACATGGGCCTCTCGTTGTCTTTTTCGCTCCAGGACCAATTTCAACTGTTTCTTTGCATGCTCGTATGTGTGTTTGCACGCTGCAGGGACGAGTCTCGTGAACCACACGCTCCAAAAAAATGTATCTTGGTAGCCAAGATTCTCACTGCGCCGCAGAATATCACGTTCGCTGTGCTGCGGCAATGTAGTCGGGATGGTTCCTTATAAGCGGCAGGTTTCTGTTTCCCCCCATCTTTTCCCTGCCGCTACGCTCTTCCCCTGTTGTTGTCCGCGGTTCCCGGTCGCTGGGTTATTGTTTCTCGTCCTGCACTTCCCCGGCCCAGGGTTTCAAACACAAGATCGAGAGTCCCTCAATAGTTCCACCGTGCACACACGTCTTGACTACTAGTCAAGGTTGGCTTCTACTATCCACAAGGCCAAATGATTGAAGCCGGATCTTGGGTACTTCAATTGCTTCCTGGCATCTCACTTTCTCCTCAATACGGCCTGTCTATCAATTCTCCCCGACAACTCAAACATGTAGTTTGTCTGCGACGACTTTATAGACTATCCATTCAACCAAATTTATCCTCTTCTCACAGTCGCACTTGCCCCGAATATCTCAACGTCAATCACGGTTCCTGGGAGTTCTGTAGGCTCAGAAAACACAATCTGGTCCTCAGTTCATTGTTCGCCTTGGCGCGATGTCTCGGAACTCAAATCATTTATTCCTCGCAGGCAGTTTTGTTTTGCTCATAATTGTTTGCTTTGTAAATCCCACACCCGTCCTCTATGTTTGCAAGCACTACAGCAGTGTACTGAAATCTTGGGCGGTGACTGCTTTATCAGCAATGATTCGTTTCGAACATGATGGAAAATGAGCGTGTCTCGTGGCTTTAATCTCTCGGGTCTTCCTTCGTTACATTTGCCTTCGAATCTTCTCCTCTCGGGTGTGTGATTTTATTTTTGTGGCTCAATTTAAAGGCTAAAAAGTACTGGGCAGCCGAGTTCCTGCTGTTCTCAATGGCCCAAGCATTCTCGTAGGACCCTGGTCGATGTATTCGGTATTAGAATAAATTCTTGTTTGGTCAGCACACACCGCAGTGCGAATTCAACACCGGAGCAAAGCACAGGCACACCTTGTTCAGTCTCATGGAAGGAAGACCTGCTGTCAATTAGGACTTGCGGAGCGATAGTCACTGTGTTCAGACCCTCCCTGCACAGAGGCTTGGTTCAGGTACCTACGCAGACCTCTACAGATCGCTCTGTGTAGGTGGCTGGACAGGCTCTGTGTAGCTCTGTATAGCTCTGGGCAGGTCAGTGTATGTCAGTGCATGCCAGCGTAGGTCAGTGTAGGTCATGGTAGGTCTGTGTAGCCATCTCCGCAGGATTAAGATACTGTAACAACAATCGCTGCAGATGTTGAGCTGGCAAGAGAAACTCTAGTCTGTGCAGCTCTGCAGATGTACCTACCCTCACTACATTGACATATACAGACTCTGCGTAGTTGTCTACGCTTCGGCTACACCCAGCTACCCGGACACTGTGTGTAGTCGTCTAAACGGGATCTGTGTGGCCAACTAAACATGTCTACGCATATCTAAACTCAACTACCCAAACTGTGTTTAGGCCACCCTTGAACGTAGTGAGTGCCATTGAACACAAGTTCCTGGGGCACAAAGGTACCAGAATCTCAGAAGTAGAATAAGCGGACTGCATGAAATTGGCAATGTCGAAAGAAATCACTTACCAGGTTCATATATCGGGCCGCATATTCAAGTTCATTTACAGGCTCCTCGTGCTCTGCGGCGGGAACAAGATCTGCAATGAACTTAGTGGCCGTAAGAAAAGGGTCAAAGAAAACTATTTACTGCCTTCATATCTTGGGCTCACATATTCAAGTTGATATTGGGGCTCCTCGGGCTCCATCTGCACCGTTGTACCGAAGTCTGTAATCAAATCAGTGCCATTGAACATCACGATCGTCGGCTGCCTGATGGAGCATCACGGAGCTTGAATGGTATCATCACGCACTGATGGCCGTATTGATTGTTGTGATCTTCAGTCCCACTAATGATCGCTAGTCCCACTAATGATGGGGACCGAGTCCCACTAATGATGGCTTTGCCGAGCACTAGCCGACTTCCACTCCCATAAATCTCGTCGTTACTCGTTCAGCATCTCCGAGTTGCCGCTTCAAGCTCCGAGTTGCGTCAGGTCATACAGAGCGGTCGAGGTGATGCCTGGGGTTTCAGGCCCGCACGCAGTCGTGTGGACACGGTTTGAGTCGGTTTGTTCAAGCCGTGCGGGATGTCGACCACAGCAGGAGACAAGAGCTGACAAGAGCCTAAGAGACATCACCCATTTTCATTACGAGGCCAGGCCCACCGCCGTTCAAGAGTGTCCCAAGTCAGCAAGTCACTAGGGTGTAAGTACTGTAATAGGCCTGAAAATGCTGCCAGGCCACTGGCGTCCTGTGGTGGTTCTCGTTCCTACGCTGGAGCCAAGCTAGAGCACACGTTGAGGTATGGAATTCGATCTCGAATAACGAGCAACAGAGAAAGACACATCTCGCGTCCCAATAAGGAAACCCCAATGCTCCTCGCACACCTCAAAGACAAGTCAAAAAAATTATCGATTCGTATTGCCCGTAGGCTGTATGTTATTTACATGCGTCGTATTCGTTGTATGCTGGTTGTATGTATGTATGGATGGATGGTTCGTTGCAGTGATGATGAGGATATGCGCATGAAGGAACAAGAAAAACCGAGCCCAGAGGAGGGGGAGGAATAAGATAAGGTAGGTGATCAAGGACGTATCATGCAGGGATGCATGGACGCGCAGGTAGGTGGGTGAGGTGAGGGAGGAAGGCGTATGTGCACTACATTTCTACGCCCCGCCCCGCCCGTGCCCATGCCCACGGTGTGCACGCACGCACGGCACACGCGCACGGCGCGCACACATGCTTTTAGGCCAGCACGTCACGGCTTGCGGAACTCGCACAGCACGGTGTATATCGTGTTGAACGCGGTGTGGATCTCCTCGCAGACATAAGCGGGCGGGACAGGGAGGTCGGCGTCGGCGTCAACGTCCACGGAGCCGGCGCCGGACGGGTCTCGACCGGTGTACGACGCGCGCAAGGGCTGCGCCGTATGTACGAGGGAATGAAGAAGAGGAACGAACATACCTTGGCACCGGTCAAGACGATTTTCCCCGAGACGAAGATGAGGAGCACGACCTTGGGTTTGATCATGCGGTAAATCAGACCAGGGAAGAGCTGGGTGTGGTCTGTTAGTTTTCTTTTACAAAGAACGAAGAAAAGAAGCTCGCCTCAGGCTCGTAGCTGCTAAACTGCCCGTGGCTGTATGCGAGTCCCTCCAAGCGAATGGGAAACTTGACGTTACAGCTGCCGACGATGTTCTAGATCTTGAACTCGGAAAACTTTACGTCGAAGCCGAGCTTCTGCACGATGCGGGCGTACTTGTGCGACGCGAGGCGCGAGTCGCTTTCGCTCTTGGCGCCGGCGACGACCATCTTGTCGGACGCGAAAATGAGGACCGTCGTCTTGGGGTCGCGGATGCGCATGGTGCGGCTAACCACAACACGACGAACACAACAGTTCGGTGTGCCAAAAGATTCAGGGCACGGTAGGATTGTATTCTGCATTGCGGGCGATGGTCTTGAGGTCGAAGCGGCAGTCGAGGTTAAGGGTGGGGACGATGTTTTGGAGGGGTGGAGACGATGCCCTCGACGGCGGTGATGTGCTGCTGCTCGAGGGTGAGGGGGGACAGGTGTCGAGGGCACGGCGGCATTGGCGGGCGGGGATGGGCCAGCGACACCGTTCGGCGCGGTGGGCGGGAGTGAGGGCGCCTTGCTACTGCAGCTGTGGTTGATATAGATTACTGGGTGGTGACGGCCCAGGGAGGGCGAGGCAATTCTGCTGCTGGTAGGGGTTGCCACCGAGCTGCTGCTGCTAATAGTGGTCGCCGCGTCACTATGCCAGAGCCACGAGGTAGAAAGTCTCGCCCAGGAGTGATTAGCTTGCGAGTTTCGGGCGAATTTGACGGCGCAAAGAGAACACTACTCTTGCCGCTGCTTTGAGGACACAAATCTGGGGAGGGTCTTTCGGCCGGGAGCGCTTGAGGCGACTGTTGTGAAGACATCCTGGTGTTTATTGATGGTTGAGACTGTCTAGGGCGAGTCCTGAGGGTTTTGACGCCATAGAGGTCTACGTGGTATGAAGGAGAAACAGTCAAGACAGGCGAAGGGTTTTGAAATCGGCGGAGCCGAACAATTGCAAGTGGCGGTGCGACACATACGACTCTGTTCCTCAACCGTTGCTGCTAAAATATACTGCATTTCCTTCAAGCACACTCCGGACAATTTCCTGTCGCCATATACTTGTTTCAACTTGCTGCGAGCAACGCGGCGGCCTGCGCTTTCATTGGGAGTCAGACTGACGCTGCTATACTCCACGCATAACTGCGCGGCCGCCTGCTACATTTGGAGCTCAACCGTCCGCTGGGTATCAAACTTTCTTCTCGGGGCTGTTGCAAGGCGTCTGTTCCTATTTTTCCGGCCGTACAATTCTTCCTCATCCTGCATTCAATCTACTGGATCACCCACGTCGATAAAGGCGGCGGCGCCGACTATCTCCAGAACGATGTCCGCTAGTAATAACTTTGTGGATGCAGAACCCTGCCTAATACTTTCTCTCACAAAATGGCACACCACAGTTGTTGTACCTTACTCGACGTCCGGACGTCATCAGCAGTGGGACTCGATGGACTTATTTTCTTACTGTCAAGAATCAAGGTATCTTCGTTGCTACCCCTCAAGCTCCCTCAAGTGTTAGAGCGACTCCACTTCTGGCTTCATAATGTGATATTCTGCTGGACATCGGTCAACACAGGCAATGATCAACACTGCTTGGCTTGGTGCGTTCACTGAGTACATTCCAGGTGACCATGCTCAACGAACAAACAAACAAACTAGGTTCGCTTAACGAACTCGCAACGCAGTTTGGGTTAAGGGGCGTCGTGCTCGGCGGGCAAAATCACTTGTTCATGGAGATATACTTAAATTCTTCTTCTTCGATTCGAGAATGGGGCAACGAGTGCAAGTGATCGCTCTGGACAATACAGAAACAGTTTTCCATGAACTACATGGATAAAAACAAACACAACTTTGAACGAACCTACATGTCAATCTCAAGACTCTGGCTAAGCACCTTCGCAATATTATGATACCATCTCCCAAGCATTACTGGTGAGCAGCCAGGTAATCCCGACCAAACCACGGCCTTGGAGCCCGCTCAGCTCCCATTTTTTCGCCAAGGGCCCAAAACTGAGCCATCTTCATCCTGCGCGCGCGACCTTGGCGTGCGTTGTGAGGTATGTGGTTCTATGCACGAGGAAGTGTCAGCGTCACAATGAATATATCAGAGGCCCAGAGCGAGTACAGTGGGTACCCACCTCAAATCCCTCTTCTCGACCTTGAGTGCTGTCGCGGCGTACAGCTGCGCCCTGTTCGGGGCTCAACAACTGTTTCTCGAGGAAAGAGAAGGGCGCGAGCCACGGGTAGGACGCGTGTGTGCCTGTGGCGGGAGAGTCAGTCTCGATTCTGTGCCCAGTCCAAAGCCACGCACCGCGGTAGATGTTGATCATGGTCGCGACGAGCCCGGGGTGCACGGAGCGGCAGTAGATTCTCGTTCCCGCGAGGCGGCGCTGGAGCTCGTTCGTGAAGAGGATGTTCTGTGGAATGCATCAGCTCGGTACTTTACACTAGGTAAACCTGGTCCTCCAAGGGTCGACGCGCCCGAAAAATACAGCGGCTCGACCCGCGACGCTGGGGCACATCCTTCGCCAAACAGCAGACTACGTACAGATGTCCCTCGTCGGCCGCCGCTCAAACAGCAGTCCCCGTCCACCGCGAGCGCATAAATTGGACTACCACTTGCGCTCCGCTTCGAGTTCCCGTACCGATTCATCGCGGTACTGCACTTCTGATTCAGCCCCTTCAAATCAGAGAAGACAGGCTATGCGCAGCGCGGTGGCCCTCGCTCGAGAGACTGACGATCCGGACGTCTGGCAAGGAGGCGGTGTGCCGGAGGAGAGGGAGAAGGGGAGGGCGAGAGTAAAGTAGTCTAGAAGGAATGTGTAGTTCAACGTTGTGATGCAGTGTAGAAAGGAAGGGAAGGGCTCACCAGTTCCATTAAGCGCCTGCAGCTCGATCTCATCTGCCGTCAGCTCGCATGGCTCTGCCATCTGCCATCCCCACCCTGAGTAGATCACCTGCGAAGTAAGAAAGCACTCACCCACCCCAGCGTTCAAAACCAATGCGTTCCTTTCTTTCCCAAAATTCTTCTGCAGCGGCCCTGGCTGCGCTCAGAATTGTCAGGTCGAACAGTGCAATGAATCCGACTTGTGCAGAGGGGACGGCGGTTTTCAGAGAAGCGATTGCGGCGACGGTGGACGCGGTGTGGGAGGCCATGCTATACCCGAGCGCTATTCCTGCCGTCCATCTTGGCCAGACACGTTCCATTGAAACAGAGCTTGTACGAAGCAGCTTGAATTTGAGTGACCCATGACCGATTCGAATGGGTCTTGAAAAAACACCTCGTTGGACATCGAAGTTCCGCCGATACATGCAACCTTGAGTGCCTTGATAAAATCGGTATACGAGGATGCAGATATTGAAGTCGTGACACCGATATTGGAAGTAACGTTAACATCCACAAAGCGCGATCGATGTCCAAGTCGACTCGGACGACTTGGAGGTCGGCAGGAGTCGTCGCCGGGCATGTGTGACGCGCTTGCAGTCCGGTTGCTCGCATGTTTGACACGTTTGAAGGTAGCGAGTGGTTCTTCGAATAGAGAGATGGGGCGACGACTAGAACTGCACGCAGAGCACATTCCCGACAGCACACGGCGAGAGTACCAACAAGGTTTTTGCGAAAAATGCGGTTCCAGACGAGGCGGCCAGCGAGTGGCACAGGAGGGTCACGGATCGGCGCGCGTCAGGGCGCACGGCCGTAAACGATAACGGCCTCGACCAAAATGGGTTCAGAGGTGTGTGGATCGGAAAGATTGTATTACAGGTGGATAGTGAATGCAAAAGTGGTGGTGTGAAAGCGCATCCTGAAGCCTCGATAGAGATGGAAGTAAATTATGGGTATTCAGCACGCACTGAGACTCAATACATAAATGAACTCCATATACCACCTCGGCTGCCCCGTAAACCGCAACGCTTCAGCGAGCGGGCGCCACTCCTCTTTCGTGTACCGCACCTGCGGGAACACATCATTCGTATCACCGACACCGGTGTATTCTGGGCCCCCTCGTCGATTACATGCGCCCCCGAAGGCCCGCCCTCGACCCGTAATGTCTCGCACACCTGGCCGACAACGCCACGGTTGTATGGGCGAGCGTGTGTCCTGGGTGTCGTAACCGACGAGGTCGGGGTGGTGTTCGAACAGCAATGTCAGAAAGATGTCGCGCCGAAGATCGGTGAAAGCCAGCCGTAGAGGATGTTAGGGCGCGGGGCGTCGGGGGAGTCGTAATGAGCGGGGAGAGTGGTGTTCTCGTGCGCTTGAGCCGATTGTTGTGAAGACATCCGGGAGTTTGAGAGTCGAGACTATTTCTAAGCAAATTCCTAAGGGTTTTGTGGTTTGTCGCCATAAGGTATGAAAGAGGGTCTAGGGAAATCAATCGAGACTGCGCCTCCGCTCAGGCGAAGGGGTTCGAAATTAGCAAAGCCAAATAGGTGGCGGCGCCACGCATACTTACTCCGTACTATTTTCCTGCTAAAATACTACATTTCCTTCAAGTACACTCCGAAGCTACACAATTTTCTGTCGCCATATACTCGTTGTAACTTCCATGCGAGCAACGCTGCGTGCCTGCCATCTTGAGACTCCAGAAAATCAGAGCGACGCATGCCATCGACGCAACATCGACGCGTGCTATCGACACAACTGCTTAGCTGCACAAAGAAACTACATGCTACATCTGGAGTGCATGCGTATAATCGTCTGCTGGGGTATCAACCTTTCTTATTGGGACTTTGCATTACGTCTGTTCCAGTCTTACAAAACTGCTGTTATTGTACTACTCTTCAGCCTACTGGATTTTCCTCCACGAGAGAGGTGTTCGACAGGATGATGCCCGGAAGTGATAACCTGGCGGATGGAGAATCTGTACATTTTCTCTCGCACTGGAACACCTCAGCCTCCTTTCAGGTGGACCGGAACAGTTTTGGTCACTTACTCAACTTCCGAATGCTACCAGCTCTCCTCGTGGGACTCGATCCGGGTATGATACCAATCGTGATTTTACAGGAATTAAGTGCTGTAAGGATGCTGTTAAAGCAGCAGAGCCTTTCGCAGTTAAATTAGAGCTGTGCAAGAGCTGTGGCTACTATTTTTATTGAAGCTGTGCTTTGCAGGCGCCGAGTCTAGGTCTTCCTTCCCCAGCTCATCTCTCACCACTGTGCTTGAACCATGGACCCTCTGACCATAACCACAACATTTATCACACTCGCAACCTTCATCAAGGACCTCATTGACGTTGGTGAAGGTATTCGTCGCTCCATAGAGAAAGTATGAAATCCCCCCTACTCGAACATCCACTGATGGAATGCAGGTCAGCGAGAATCGACGACAGATCCGAGAGCTTATGGATGAAGTTGTCCAAATTCTCTACAACCTCGCCGACCTCACCTGGGGTCATGAAGACACATTTTGTAGGCCAAAATTGCTAACCGCCCTAGAAAATCTGAAAACGTGAGTGTCCCTCTTCACCTTTTTTCGTTCGTTTTTTTTCTCATTGTGTGTGGTGTAGGGAGATGCTCTATGTTCATCATGAATGCGACAAAATCTCCGCTGTGCAACCCCCCGGCTTTCATGGAGTTCGCTCTCGATTCAAGGCCTGGCGGAAGCGCGATGATCTTGAGGCAAAGATTGGATGTTTGAAGGAACGTGTGAGCAAATGCTACACTCAGTTCACGGTGAGTAACTCCTTCTATACAATTTTTGTGCTCATGTCTATCACAGGCATTCTCTGTTGCTCGAATCGAGCACAACACCTTGCGCATTGAACAAACAACAATCATCAACCATGTGGAAAATCAAGTCAAAGCGCAACGCCTTGAGGGAATGATGGCTCAAGTACTGCTTGAGACTCCATTTGGCCAAAACGTAATGAACAGAACGGTTGAAATAATATCGGCCGTAAGTGCATTCAATCCGTGTTATTGGCGCAACCTCACATTTCTTCCAAGGATCCAACCCATAGCAGTCTAGAATCCCAATATATGTCTGCACAAACAATGGGTCTCATCACTTTGCTCGAGGGGTTGTTGATCAGTGGCAAATTGGTTCTCAATGGACCTCTTTTCATTCCTACCCTTGTCATTCCTACCCAGCCTGCCCAATTCAACTTCACTAGCAAGCCATGCACCCCTTTGCATCTACTTCATGAGATCCTGGGAGTGGTCATCAACATCAACAAAAACTGCTATATTCAGATATCGCTGGGGTGTATGCAGAACATTCTGGTTAACCTTGGGGTATCTCTCAGTAACATGGGAATGGTTTCAGAAAGCATAGCCTGGGAACACTTCAAAATCCGGATGCTTCGTCACCTAGACAGTTCTGCTGCCATGACTTTGCCGGACATGGCATATGCTTTCATGGGGCTTTCAGTTGCATACCATTCGCAACACCAATTCCAATCTTCCATCCAAGCTAGCCAGCAGTCCCTGGATCTCTGGCATCGTCTGTCTGATAGTCTGCTTGATGTCGACATCCGCATATGCTTGATAATGGTGTTGACCATGCAGGCACGGGGTCTCCTCAAGACCAGTGAAAAGATGGCTGCACTATCCATCGCGCAGGATGCTGTGGCCCTGTCTCGCCCAATGTTGGAGCAGATAGTTGAATCCAGTTCAGGATTCTCGTCCTCAGTGGATGAGTTCAATGCAGGTTGGTCTTGTGCGGCCATTTTTGAACTTGCCACAGCCCTTTCTTCACTTGACCACCATGTCGAGTCGTACAAGGCCTGGAAGGAAGGTTTCCAGACAATCATCAGGTTGCCTATTCCTCCACACCCTCTATTGGAAGAATTAGGAGAATACATTGATTTATTTCTCGACCAAATCTGCAAGGTGGCGGAAGGAGATGGGTGTTCCCTTGCTATGCTTGCGGATTGTGTGATTCTACTCTGCAATCTTGTTCGCATATACCCGGAGCAGTTTTCAAGTCAATTTCTTCAGCTTCTCCATGCATATGCATATTTTGCTCAGCAAGGCTCTTCTTCCATGGAGAACATCCGCACCTTCCTGGAGCCCAATTCAGACCATCCGCCACCCGAGCTGGATATGACCAGGTCAATGGAGATTAGCTTAGGCGGTGAAAATGGGATTCAAATTGAAGATGTGGTTTGGGCATTTTACACCTGTCCCTCACACTCCAGTGAGCCCTTGATTGAAAATATCTTCATCACCCACTTCAATGAAGCTATTCTCGTTCTCCAAGATGTGGTCAAAGACTTGAATTTCAATCCAACCACCAATGAATGGATCCTATGGACTGTCGCCGACATCTTTCCATTTCTCCCCACTCCAAACCAGCTGGCTCTGCTACAGGTGTCGGTGAGAACCGAGCACTTTGGCACAATTCTTGCTCATCAGGGATCTGACTGGGAGTGGGTCCTTGACGATTTATTCAACCCAATTTTCTGCAACTTATGGAGAACTGCGTTGCTCAATGGTGCACTCAAGGTCTGTGAGCAGATCATCAAATACCTTAATTCCCGCTTCCAGTCAGACGACGTGACTGTTGCAGCAGGGGAATGGCAATTGAGCTGCTATTTCATCCTGTGTGACATGGGCAGGTTTCCCGATGCAATTGGAATGATACATCAGGCGACGACAGCCTCAGTGCCAAAAGTGTTTTTTTTGCATCCTTATATTGCTCAGACCCGCATCCTTTGCCGTGCTGGAAGAAACCAAGAAGCACTTCAGCTTCTCAGGAAAGGAGTGGCTGCTGGCTGCCAAAAATACTGGACAGACAATATTGAGGTCTTCGATTTACACCTTAATTTTCTGCTCGCAGAATATGCAGCCGTTTGGGGACATATAGACAACCCAGAAAGAGCCCTCAAGCATGCAGAACGGGCTGTCGCTGCTTGCCGAAAAGACATAGGCCCCGATGAAGATGTGGAAGACCAGAAATGTATACTCACTCATTCCCTCGTCGCTCTTTCAGACTGCCTAGCTGCACTTGGGAGAAATGACGAGGCCCTTGCAGCTGCCCAGGAAGCGGTGTTGGTATACTCCGAGAACACATCACACATGTGGGGGAATAATCTGTACACAATCAGAAAGCAGGAGCTGGGAGCAAATGCCTTCCATGTGCTTTCCCTGCGACTGGTGACCTCTGGCAAAGCCCAGCCAGCACTTTTGAACACAGAAAAAGCGACCAAATTGTATCGCGAGCTGGTCGCACTGGCCCCTCGCCATCTCCCCACCCTCGCCAGTAGCTTGCAGAATCTAGGCTCGATCCTCTGGGATGTTGGCCGTCGAGATGAAGCCATTGCCGCCTGCGAGGAAGCTGTTGGCATCATACGGAAGCTTGTCAATCCTGAGACGTACTTCCTTCCAGCTCTTGCTGAAGCCTTGGAGCAGCTTGTGGATTATCTCGCAGAGAAAGGTGATGTCGGAGGAGTGTCCGCTGCAATGGCTGAGTGTTCAGAGGTTCGGAGGGAGTTCGCAGCATTACCTCCCGAGCCTGAATTTCTGTTTGAGAAAGTGGTGGACATGGTGGAATCAGACGACGAGGAAGAAGGGTGGGCAGAGGCAGATGAATATCATGATGCTTCAGAGGATCCGAGCGTTGAGGAGGTGGAATTGGATGACGAGGTAGATGAGTATTACAACACTTCAGAGCCTCTGACGAGCATCGAGCCCTCCACCTTCATTTTGGAACTCTCTGGCCGTTCGTCGACGCCACCTCCGGGTCCTTCCATCGGCATTGATGCCCCCATTCAGTCTAAGCCATGCGGGACGCCAACCGCAACAGAAAGCTCGGACATAGTTGTCCTCGATGGCAGCAGTGCCGTCGAGAGCCTCGCCGCTACGGATACAGTCAAAGGCATCTTTACCAAGCCGCTGGAGGTGGACATGAGGCTGAACATGCGCATGTGCTTGCAGAGCACGTTGATGGACGTCGTGTGGTGGGTGTTTGCTCGGGATTTCGTTTGCCATCGCGTGGAGACGTGTCACGTAGCTCAGTGTACACGGACTGGGGATTCGTCTACAACGTGTGTAAATTTTGGTTTATGTATCATCGGTTTATCGGATGGTCAAAGGGTGACTACATAGCAGCTTGGAGTGGAGAACGAAATTATTAGCAAGCAAGTAAGAGCGAAAAGCGTGAGAGCTGGCGTGCACAAGAACCCGCTTCAAGCTTCAAAGAGGTCGTTCCAAGTCTCGTCGCTGAATATGGCATAGCATTGGAGAACACCAGGCCTTTGTCTCGGTGGAAGGTTCAGCCGCTCGTCCGGAAGGTTTTCCTGGTGCGCAGCCCAAGGGGACTCGGCTGTGGTCATCGTCCTGGACCTAACCGTCACACCGCCATTTCCAAGAACATCCCTAACAAGCGGCCGAAGTGAAAGTGCAAGTGGAAGCGAAGCCAAGCATGCACGTTTGGAGACCGATACGTAATGGATGTTCGATGCGTGTGGCGAATACCACCCCTCGTGATTTCGTTCGAGGTATGTGGTCTAATTTTTAGGTTGGAGAGTCCTCGGCGGCGCGCGTGGATTTGGCGTATCGTTAGTTCATTGGGTAATAGATAATATTGACTCGAAGTAAAGATCGATCGAAGAGTGAAAGAGCCAGCGTGGCACGCGGGTCCTCAAGTCCAAGTCCAAGTCCAACCAAGTCCATGTCGTGATCAGAAGGTCCGAGAGGTCGTTCAGCGTCCTCGCGTTGCCGCTTCAAGCTTCAGGTCATATAGAATCGAGGTGAGGCCTAGGGTTCCAGACCCGCGCGTGGCAGGTTGAGAATGTCGTGGGGCCGTTTTGTTCAAGTCGTGTGTGCAGAAGACAAGAGGAGAGGAGAGGAGAGGAGACGGCGCCAGTTCTATCTTCTTGGACAAAGCCGCTTCCATCAACTTGAAGAGCCCGGGCCTGCCGCCGTTCAAGAGCGTCCCCAGTCAGCAAGCCGCCGTTGGGGTGTATAGGCCTGAACATACTGGACGTGCTGTGGTGGTTGCTTGAAGAGGACAAGACTCGAGCGAAAAAGCGCACCCACATCTCGCATCCCAATAAGGAAACCCTCACTCCTCGCACACCTCAAAGACGAGTCAAAAAATCCTCGATTCGTATTACCCGTAGGCTGTATGTTATTTACGTGTGTTGTATTCGTTGTAAGTACTGGTTGTATGTATGTATGTACGAGAAATGTATGCATGGATGGTTCGTTGCAGTGATGATGAGGATATGCGCATGAAAGAACAAAAAGAAACCGAGCCCAGAGGAGGGGGAGGAATAAGAAAAGGTAGGCGATCAAGTACGTATCATGCAGGTAGGTGAGGTGAGGGCGGAGGCGTACGTGCACTACATTTCTACGCCCCGCCCCGCCCGCCCATGCCCATGCCCACAGTGCGCACGCACGCATGCTTTGAGGCCAGCCATGTCACGGCTTGCGGAACTCGTATCGTGTCGAACGCGGTGTAGATCTCCTCGCGGTCCTAAGCGGGCGGGACAGGTAGGTCGGGTCGGCGTCGGCGTCAACGTCCACGGAGTAGGGGATAACTCGACGCGACGCGAGCCGGCGCCAGACGGGTGTCGTCCGGCGTACGACGCGCACAGATGCTGCGCCGTATGTACGAGAGAACGAAGAGGGGGAACGAACATACCTTGGTGCCGGTCAGGACGACGATCTTGCCCGAGACGAAGATGAGGAGGACGACCTTGGGCCTGGCCATGCGGTAGATCAGACCGGGAAGAGCTGTGGCGTATTAATGTTTTTCAGAAAGAACAAAGAAAAGAAGCCCACCTCAGACCCGTAGCTGCTGAACTGCCGTGGCTGTACGCGAGTCCCTCCAAGCGAATGGGGAACTTGACGCTGCCGACAATGTTCTGGATCTTGAATTCCGAGAACTTTGCGTCAAAGCCGAGCTTCTGCACGATGCGGGCGTACTTGTGCGACGCGAGACGCGAGTCGTTTTCGCTCTTGGCGCCGGCGACGACCATCTTTCCGGGCGCGAAAATGAGGACCGTCGTCTTGGGGCCGCGGATGCGCATGATGCGGATAACCACAACACGACGAACACAACAGTTCGGTGTGCCAAAAAAAATCAGGGCACGGTAGGATTGTATTCTGCATTGCGGGTGATGGTCTTGAGAGCGAGGCGGCAGTCGAGGTTGACGATAGCGACAGTGTTTTGGACAATGAAGACGATGCCCTCGACGGCGGTGATGTGCTGCTGCTCGAGGGTGAGGGGAACAGGTGGCTGATATGGATTGTCGAGTGGCGATGGCCCAGGGACGGCGAGACCATTCAGTGCTGCTGATAGGAGTTGCCACCGAGCTGCTGCTGCTAGTAGTGGTCGCCGCGTCACTATGCCAGAGCCACGAGATAGAAAGTCACACCCGGGAGTGATTAGATTGCGAGTTTCGGGCGAATTTGACGGCGCAAAGAGAACACTACTCTTGCGGCTACTGTACCATTTAATTCAATTCGTACGCCTTGTGACCTGTGACCAAAATTTACGAAATTCAGAATTCGTACTTTGTCTGAGGGAGCGTGACTGGATTTTTTTTTTCGTAAATCGGCTGCAAAGTGTGCAGGATGCGACGGAGATAAATCTGCTAATCCGTACTCGTAGAACTATTGTAGACAGTTTAAGATAGCTACTGTCAGAATCGGCAGCCTGAGCTCGTGTGAATATCGTGGCATCGTTACCTGTTGCGGCGCACGCAGAGGCGAAAAATTCAATTTTTGAGCCATCTAACTGGCTTGCGTTGATGGGCACGTTGAGTAGCGAAAACGCAGCGCGTCGTTGGTGCGGCCGACGACGTGCTCTGGATGGTATATTCGACCGCGGACCGGTAGAGAATACAAGTTTGTAGGTAAAAGTAAAGAGAAATGCGTCAGGGAGAGGACGGTGGGTGACGGAATATAGTACACTGGTGAGCAGTAAACTGTCAGAGGGAAGAGAGAGCTAGGTGAGTAGAAAGACGGACCTGGCGAGCAGTGAACAGTAAGAGGGAGAGAAGAGCTGGAAGCTCCCCTGTCCCCTCCTGACTGCTTTGCTCGCCGGGTGTCCGAGACAATCAAAGATCGAACCACTCGCGCGGGGCGGTACGCTGCGTGTGCCGTGGAACGCACAGCAGGGGATACGGCAGCCCTCCCATTAGCGCTCAGAGTAAAGACTCCAGCATGGGCGGGCTGCGAGGCTCTCGCGACGTTCAACTGTGCGCGCCTGTTAGACTAGAGTAAACATATGTTTAAACCCGACTAACTGGCTTGCGTTGATGGGCACGTTGAGTAGCGAAAACGCAGCGCGTCATCGGCGCGGCCGACGACGTGCTCTGGATGGTATATTCGACCGCGGACCGCTATTAGGCTATTAATATTTTTTGTTTTATTTTTTTGAAATTGGAGGAACGGTGGATGAGATGAGGTCGAATAGAGGAAGGGTATGGCGGAGCCAGCTGACTCATGAGTGCGCGGAACTGCGAGACGACTCGGAGTCGAAAGCTGGGCGTCCGTGAATCAAGCTCTGGAGCAGGATCGGGTTCTTGCGTATGTATATCTGGAAGGTGCCCGAAGCCCAACGGCCCACTGCCTGGATGACGTGCGGCAGTGCGCCGGACTCGGCGAGGCGCGTGGCTCCACCCGCTCGCATAGACTGGCCTGCGATTGTCTTCGGAAAGAACTTGCGCAGCCGTCCAATGAACCAGGAGCGGGTAGGGACTGTGCCGTTTGCGCGCAGCCAGAGTTGAGGGTGGTAGGGCATGAGTTTGTCGCGGGAAGCGAGGTAGTCCTGGAAGGGTTTGTGGGGGTCTGTGGGTCCGTTTAATCTCTGGATGATGAGAGTATTTCCTTCGAAAAAAGCGTCAGCTTTGTGGCCCGGGAGGAAATAGGTGTAGTCGTTCTCGTGTAAGGAAACCGACAGCCTTTGCGATACTTTGCGAGGGTTTCTGAGAGCAACTTTATCTGGGTAGGTAAGCTCGCCCAACCGAAGCAACGCGTAGAAACCAGTGAGGAGCTGGCTGACGAAAAGGAAATCATCGTGCGCCGCCACGCCTCGAGCCTTGCGGTCTTGCAGCCAGCGGACAACGATAGTGAGGTCGTGGACAGAGAGAGGCTGTTTGCATCTACTGTACCATTTAATTCAATTCGTACGCCTTGTGACCTGTGACCAAAATTTACGAAATTCAGAATTCGTACTTGGTCTGAGGGAGCGTGACCGGATTTTTTTTTCGTAAATCCGCCGCAAAGTGTGCAGGATGCGACGGAGTTGATAAATCTGCTAACCTGTACTTGTAGAACTATTGTAGACAGTAAGTAGCTAGGAGAGTTTTACTTCCATTTTTGCTTCACCTTCAGATTGGCCAGAAGGGAGGTGAGCAGATCGAGGAGGCGGAGGGTAAGTGGGAGCCGTGGGAGGACCATTTGCTCCCACTGTCAGAATTGGCAACTCCTGTGAATACCATGGCGTCGTTTACCTGTTGCGGCGCGCGGAGGCGAAAAATTCAGTTTTTAAGCCATTTTACGGCGATTTCGTGACTCGTTTTCAGAATTCGTACATGGCTGGGTGACCTGTGACCCGTACGAAAAATTTCGTAAATTTTGAGGCCTGTGACCTGTGACATACGAATTGAATTAAATGGTACAGTAGTGGCAGTGCCTCTCATCCGCTTGCATCCCGCCAACGTTTTGGAGACGATCCGGGAACCTCGGTTTTTACGGACGTCGGGGAAATGGTCCTCAAGCTGGTTGCATATCCCGGAGAGGTACAAGTCTACGGAATCGGGTTTGATGTGGTGACACATATAAACCGTAAACAGGCTCAATGTCTCGGACGTGGGCTCAATGGAAAAATTGTGGATTTTGCAGAAAGTTATAAATGAATTAAGGGCGGAGGTGTATGTGGAGGTGGTGGAAGGGTCAACGGAGAAACCCAGCGCGACCGCTTGCTCGTGGTACAAGCGGTCCATTGTCCATGGCTGCCTTACGGGCTGCCTGGACGTTGCGGACACCTCAATCATTTTTTTCCAGCCCCCAGTGTTACTCGAGGGGGTGTATGCCGTACGTACGGGATTGTGGGAAGGATGCTCGATGCGTCGATCAAGAGGTCGGGGTGCACTGCGAGGGCGTCTGCATTCTTCCAGCGGGAGAGGGCATCCGCAACCACATTCTTCTTCCCCGGGAGTAACAGGACTCGGAGTTGGAAGTCGCTGCTGATGAGGACATCGACAGCAGACTTCAGAATTTCGTTGTACAGCGGGAGAGCGCGCAACGAGTTGAAGATGTCAAAAGTATTCTGATTGTCAGTCCAGATGGACACTTTACGCACGGTGACTTTGCCGCTAGCGCGCACAAGGTCCGCAAGCAAGTGAAGACACCAGGAGATGCAGAAAGCCTCGAAGTAAAAGATGAGGTCGTCGGGAGCGACCGCAGGTGGTGCAGACTGATAACCAAGGCCAATCTCGGGGAAGTAAACTCCGAGGCCCTTGAGGGAAGCGTCACAGAAGGCTACGACGTCCGCGTCGGCGGGGTCCCAGTCGCGGGCCTCAAGGAGATGGATCCCGCTGGAGTTTTCGACGTGACGCGAGAACCAGTTGAGGTCGTTGATGACACCCTGGCTTACGGAGATGCCGGCGTGTGGATTCTCTTTCCCTCCAATCTTCTCATACACGCGCGAGAGCGCCGGCTTGAGAAGGGGATAGACATTGAAAGCCCAGTTTAGCCAACCGGCAAGACTCATGAAAGTGTGAAGCTGGTGACGACGACCCACGACACGGCAGAATTCCCGCACGCCAGCTAACAGCTCAACGCGCTTGTCCTCTGGCATCGTGAAGGTCATTGCGTTGGGGTCAACCTCAAACCCGATAACGGTGAGGCTGCGGCCCCAAAGCTGTTTGTCGCTCTCATGAGGTAGGCCGATTTCGTCCCACAGGCGCAGAGTTTTGACTTGAGCGGTGGGGTACAGTCCTCCGTAAGGCTCATAGAAGTCGATATCGTCGTCGACGTCCACGGAGAACATGTCGTCAATGTAAACATTACTGTCTATATCCCGGTCGTTGGCAATCCAGGCCACGCATCCCATGAAAGAAGTCCAAATTCGGGCGGCTCCGCGATTCCCGAAGTTGTTGCACCGATCTACATGGCGCTCGCCGTCGACCGTGACAATTTGCTTAGCCTGCCACAGGATGTGCATGGGGAGTCGCCGATAGGCCTGAGAGACATCCGATTTCCAGACAACGAACTCTGCATTGGGGCCGTGAAGACGACAAAGGTGAAGGATGCGGTCTCCAAGGTTCTTGAGCGTGTCGAGTGGGGAACCGGCAATGGCGTCCCGCGGAATCATTGAGTTCAAGCTGAACTCACCCATCTTGTGGTTCATGACGAGACGAAGCTTTTCGGATCGCGGTTTGGGGACGGCATGGACAGGCTCGCTGTACATCCCGGGCAAGAGGTAGCGGCCGAAAGACGGTGAGAATCTTCCGAGCACAATTTCTTTGTCACGCTGATCTCTGACGAATTGCCGTTCTTTTTCAGTCTTCAATGGGCAGTTCGAAACATCGTAAATCAGTGGGTAGGATTCTGGACGAGTGTCGGCCCAGGGCCAGAAACCCTCGCGGAGGCCAGTCACGATGGAATGCACAAAAGGCTGATTGGGATGGTGCGCGAGGAGTGACTCGAAGACGTTGACATTAATCGGAGTGATGATTTTGAACAGGCTCTGGTTTTCCGTCAAAGTCTTCATCAGGGCTGGGGTGTGCTCCGAGAGTGAAGGACGAGGTAAAGGCGGGTCAAATTCTGTCGACTTTGCAGTGGGACTGTAATGACCGTCGAAACCTGTCCAGATGAAATTCCTGAGATATCTCGGCCGCTTAGCTCTAGGCTCAAGGGGCTCCAAATTACTCAGGAACTGCTGCCGGGCGATCACACTTGGGTAGCGGGTGGTTGCGCTTGCACCGAGAGAAGACATGGGCATAGCGGCAAGTGGCCTTGTTCGATGGGCAGTGTTCATCGTTGAAGCGCCTGCAAGGTTCTGCAGACTTCTTCTGGCTATCTCCACCTCCTCCGCTGTTGCTGCCTCCACTTCGCTTGGAGGTGTCCTTCGCTTTCGGCTTGGACTCGAGGTACGCGGCTCCATTGTCATTGAGGAAAGAACGCTCCCACCGGCCGAAACGTGCGCAGTCGCTGAGCTCGAGATCCCGACGTCCCGCTGCTTCGTTGCGGAGCTTTCGGTCAAGGAGGATGATGCGCTCGTGCACGAAATCGGCGGAGCTGGTGAAGAGGTCCATGACGTACTGTCTGTAGACCTCCAGTTCTCGCCGCCGATGCGGGAAGACAAAGGCTGTTGCTTCTGCTGCTTTGGTCCAAGCAGTGATCCATTCAGACTGCATGCTGACGGTTTTTGTGGGAGTCGAGGACCCAAAAAGGAGCTGGATTCCGTCTCCAATGCTCTCTGCGTGCTGACACTCGTGGGCGACGGAAAACTGGCCAGTGATGACCTTGTTGAGGTCAATAGCCTGTCCTTTAATGATTGCGAGCCACTCAGACTCGGGGAAAGACATGTGCCGTGTTGAATTGAGGATAGTTCCGAGCACGTATTTGGGATCTCGGGAGTATTCAATGAGCTGCTTTCGAGTCTGGACGAGCTCAGGTGAGAGAGTAGCCTCGGCAATGATGTCTTTGACGACCCAGTGAAGGAGTGCGTCGTTGATCCTTCGTCGCTTGGGGTTGGACTCGTCATGCGGAGAAGTAGAGCGGGAACGGCGCCTGCCTCTTCCATCCGGAGAAGCAGAGCAGGAGCGGGCGCGCCCTCCACCATCGCCGCCGTTTGCGGATCTCGAACGTGATCGGGAGCGAGGGCGACCTCTGTTGCCCCCCTGAGGTGACTCGGAGCGTCGGGCCCCTCCGCTGCCGCGCGCTGCGGCTTCGGCGAGCTCTTTCTCAATCTGATCCAGGATCTCGAAGTACGAGTGGGCAGCCCTTTCTCCGGCTCCCCCTCAATGAAAGCTGCGGGGATGGCTTGCATAATCTTTGTGCAAGCGACGGCCTTGGAGAATTTCTTGTCTCGGAAATCCTGGACGAGGTCTGTGCATTTCTTGATGACTTCTGCCTGGCCTGCGATTCCGGCGGGAACAGTTGGTCTATTAGACTGGTCATCCTCTGCTGACATAGGAGGGTCTCAGGCGACTGTGGATGGAAGATACGAGGTCTCGCAGAGTATATTCAGTTATTGACGGAATATAGTACACTGGTGAGCAGTAAACTGTCAGAGGGAAGAGAGAGCTAGGTGAGTAGAAAGACGGACCTGGCGAGCAGTGAACAGTAAGAGGGAGAGAAGAGCTGGAAGCTCCCCTGTCCCCTCCTGACTGCTTTGCTCGCCGGGTGTCCGAGACAATCAAAGATCGAACCACTCGCGCGGGGCGGTACGCTGCGTGTGCCGTGGAACGCACAGCAGGGGATACGGCAGCCCTCCCATTAGCGCTCAGAGTAAAGACTCCAGCATGGGCGGGCTGCGAGGCTCTCGCGACGTTCAACTGTGCGCGCCTGTTAGACTAGAGTAAACATATGTTTAAACCCGATTTACGGTGATTTCGTGACTCGTTTTCAGAATTCGTACATGGCTGGGTGACCTGTGACCCGTACGAAAAATTTCGTAAATTTTGAGGTCTGTGACCTGTGACATACGAATTGAATTAAATGGTACAGTACTTTGAGGACACAAATCTGGGGAAGGTCTATCGACCGGGAGCGCTTGAGGCGACTGTTGTAAAGACATCCTGGTGTTCATTGATGGTACCGGTTGAGACTATCTAGGCCGAGTCCTGAGGGTTTTGACGCCATAGAGGTCTACGTGCCAGTATGAAGAGAGAGAAGGCGGGCGAAGGGTTTCAAAATCAGCAACGCCAAGCAAGGGGTGGTGCTACACATACTTGCCGCTACTTCCGTGTTCCCATTTCCTTCAAGCACAATTTCCTGCCGCCGTATACTTGTTGCAACTTGTATGCTGTGAGAAACGCCCTCCAGAAAATCAGAATGACGCATGCAATCGACGCAACATCGACACAGACGCGTAACTGCTGGGCTGCACGAAGGAACTACATGCTACATCTGGAGTACACGCGTACAATCGTCTGCTGGGGCTTCAAACTTTCTTCTTGGGACCGTTACATTGCGTCTGCTCCCACCCCGCCGGCCGTATATCCTTTCGTCACCTCCTACTGGATCTTCCTCCACGTCGAGAAAGGCGGCAGCGCAGACTCGACAGGACGACTCCTGATGATAACCTGGCGGATGGAGAACCTTGCATATTTTCCTCTCTTCCTTTCCATTCTACGGCCAAGGTACACTGCAGCAATTCTTAGTTGTTCTACCTCTCGACGTCCGGCTCTGGCTGGCATATTCGCAAGAACCAAGGCATCTTCGTTACCACCTCAAGTGTTGCATAGATTAACACATTTGCGTGGCTTGGTATGTCAACTCCGTACATTCCAGGTGACCATGCTCAAAGAAAAAATAAACTAGGTTCGCTTAACGAACTCGCAACGCAGTTTGGGTTAAGGGGCGTCGTGCTCGGCGGGCAAAATCACTTGTTCATGGAGATACTTGAATAATATTCTTCGATTCGACAATGAGTGATCGCTCTGGACAGTACAGAAACAGTTTTCCGTGAACTACATGGATAAAAACAAACACAACTTTGAACGAACCTACATGCCGATTTCAAGACTCCGGCGGAGCACCTTCGCAATACCATGATACCATCTCTCAAGCATTACTGGTGAGCAGCTAGGTAATCCCGACCAAACCACAGGGGCCCGCTCAGCTCCCATTTTTTCACCAAGGACCCAAAACTGAGCCATCTTCATCCTGCGCGCGCGACCTTGACGTGCGTTGTAAGGTATGTGGTTCTATGCACGAGGAAGTGTCAGCGTCGCAATGAATATATTAGAGGCCCGGGGCAAGTACAGTGGGTACCCACCTCAAATCCTTCTTCTCGACCTTGAGTGCTGTCGCGGCGTACAGCTGCGCCCTGTTCGGGGCTCAACAACTGTTTCTCAAGGAAAGAGAAGGGCGCGAGCCACGGGTATGACGCGTGCCATGTGCCTGTGGCGGGAGAGTCAGTCTCGATTCTGTGCCCAGTCCAAAGCCCGTGCTGAGCCGAACACGCACCGCGGTAGATGTTGGTCGCAACGAGCCCGGGGTGCACGGAGAGGCAGTAGATGCCCGTTCCCGCGAGGCGGCGCTGGAGCTCGTTGAAAAGGATGTTCTGTGCGGTTTATTAGCTCGGCACGTCACACCTGGAGGCAAACTTTAGCCCTCTACGCGTCGACCCGCCCGACACATGCAGCGGCTCGACCCGTGACGCCGAGGCACATCCTTCGCCAAACAGCAGACTGCGTACAGATGTCTCTCGTCGGCCACCGTTCAAACAGCAGTCCCCGTCCCTCGCGAGCGCATAAATTGGACCCTCACCTCCGAGTTCCCGTACCGATTCATCGCGGTACTGCACATCTGATTCAGCTCCTTCAAATAAGACAAGTCAGGCTCTGTGCGGCGCGGTGCCCCTCGCTCGAGAGGGTGCCGACGCGGACGTGCGTGTCTGGCAAAGATGCGGTGCCGGAGGAGCGGGAGGGCGAGAGCGAAGTGGCCTGGGAGAGACATGGTTCAACGTTGTGGTGCAGTGCAGAAAGGAAGGGAAGGGCTCACCAGTTCCGTTACACGCCTGCAGCTCGATCTCATCTGCTGACAACTCGCCATCTGCCATCTGCCGCCACCATCCACCCTCAGCAAGTATTGCAACTGTAAAGGGGAAGAAAGCTCTCACCACCCCGCGTTCAAAACCAGTATATCCATGCGCCTCTTTCTCCAAAAATTCATCTGCGGCAGCCTTGGCTGCGCGCAGACTTGTCAGGTCAAATGCGAGGAATTCGACTTGGGCAGAGGGGACGGCGGCTTTCAGAGACGCGATTGCGGCGTCAGCAGTGGACGGCCCAGGACGGGGTGCGTGAGTGCTATAAATTGACACTGATGAAACTCAAGAATGGTGGTGTATCCGAGCCCAGCGTGGCCGCCTGTGACAGGGGCGACTCGACCTGCGCGGAATTATTGAGAAAACCTGGTCGACGATGTTGTTTGGGGGAGGGGCCTGAAGTTCGAGGGGGCGAAAGCAAAACACCTCTGAGATCGGGAATATCATTTATGGTCCAGGAGGAATTAGATTTGAAGAGCGAGACAAAGAACGTTTGAACGTTGAGATGAAGAGGTAGTAATTGGATTTGATGTACTTGCTGATGTTGCTCAAGGCTTTTCCACTCGTTACGTTGGCTCGAGAGACAACGGTCTTCGGGAAACCCACAGGTCCGAGTCATGGTCCAGTCCAAGGCGCCCCGCCGTGACAGTGTCACTCACCACAAGGCTGTGACTCGACGCGTTCAAGTTTGAGTGCCTTCACGGCGCCACAAGCATCGTCTACGGTCAAGGGCGGGCTCTGTCCGGGTCCTGACGGCGTCTGGCGACGCAGAACTGCGAATGTCAAGCTGCACATTGGCCTGTCCACAAAATCCACCGAAAGCCTATTCAAGAATCAACTCTCGCCTCAAAAACTTGAGCTTCATTTCACCGTCAACGAGAGCACCAAATCCATCACTTTTTTGGAGAACGTCCCCGTTCTATTGTGCTGGCCCAACGCCTCCGATGGGTCAGCAACCCTGTAAAAAATAAACACGAAGAGGAGGTCTTGGCTCAAGAGTCCTGCCAGTTCGATATACATACTGCCCCAACCCCGCGGTGGCTTTGAAGACTACACTCGCGGTCGCCCTCCACCCACTGCATTATTTTCTGCGCAACGGCTGCGCTCGAGAAATGCCAGCTCCTCCTGCGCTCTCATGGCCGAAGAGAATACCATTAATTCTCCGGATCTTCCATCAGGCGGCGAGGTTTATCAGGCGTGAAACCGAGGTGCAAAAAGCAGTCTATCTTTCCTTGCACGACACTGATTGTAACAGCTGCGTAGATTCTTGGCTCCGTAGCGAATAGCGGGCTCTTTGTACGATTTTGGACGTTGTGTTCTCCAATTATCCACATAATAAGCACCCACATTTCTCATGGCACGACTAGTCACAAAGTTGAGACGACGCTTTTTCTCTAAATCGGTGGGTCGAACGTGCAGCAAGTTTAATTTTATTGGGATTTAGTTTCGGCCATTGAACAGCCGCACAAGGCTGGACTGGAAGTCTATGCAAATACCCTGCTTCTTCGCCCTCCCTTCACCATCCTTGCTCCTCACGTCCCCGTGTTCCTCTTGTACCCTTGCTGTTCAATCTGATCGGCGCGTCATGGACTCGGGATGCAGATCGTTATCTCCACTGCGTCGTCCCCAGATCTTCGTCATTCTATGATGCTCTCGAAGAACGGTCGGCACTTCCACGACACATTTTACACCTGAAACTGTCGACGATTCTGGCTCAAGGCGCGCCACTTTCAAGACGGAGCTAGGTCCGGGTATGGTTCGTGATTTTACAGGAATGAAGTGCTGTATAAGTGCTGTTAAGCGACAAAGCCTTTTGGGGTAAGGTTAGAGCTGTGGCCGACGATCATCTGCAAGGGAATAAATTCAAAGAAATGGGATCACCGCACTTGAACTCAAGCTAAGTAACTCAAGCGAGCGAGCTCCTGTTTTCCGTAGGCGGTTGCGCCATACGAATTTAATCAGATTAGCCATTGGTCGGTAACGTATCGATATCACTATGACAAGGCATGTAAAGACCAAGCCAACTGCGAGGCACATAGCCTGGGCCGCGGGAGAGCAGGTGTAATACATGGCACAGCGCTGCATCCTGTCTGCACACATAATTCACATCGTCGGCCGTATGTATAATAAGTTTAAATATACATATACTATATCCCTCCGATCCTCAGACATTCGGCAGCCCTTGCGGCAGTCGGACCTTTTGGTACTCTTCGAATTTGTCTGTGGTCTTCGATTTGTTCCATTGTTGATCGTCCACGATCTCGTGCCTTCGATTCGCAGGTTAATATCCGGGCAGAGGACGAAATAAGAATTTAGAAGAGAAGAACGTACTGAACGTTTATCGACACCTGCGTGTTCGTCGGGAACATGCGGTCGCTCAGCATATTGCGGGTCCCAGCGGCGCGATTGTGACGATCGCTCAGGGCAAGCTGTTCGCCACTCCGCGACGACGGAACAGCGCCGCTCAAGTCCTCTCTGCCGTCAGAATGACGACCACACACTGGTGCGAATCTCTCACGATGGATATGTATCAACATAAGTAGCGAGACGTACGTGAGACGAGTAAAGAGAATGTGTAAATTTTTGCCAGCGTCATATCAGTCAGAACTGTACACTGTGGTCAGCGCCTCGGGAGATTTTAAGCAGTGTATGTGGCCGCACCGAAGTAAAAGCCAACCTGGGGCCTGTTTGAAGAGGCCGACTGACACAGTTTGTCCAAGAAGCGACAAGACGTTGGCCTCGACAGTACGACGGATGATTTCTCGGAAACGGCTGTTCAACCAACGTCAGAACTATCTGGGAGCCTCACGTACAGATCGCTTACCCACGCCCGGGATGGCTGCCCTTGGCTGCATTGCTCATCCGGAGACGGAGATCAAGATAAAAAATCATGCTAGCCGTGATAATGACGTCTGCTCCTCTATTGAGGAAGTGAGTATTGCGAGTAGTCTGACACGAAGAACCATACACTGAGCCGACGAGCCACACATATACGGTCGGCCTGCAAGGGAAATTCATCAACGTGCCGAATGGACATTAGATAGAATACGAACGAGACAAGGCTGAGATCAGCAACTTGTTTGTGGGTTGCTAAGATGGACACCATCCAACAACGATGCCTACAAAGTACGTTGAGAGTCCAGGAGCAGTGAATAGGAACAAAACGTACTATACCCCAGAAGGGAAAGGCAGGCAATGATGCCCGGCATTATCCGGTTTTTGCGAACCGAGATCAAATATATACGCCACGCGTAGAAACACTGGACAAGTGTACTGCATGTACCGCTGTAAAATGGCGGGAGTAAGTCAAGTGCTCTGCATCTCATAAGAGTGGATGCACAGAAGCATGGCCTCGAGGGAAAGGACCAATGGGTGAGCGCCAAGACCGCTGGATCTGAAAACAGTCAGGCTCAGCCACCGCAGGGATATCGGATGCAACTGACTCGCATAGCCCAAAACTCCCCAGTCGTATACCCAGAATGCTATTATAACCTCAGCAGTCTTTCGTGTCATGCAGTGGGAGGTAAGCGCTCACCAGTTCCAACGGCGTCAGCAATGCACATGATGGTGCAAGCGGTTACGAGGGCCTTGAACCCCCATGGATCTTTGGGGAATTTTTTGTAGTATCTCCATGCTACGCAAATCAGTGTTGATACAGTGTGAGGGTCGAGGGTACGCACCATAGCATAACACAATGCCCAATGTCAAAAACTCGTGTATCTCTCAGGACCACATTGTTTTCTGTATTGAGACATGACTCACAGAGAAATTGTTGCTAATGACCTGTATTCCATTCAAGTTAACCAGGTTCATGCCCTTGGGCAAGACAGGCATACAATGGCTCCAAGAGAGATGTTGATCTGTTTCTGCGCTTCCGCGGGTAATCCTCCGGAGGCTGACATTTTAGTAAGGAATGGAAGGGGCGGGACGGGGAAGGGGTGGACAGGCGAGTGTTTTGTCTCGTGTGCACCTGAGCCTTTATTACCATTGTACATGCCGGCTCCAGTTGGCTCCCCAAAAAAATTCTCGGAGTTTACCGTTTCCCTGACGAAATCTCATAGAGGTATCTCCGTATATTAGAGCGTATTCGCGACGCGTCTAATTACCGTGTGAGAGAACACCAATCGCATGTGAATTGCGACCTCTTTGTCACAAATTTCTGAAATCAAGCATCAAATTTTTGGCATTTCTGTGATTGCCGCGCTTTTGGAGGGCTGCGAATACGCTCTATTTATAGTATATAAGACGAGTGGGAGTAAGCGAGTCCCACTATTGATCTGACTTCCATCACTTCTTTTCTGTCTACCGCTATAAAGGCGAGTTTGAAGTATATTAATAGTTGGGGGAACACCGTTCCCCACAGACCACCCTCCTTTCGCCTGACAGCATTGTTGAGAAAGTGATCGGTTGCGCGCCGCTTTCCCCGAATTGCATTCATATCTCTTTGATACTCCCTCACTACCCCCCTATCTGTCCCCCGCCTTGCTTGACAGAATCTGCACTACTGAGCAAATGTCGCTAGGCAGAGTTGCGCGACCACTCGATCATGAAATCAGAGGACGGACAAGAAGGTACTGAAAAAACGGTATCGAAGATTGGGAGGTCCGTTGCTTGAGCGAAATCTGCCGCGGAAGAATGGAACAAGCGGAGCTGCAGCCAAATTTGAGCCAAATACATAAACTGGCGACCATCATGATCAAATGTCCAGGTTTATACAATGAATGCGCAGACTGATAGCCTGCTCCACACTTTGACAGCCTCGCTATGCCTAGACTTACCGCTAGCTTACGGCTAACTTGAAACTGAACGACAAGGAACGAAAGCTACTTAAGCGCGGAAGCAAGCCGTAACATCAAAAAGAAGCGAATTGGGCTCTGCGCCGATCGCTCGGACAGCAAAAGTCGAGAAGTCTCTGCTTTTCTGTTGCTTTTCTCAGCTTGTTTTGTCCCTCTTATCATCAAGTCTCCCTGAGTCCTCATGGTCTCATTTGTACCCATTTCCGCCACTGGTGGTGGCGCTATCCTGCTTATATATGTCGTTCGTTACATTTCCTATAAACTCTCCGTGAGAGGGAAGCTTCCCATCGCCGTATGTCATGGTGTTTTACCGTTTCTTCGTCTACTGACTCTTTCGCAGCCAAAAAGTGAAGCCAGCTGGTGGCTGGGACATGACTACCTTGTCGCAAAGAACGAAGTCGGAGTGGAGTACGGGCGATGGGACTAGGATATTTGGGCCAGTCTTTCGCATTAAATCTGCTCTTTGGCAGGACGATGTGGTAAGTACCGAAACACGAATGTTATACCACACTCATTCGCACAGGTTATCATCTCTGACCACGCGGCTGTAAAAACACATCTTCGGTCAAGCATACACTTACAGTACGTCCAATTCCGCGCTTTCTGTCGTATTCGCGCTTTGAATCGGCTTTAGTCAAGTCTCCCGCGTTTCAGCCGGTCGTTGTCAAGGTTGTCGGCCGCGGAGTTGTTTGGGCTGAAGGCGACGAGCACAATTCCAGCGCAAGATGGTTTCTCCTGCATTTTCGTGAGTTCCCGTTCCTCTCATGCATGCGTGAAAATCTGAACGGTCCAACAGGATATCGGCAGTAAAAAAGATGGCTCCTCGTGTGATGACTTGCGTCGAGCGACTCATACAACGTATGCAAAACGACTGCAAAAATGGCGGAGTATTCAACATGTGCGATTATATTCCGGCTGTCACGTAAGTTGATTGGTTCAACTGTATATATAGGATACCTGACGCGCTGCTCTGTATACAGCCTGGACATTATTGGGACGGTGGGCTTTGGCTACGATTTCGGTCCTGAGTCGCCAGAGGGCAAAGCTATTCTCGACGCATGGCACACTGATGTCGCGCTTTTCTCGAGTTTCGCTGGGTTCCTAGCGCCCATTGTCATCGGGGTCGCCCCGTGGATCACCAAACTTCCTATCAAAGAGCTCACCGAGGACAGCACTGCAAAGAAAGTCATCCACCAGGTCGGCCGCAAAATGCTTCAGGAGCCTCCGAACTTGGACGGAACCGATATGTTTTCTATTTGGTTCGCGAGTCCTGGCAAGGAAAGTCAAGACCTCATGCTGAGAGGGGTCTGGATGACGCGACGCTCCTTGATAATGTACGACCTGTCGTTTTTATCCAAATTGAAAATGCTCAGCGCCATGTCAGATTTTGAGCTTTTTGTGAGCCGTTGAAGAATCCTGCGTAATACAATCCACCATTCATCCTTTTCTCTTCTAGCATGGCCGGCTTTGAGACGACCTCCGGCACCATACAGCTCATCCTACACGACCTTGCCCAGCACCCCGAGGTTCAGAACAAGTTGCGCCAAGAAATTCTTGCCGCGGACTCTTCTGACATCGACATTATTGAGTCTCTTCCTTATCTCGATGCGATCACTCGTGAAGGGTAATATTGTTTCTTGTCATGATGGTATGAACGGTCTAACGTGCAACGTGTATGTGTTCAGTCTCCGTCTTCATCCGAGCGCTCGCGACACCCACCGCATTGCGATACATGACGACGTGATTCCTCTCAAAAACCCTGTCACTCTGAGCAACGGCGAAACTGTGACTTCGCTTCCGGTGAAAGCTGGCGAGGTACGTTATCTTTTCATTTAATTCTATGCAGCGAAAAAAAGGCACCTGCTTACGACTACGACGGTCTCAACCTGACAGGGCTTCATCATCCCTTCCTTGTCCTGAATACCGACCCAACCGTCTGGGCCCTGACGCCGACCAGTTCATCCCGGAGCGCTGGCTCAAGGGCGGAAGCAATCCGCCCGCCGATGAACTGCCCCACGGACCCTGGGAAACGTCTCCAACTTCGTCGACGGACCTCGCCACTGCATCGGTTGGCGCCTTGGTGAGTTGCGCTCCCTCCCTCCTCCACCCCCCAGCATATTGTGTCTCGTAGACATATTTTATATTTACCTTTCTTTGACTTGTAGCGGTTCAAGAAATCAAGCTCATCACTGCAGCCATCGTTAAGAACTTTGAGTTGAAGGACACCGGTGCAACGGTCAAGAAATTTATCTCCCCGGCTGTGCAACCCTTCACCGACGGCAAGGCCGCTTACCTCCCGCTCGGGATTGTTCCCATTCACCACTAGATCTGTTGATACATATACCTCCTCATTCTGGATTCATACATACACTCGTTCAAATATATGTAACTAGGGTTCTCTCGAGCTTTTTGTTTGTTTTGTTTTGAGTCGCCAAAACGAAAGGTTGAAAGAGTTACTTATTTCAAACCAGTCTAGAACTTATGGATTTCACATCGATTTCATGCAATGCGACGTGTCAAGTACGCGAGAAAATAGACCTTGGGGAAAGGCATCATCATAACAGAGAGTGAATAAGTATTCCGAACACCAGTTAGCATCGCCCGGCCATGCAATGGTACCCTCGAAGGATGGATACATCTTCTGCTGTTGGGATCGTCCACCTCTCTCAAATTTTACGCTGTTGGGCTCGTCTACATCGCATGCAGGTCAGATTTTCTTGTCCTCTATGACTGATACTGTTCAGAATCTCAAACTCACCTCGGGACATCCCTCGTCGCCATAGTCGCTGATGGTGCCCTTCTCAGGTCGTCCAGATGACGCTATCAGAAGTATATATCATCAGGTTGAAGCACTCTGAGGAGCAACTCTTACCCCCATTGGTACTGGATCTCTGCACAAGTGGTACGTCATCTTTCTGGCCTTCATATACTTTGTAGACTTTCCGGATAAAATTTCATTGAACCTTTTGATCCGCATCGGCGGCAACTCAGCGGCAATGGATTCGGTGGTGCGCAGAGAAGACTGACCACGTTTTTTAAGCACCGAATGGGCCAATAAAAAATTGGGCGGAAATCACGAAATAAATTTTTGGGACCACACTCATTGCCTCCATTGTGCTCCGCACGTTATGGTCTTTCCTGAATGCCTGAAATCAACATCATAGCCTGAAAAGCTCTACCTCCTCGATGCTTCAGGCAGATAAATACGGGATTAAGAATATAAATGAGAGGTGGTTTGTCCGTGTGCGGAGCGAGATGCCTATTGATCCCGGATCAAATACCATGGTTGCGGCAATTTACTAGACTTTTCATGCAAAGCACCGAGTATACCGCACCGTAAAATCACTTATCGGGTAAGCAAAATCAAGGTAGTATCTCGGGAGTACCCGAAAGCATATAAAGTATATGGCGTCTGAAATTCATGTGGATTTGGTATATTTCCGCCTTTGTGGTCTTTATTGTCTGCAGGTTAGATCCTGTTAGATCAATATTTCTATGTTGGCTTCTGATACTGACCTGGACATTTGTGGCGACTACGTTACGCCGCACGAGCATGCTGTAAGAGCCAAGGACATTTTGGAGGGGGGAGCACCGGGACCGAGCCCTAGAGCCATGATGCGAATGTGTTCAGACCTGAGGCGTCAAAACCTGCAACAGAAAAAGAAAAACTCCGAGAGGAAAGCGACAACAAAAAGATAAGCCAAAATCAGCCATTCGAACATGGGGAGTCAAACCCCGACTTGCCGCATAATAATTGTTAGGCATCTTAAGTTTCATGGCACGCACTATGTCCGATTTAAATGGTCTGGGCGGGAGAAAAATATGTTTGTTTGTTTTTTTCCTCTCTGACTCCGCTCCATCGTATGTATCCAGGACCCCGGATATTCCCTTTGGAGGCTAGGGCCCACCGGAACCCGATTGGCCGATTTTTTTCCGGATGAATTTCGTTGTCTCATTATCACACTGGGGGCAAAAAGGAATGCATATGAAAACCATATGCGTCAAATGCATATGGTCAGCAGGTAGAACAAAAGTCACAAAGCTGCCTTTGACAGACAAAGGGCAGCTTTGTTGCATGCTTTGTGCTCCTGTGTGGGGGAACAAAGCATGTGCCAAAGGCAGCCTTTGAAAGTCAAAGGCAACTTTGTGCATTGGGCACCAAGTGCGGACCATATGCTTTTGATGCATATGACTTCATATGCGTCAGTGATTGCCCCCAGTGTCAGCAGGCGGCGAGTTTCCCGGCTGCTGCTACTCCTCCTCTGCCACACTTCCGGGGTGCCCAGGTAAGCGCTTCACTTTCGGCTGAGCATGGAGCCAAACACTGTTGGATGAGAATGAAGGAAAAGGTAGGGTGTATGCCCTGGACATACCCATTGATAATTGGTATGATCAGGGATGTCGGAATGGGCGGAGGTGGGTAGACATTTGCAGTAGCACATCTGGAGAGCGTGTTGTTATATCCCAGCAGATCAAGTCCTTAGATAGTCAGAACAAGTCTCTCATGATGCTGGGAGTTCATTCGGACCATCCCTCTGAGT
The DNA here is from genome assembly GCA_029378375.1 of Mycena olivaceomarginata. NCBI lineage: Eukaryota > Fungi > Basidiomycota > Agaricomycetes > Agaricales > Mycenaceae > Mycena > Mycena olivaceomarginata. Next base: position 7,742 of record JARKIC010000683.1, on the reverse strand, counting down.
CGTACCGGCCCGGATGAAACAGTTCCCAGACCAAAACACGCAACACAAGGCCGCACCTCTTGGTGTGGGGGATATGGATATTGTCCTTTATCCTCGTTATAAGCAGGCGGAAATCCACGGTCCGGAGGATACTAAATTGTAGTGGCAAATTCGAAGATGGTGGGAACAGCTTCAAACAGCAGACCAACTATTGGAAGTGAGATTGTTGATTTCGATGATGCGGAGTTGACCTTTCTCATGAGCGTTTTCCCCCACCTGAACCACGGCCAAAACCATACTATTTTTAATCAGGATCCTGGCCACCTAAGCATTCGTGCTTGATTCATACTCCCTGTGGTGCACCTTCTCAAGCCCTATTATTTCAGATTTAAGGCAGGCATCCTACGAAGAGTTCAAGTCTACTTCAACCAAATTATATGAAGATTGATGTTGCAGTGAATATCTTTCGGTGACAGGTTCAACATGACCAAATACCGGCTAGATGGCCACCCCGCAAAATAATCGGCGGAAGCACGGAGTGGGGCCACATGTATCAGATATCATATAGAGAGCATAGAGGTACAATTATAGGTTACCAAATCCTACATACAAGCGATTTCTGAGGTCAAAATATCCACTTCTGACAAAAGGCGGACCCCAAAAATTGCGGTCCATAACAGACTGAGCCTGTAACAAGGGAAAAGTCTGTGTTGTCCAAAATTGCGAGGCGGAGAGTTTAATTGGAAGTGTTAGAGCATACTTGAACACCCAACTCCACCTCAAGGTTGTGACAGCTCCTCCAAAAATTCTCACTGTCAGCGACATCAAGAATGGGTGATTTGGGCTAAACAGTGGTGGTGCTAAGGGGTTTGAATGGAGAAAATCTTGGAATACATCTAGGAGAGTTCTATCAAGGCAGAAGAAGTCGCATGCCAATCTCTGGACTGGTAGCACAATGGTGTCATCCAATATGAGCACCCCTGCTATGAGGGTGGCCAGCAAGTGCGACTCAAAAAACGTGACGCCGTCCGCTTGAGCGCGCCGAGAGGAGAGAATCAACATGTCGGCGTCAAATGACATAATAGATCACTGCCAGCACCTAAAGAAGCAAGACGTGCCAAAGAACTTGCAAAACGACAAAGAACTGGTAGAGAAACACTCAATTGACGTTCCCACCCCTCGGTCCGAAGTCGAACATGCCATAACCTACGATCAATCCATCATTTTGGCTTCAAATTTGATCCACATTCGCATTACAGGTTGTATTTTATCCTCCATCCATGGCCTGTAGCGTTGTCAACCTGGACTCTCTAGGTCCGAAGTGGCCAGCTAGGTAGTGTGGCCAGGTGGGGTGATAAAAGATAGTATGGAAAAGCGATCACCTGTTTGTTGGAGTGATCGAGCGTGGAAACTGGAGAGAAACCAGGGATTCACTCAACTGGTGGCAAGTGGCAGAGCAAAAAATGGCAAGGGTTCAAAGGATATCTGTCAGATTAAGTGGATTGATCGGGTTCTCCCGCCCGCTGCTTCCAATGTCCATGGAAGGCCAGGAAAACCGACATGCTGTACACCGCCAGTGCGAACACCTCTGCCATCGTCATCGCGCAGTTGAGTCCCTGGAGAATATTCTTCTAAACATGGTTAGGGAAGCCCCAGTTAGTCTTTGCATCAACAGCGGCGAAGACGAGCTCGTAAATTATGCCATGGAAACAGACACCTTCGGCTGCCGCGTAAGTGTAGCATCTGTATCTAGTATTCAAGGTGTCAAAAGATCGGAGTTGAGCGCTCCTACCGGTTGTTCGAGACATCAGGAATTTACAGGGCTCTTCGAGATCAAACAGCTGAAGCTTCCGTTCCCGCATGAAAAATGCTGCATTTATCTTGATATCCTCGTTCACCGTCTTTGTGGTGAAGTGAAGCACCAGATAATTGTGATGACACCAGAGGAACTCAAATAACAGCATTCTGGAGTGCCGCGCTATTGGGATCATTGGTGCTGAGGTTGATGACCGCGTCGTGGCTTTGTTGCAAAGAGCACTGGTGCCTGGATATCGTGGAGAGAATGGTGTCTGCGGGCCTCTGTAACTCCGTACCGGACAACATTCAAGTCTTTAGCAATAACTGCTGAAAGCGTGGGTGCACACATGCATTACTGCTCTGGAGTTAGTGCCGGGCGAAGTACAAGTCGGGAAGTGTTTGTAAGTGGGAGAATTCGAGTTTCAGACGGAGAACTTGAATTTTCGAAGTTGCACTTCAAGTTGCATATTTCCACCAGAGCGTAGCACCGTGTCGGAGTATGGCAGACACCACGTTGCTCTACGCCATTCCAAAGCGCACACTGGCATGTCTCTACAACACACAGCACACAGCACAGGGTCACGGGTACATGATGCGGGACAGCCGCGGGGTCCGTCTTCGCTGCGCCGTGTCTCAACCCTCCGCGACGCCAGTGGCGGGCATTTATAAACGGCGGGTTGTGAGCTCGACGTAGATTTTTTTGTGGGGCAGAGAGAGGAAACGGGCTAGGAAGAAAAAACAGGAGGTTGATGAGTGATGGAAGTCGGACAGGAATTTAAAAGCTCGTGCACAGTTCGTGAAAACGCAGAGATGGGCACCGCGGCTAGTCCATAGTAAACTGGGAAAAGGGGACACAAGTAATTAGAGTACTTCAGAAAAGAAGCATTGCTGCGCACGTACACGTCCCCGCACATCTCCCGTTACCTCACTACGCCGTTGGCGTCGTTGTCCTTCGACGCGACCACCAAAGTCGCGGGCTACTTGGGCTTTGCACACGCGAAGACATTGAGTAGGGAAGTCAGTAAAGTGCCAAGGAAACAAATCCTGAATCAAAATGCGTACCTCACGCTGCTGCAACACGTATGTAAATCTTAGTGTCCCGGGATGTAGAATTTGTGCTGTCGGCTTTGACGTTGACGACTGAGTCGTCGGCGTCTAAGATGGAAGTGGAAAGACGCTGGGATGTACAGGACGACGGGTGAGCAAGCGGCACGGAAAGACGAGACTTGATGCATACACCAAAAGGAATTTGGAGGGCATATAAGAAAATGGAACAAGTCAAGGGGGAGGACACTGTAGGGATAGGGAGTCCGGGGCGAACGAGAGGTAAACAGGCTAATGTAGTCTCGTTCAAGGGAGTCCTGTAGCTAATCACAGAGTAGCTATGCTATATAGTGTGATCGGCTCAGCCGATCGTACATGGAAACCTAGCAACCCCTACATATGCCCTCCCACAATTCTAACTAAGAACTGTGCTAAAAGTACATAGGGTAAGAGAAATTAAAAGTAGGCAGAAATGTGAGATTGAAATTAAAATATTACTTTCCTCTCATCGCGTCGTCCTCGCCCTCGTTGTCGCTCTCGGGCAACGGAATCATCGTGGGATTCGGTTCCTTGTCCTTGCCCTTATCTTCAGCACTGCTAGCTCCCAAAATCGACGTCGTAACGGCCGCGGATCCGGAAGTCTGTGGGTTGAAAGAGAAAGTGGATGAGGGACGTGGGGCGGTGATATTCAGGGACGCAATCGTCTCAACCAAGTTCGCAGAGGAGGAGGGCTTGCTTCGAGGACGAAGCCCATCAGGAAAAACCTCCTTTGTTAATTTGACTGAATGTCACCGAAATTATGATACGCGGGAAATATTTCGTAACATTCGGGGATCTTTCACTAAATTTTCACGAATTCCGTGAAGTTTCGCATTATTTCCTCTAGCACTCAAAGATTCTCTCACATTTTCTCAAGTTCATCTGAAGTAATAAGAATTCTTTCCCCTCCCACCAGCACCCTGAGCAACTTTGCTTACTTGAAGGCGAAATGTGATATTAGAAGCCATTGGGGGCGAGGAGGCTTCAGTAAACACGTGAAGGGTAGTTTAGCCTTTGGATTTGTGAATGTGAAGGGCCTTTGACAAGATGCTGGTGGTCGGGACTTGAGGAGGAAAATTGCCCAAGTCATTAGCCGAAGCTCCGAGGACCCGATGCCTGAACTGACGAAGTTGACCTGTACGTTAGCGGCGATGTGGCATCAGCCAATCAGAGCTCAACATGTGTGGGTATGTCAAGGAGTTCGCCGCTGTTTCGTAATACGTCAAACCTTTCTCTTCTCCCAACTACCACCATCCCCTCTTCCGCCCTGCTGTCTTCCGTTTTTTCCGCAGCTACCATTGCCGCCTGTTGTTACTGTGCAGCTTCTTCACTTCAATATGAGCTTGAAGGACTTGAACCTCGCAATAACCGGTTGACACTGAGCACCGTCGTGCTGACATCGTCATTACGTGGCAGGTATGGCATACCCCACCTCTCTCCTCTTCCGCAATTCCTGCTCATTCCCATCTCTTTTAGTTCGGTGCCTACCCCTTCCCTCCCCACCTCCTTTGAAACGTCGTCGGCTTGAATGTATCATGTATCTATCTACTCTTTCTATCAGGGCTGTCTCACCTCTCCCCAGCATGCAGCATGATGTAGCTGTTCCCCGCCCTTGTGGTTCTGGCTCTGATCTCGTGAGTTTTTTTTTTTCTTTTGGGGGGTGCCACCTCATACCAATGCCATATCAGTTCTTATCACAGCAACATTCACATGTGTGTCGTTGTCGACTGTCGTGCATGTAATAAGAGGCAGTAAGGTGATTCTAATATTTTTGTGTTCATGCATTGAAATGACACCGCCACTCTTAGGTTGGCAGTTATTCTGGTACCAATTTTGTTTACAAATGTAAGTTTGCCCTCTCTGATCCCTATATCTTTGCTAATGCTCAGCTCAGCTCAGATTCAGGTTCGTTTTAATTGTGGCTTGTCCCGTCTATTTGGTCTGACCACATGAATGTCAGTTTCATCTCTCCGTCTCACTCACCCCACCTCTAACGTGTTGTTAGCCTGCTCCTCGATTGCTTTTGAGTGGCCTTGCAGGTTTCACATCTTTTTGAGAGCATATCGGGTGTAGTTAGGGTCTTAGTCGCATTTGTATCTATGTACCTTTGAATACATCCTGTTTTTGACTTCTACTTTTGTGAGCAAAGTGAAGGAACAAAGAGAGTGAAAAGGCGCCGAAAGATTTACGAAAGTTGGAAAAATTTCGCCAAATTAACGCACCGATATCATTAATTGGTGGAATTTCGTGAACCAGTGAAATGAGTGAAATTCAGGGAATTTCCCAAAATTCTCAGAAATTCCACCAAATTAACTTGGGAGGGTTTTCCTGATGCCTTTGCGACGGTGCTGGTGTGTTCAACGTCTTTCATTGTGACGTCCCTCATTGTAGGCCCTCTTTTCTTCCTGGCGCGTTTGGAGAGTTCGTTCGAGCGAGCGAGCAGCGACTATCGGTCTCGCGGGAAGTCGGACGGCGGTAGGGGGAAGGCCAGCGAGTGACCGCCAGCGGGGGGACCGACCGACCGTGAGTGGGGGAACGGGATCGACCGCGAGTTGGAGAACGGTCACGAGCGTCGGAACGATCCGCGCTACGCGAATCACGACGCGCGCGCGCACATCGCGGCCATCCCGAGATCGTGTGCGCTCGCGTTTTCCATTACGGTTGTCGTAATCCGGTACGTATGAGTCGACGTGTGCACGGCCGCGGAACTTGTTGAAAAAGCCTCGCGTCTTCGGGCGGAAACCGGATTTACGCTGCCCAGCGGCAATACCTTGGCGGATCAGGCCTCAAAACCCATGTTCTGGATCTCGGCCTGCTTCTCCTGGTTAGCCAGCTGGCTCCGGATGTACAACTCAGCAAATGTGTCGTTGGTGACGACTTCTGGCGCATGTGCGCTGACCGGCGCCTTTCTGGGGATAGGTCCGCTGTAGTCGTCGAGAAAGACGGCAAGCCTTTAACGCCGCGGTGACACTCGCGAATCTCGTACACCCAGTCGTTATACTGGGGAGGAGACGCCAAAGGGGGTTTGTCGTAGCGGTCGGAATCGGCGAGGTAATCAGCAAAGCGGTGGAAGAGAGCCAGGTGAGCAGCAGTCCAGTCGCCATCAGGGTTGTCGTTGTACAAGGGCATTTTCGATGTTGTAGAATCACAGAATGCCACTCCGTTTATATGAAGAGCCCCGACTGAAACCTGTGCATCTTCAGGGGTCCGTTCCTTACCAGGGGGCAGGTCTCGTATGGAGGCGGCTCCATAGGCTTCTAAGTAAGCTGCAAAACATTGTAGGTGGCTCACGTCCTTGTGTTGGAACCACGCCGTGTCACCGTGCTTCCAGAGGACTAGGAATAAGGCTTCTTTTCCTTGTCCTGCATGGCCTTGAATTTTCTCACGGCCCATTCCTCGGTTGTGTCGCCGATACCCGTGATTTGTGAGACTTCCCGTCCTGGAAATCTCCTATCATCATTAGGATTATGAATCAACAAGAAGAATGGAACGGGATGAATTCCGCGGCGCTTGAGGTCACCCGAAATGTCTAACTTGAAAGTTCCGTTTGAATAATCCTCCAGTATCCGAAAAGGTCCAACAAATTTTGGAACGAGTTTGCGGGACCTATTCTTAGGAATAGACAAGTTCTTCGTTGACAAATAGACAAGGTCGTCCTTCTTGAAAGGTGTTGGTCTACGATGCTTATTTGCTTGCTTTGTCTGCTTTACACGAGCCTCAATAATTGCGTCGTGCGCGGCCATTATGGCATCCTTCATGCGCTGCGCAAAAACCCTCACTCCAGGATAATCAGATTTAGCATCCCAGATCATCGGTTGGGGCATGCGGCCCGTGTTTAAGAAAAACGGACTGAAACCCGTTGTTGCAGATCGAGCTGAATTCATTGCGAACTCAATACCGGGTAGCTTGATAACCCAATCCTTCTGATTGGGTGATATACAAGAACGGAGCATCTGAATCATTGTCCGGTTGGCCCGTTCGGTTGCTCCGTCGGTCTGTGGGTGAAAAGCTGAGGACATTCGCAGTTTCGAGCCAATCAAAGCATGGAGCCGTTCCCAGAAAATACTGGTGAATAGCGAGTCGCGATCGCTTACAATAAATTCGGGTAATCCGTGTTTTGAATAAACATGATCGAAAATCAATTCTGCAACATCCTTGGCCCGATAGTTCTGCTTCATGGGTACCAGGATGACCATCGAAGTCAGATGGTCAATAATGACCATGATCATGTCGAAAGAACCCAAGCGGTTCTTCGAACTAGTCAGCGGTCCGACAAAATCAATTCCGATTGATTGCCAAGGTCGTGTGGGTACTGGTAGAGGATTCAGAAGCCCGTAAGGCTTCTGAGTATTCGCTTTGGAGGTATCGCAGATTGAGCAAGACTTGCAGTGGATTTTTACATCCTCAACCATATTCTTCCACCATACGTTGTCCTTCAGGTAGTACAGAGTCTTTCGCGGACCCAGGTGAGCAAGTATGGAATGAGCATGGGTTATGACAATGTCCCTAGCGCCCGGCCAGATACGAATGTCTGGTATGCAGAGTATTCGTGTTTCGCTATCCCGCAGAAAGATTAGTCCCTTTGAGATCTCGAAATTCTTGTATCGCGGGGTCGTCGAGAACTAGTTTAAAAAAGGGTCCTCAGAGTATCGGTCCTTCAAACTTCCAGGAAGGTCTATTGAGGGTCGCCTTCAGATATTATATCCGTGAGTCGAGGTGCGACAGTAGAAAGCAATTCTTCATCCGGAGTCTGACCGGTATGTCGTTGTTTGTGTCTGTGGTCCCAGATCACTCTTGCTTTTTCCACCATCTGGCGCTTTCACTGGGATTTCGGTGGCTCGGCAGGCAACGTGTCTGTGTCCTCGTCTTGGAACTTGCCTCTT